>OZ010737.1:174659403-175259403 GCA_963932295.1 Tipula lateralis | reverse complement strand
ATCTTTGCATCTAGGTCGATCAAGCAGTACATTTCATCATCAAGCCGTTTTTCCCTTTCGATTTCATAGGAAAATGAAATTATTCTTCCCATAATTTATAAGGGCTGTGGGATAAATGCAACTGTATAGGTGCCCAAAAGGTTAAGGTTTCTATTTACTATAAGACGTCGACAGGTATATTTTCAATCCTCTATTTAAATCACAGTTTCGTATTTCAAAAATTTATTTGGACATTGCAGATCGTCTGCGAATCTCTGAATAAACAACGTCATTTGTTACTCAGGTAGATCGATACATATACGTTAGACTGGCCAGTGCAGAAATAACTTCAGCTACCCTATAATCTTCGCAGTTTATTCCGTTTGTGTTACCAGATTTGGTGCTCTATCATACATTGTTATAGACCAACGATTACAATTTTAATATCAACTTAGTTCGAGCGTGTACTGTCATCTGGGGTCTTAAACACATTAATTCATGAGGATTGTGATCGTTTATCAAATGCCAGATAGATCAACGAAATCAGAGTTTATAATCCATGTCTGAATTTGTAATATCTTGTTAATGTGAATACCCCTATATTATACAGTGAATGTGATCAGACCCGATGATAGGTATGGATTTGAGAGTTGTTCTACGTGGAAGAATTTTATGACGGCGAAAGAGCATTGAGAAAGATCTTCTGGCAGTTTACAGTAGAATGATACGTGGCTCGTGGTATCAACCGATACTGTATGAGTCACTTATCATTCTGCTGTGTCCTCTTTCAACAAAATCTATGGCGTTTATCAACAAGAGCAATGCAAACCAAGAAGCTATGTCCCACTCGTTATACCTGGATAACAATATTGAAGTAGAGATCAGAGTTGAAGTAGTGGTACTTCGACAAGCTTGGTGCGCCATAATTGATTCGATGAACTACATGGTCAAAATTCAAAAACCCACATTGGAGTTAGTAAAACACTAGCTAAAGTCTAATGTGGGACCACCGATGGAATGCGTAACTATTGATATTGAACGATTATTTCACGAGAAACCCAGGGACAACAGGTAAATCATGGTCAAATTACTTCACAAAGTGGTCAAATACGGAATGCTATCAGATCTACACACGTGCCACGAAAGAAACTTCGAAAAATTTTATAATCACCAAAACTACAATGGCTCATAAACCATCATCAACCCGATCAACAACGTTATCTACAAAGTAGTTCACAATAGTGAATCGCTTCACAACCGATACAACACGCTGAAATTATAATACTGTACATTGAGAGTAGTCATCAGTTGTGTTAACTCAACGTGGTTATTGTCTAATAGTGGCCAACAGACCATGTATCAAACGACATCATTCGTCATTTGGTGCTGAATTTTGTTGAGCATTATGCAACATGCCGTTTATCAATGACAAAGCGATATCGTTTCCCGGGAACCAAACGTGTGACGTTTCGTCGTCGTTCTTAACATTTTGACGCCATTGGACGTAAATTTGATATCGGTGGATGTTGGCCTATTATATCTGCCAGCAAATGATCTTGACGACTAGATGAGGTTATGTTGAGTGGCCGCTAAAAAGACTTAGACCGAAGCACACTTAGACCGAATACGGGTCGTTGAGATATCACAGGGTCTTACTTCTCTATTACCCTTCTGAGAACCAGTTTGAGCTTCTAATGTTGTAGTGAGATATGTCTCGCACCTTACACTATTCGAGATCAGAGAGGCAGTCTATTTACAATTTACCCAAACATTCATGTCTTTTGTGTGCCAAAGCTGGGCATGTCCATAGGAGGTGGACTACCGTCTCTTTCTCATCTTTGTCATAAGCTTTTAGATTAGCCTCCTCACACGTTCTCTCGAAGTAGGCAGTGTTCTGCGAGTGACCTCAAGATCGTTTTTGTGCCCAACCTAGATAAGCTTCTAAATTTTGATATGAAATACTTTTTGAGGATCACTTTGATCAGGAGGGTATTATAAAAAATCGAATACCAAATAATTCCCAAGTGAAATCGGCTTTGCCAAATATCGAATGTCAAAATTCCACGTAGCTGATCCCTCCGGTTGCAGTCAACCCAGAGAAAAAATTTATGTTTATGCATTATTTGCGATCATCGATCGGAAATTCCATTCACTCTGTGAAAGCCCAATCTACATACCATACGTACCCGTGTATATAAATATGTGTGTGTGCGAGTATGATCGTCGATCGATGATCGTAAATATTGCATAAACATAAATAAATTTTAGTGCCTAACCTAGCTATTGAGGATCACTTTAATCAGGGGGGAATTTTATGAACAATCCGCTATTATGAAACTAAAAACACAAAACGAAATCGGCTTTTCTGAAAATCGAATGTCAAAATTCGACGTTGCTGATGAAATCAGTAGCTGATAAAGTGATCCTCAAAACCTTAAATATTAAATATCACATATCAGTATTTATAAGTTTCTTTAGGTTAGACCGAGTCAACCCTGTTGATAGTATTCCAATTTGAAAGATCTGAAAAAATTGTGTTTAAGTATACAATATTTGCGATCATAGATCGACGATAATACTCGCACACACACAAACATATATACACGAGTACGTACATGTGTTGGCTGATTAATTTTTAAACTGGTTGATTATCAGATAGAGGATGCTTTAATAACATGGCTGCTATAATCTAACAAATTACAAGTGACCCTTACAAGTCCCGTTAGTAACTGCAGTGGAGTTTAATAAGCCCAATTCTCTTTAAATGTGACGATCAACATCAATTTGAAAATACTGCACACCTTTGGAGAAAATTGAATTTCCCAACGTATTGCAGGCGAGCCTGTTGCTCGATCCAACCCCAGGAATGCACATCTTTTACGAATATACAACCAAATGAACTAGTGGTAGCTAAAACTTGTTTCAAAGGACCTGGCAGAACCATCTCCTGGCAGAACTACAATGTGAAAAAATGGTTGCAAAAAGGCGAACCTGATTTCCTAATGCCCCTGAAAAAAAATAATATCTTAATCTGGTGATTTGTCTGAAAGTCCTAAGGTTTATATAGTACCTTAGATGGTTTGAATTACCAGCGTTCTACAATAAAGGTGTAACTTTATTCTAATTCGTGGTTGAGATTATAAACTGTAACTATTAAAATAAGCCTGTAACTCCCTGTGAGTTCGTTGAACTCGAACTTGATCTCAACAGCAGTTATAGTATAGTGAACTATATCACTGATCACATCAAAACCAGGGTATACAAACTAAAGATCAATCGAATCAGCAACTGGTTCCCCCTGAAGTAACCTTCTGAATTTGGTGACATAAACAAGAATATCCTTAATCATTTGTTAAACTTTAAATATAAGTGTAAGTTTCTTGACATTCTAAGTTGAAATCGTGAGTTTATATCATGATATAGAGCACATAAGTGGGCCACAATTGGCACCAGATCTGGTCTAACATGCTTACACATTCAATTTTCTGATATTGATCAATAACACCTGCAGCTACCTATACAATTTGATTTCGCGAATACGTGACTGTATTAATCCAGCCCACTAGCTTTAATCCATTTCACTCTACTTTGATAATTTTGTATAATCGTGTAAACCTATTATAGCTCGAGTACCTATACCTATTATAGTGGCATCGTGACAAGTCATAAAATCACAAACTTTTCTTGGCCTTGCATCATTGGAAAGCTTACTAACATGTTAACACCGGCTCTTTATCAACTGCGATTCAAAATCGAAACAAATAATGCTACCCGATGAAAACCTTGTGGTGGAATCAAATTCATTTTACTACGGGAAAATTTAGTTATGAGCTTTCGAAAATCTTTAACTTACGAAAGAAAGAGGCCTAGAAAACTGCAAACTTGATTTCGTTTCGACCACATCAGATAAATGTGTTTGTAAAGGGATGTAAGAGGTGGAAATCTCATAGATAAGCATGTGGACAGATTTGGAGTCTCCGACTTAACTAACCTGATCGATCTTAATGAGAGTGGTGTCACGGATATTTAATGGTTCACCCAATCTCACCATTGTTCGAGTACATATAGGAATGAAGTACTTTTTGGAGCTACGTACCATGCTATGTCTGTGTCGGTCTTTAAGGACTAGCACCTTAACCTAAGCTAAATGGTAAAGAAGTAGGTTATGTAAGAAATCACTTCATTCTGGTTGAACTTATAGGTATTTTATCTATTCTTTAAAGCGACTTGAATTTCGATTTGAGGGGTAATATATAAGGAATTTTTGGAAAAGTATGACACTTGATCATCCTAATCAACATATTCCCGTTTCAACATAGGGAGATCAGTGTCTTTGAGCGGTTAAAGTCCAGTTTTGGTCAGACTTGCCTTACTTCACTTCATGAGAGGGTTTTCGCCCACCTTTATTTCTCTTAGGCTACTGCTTGCCTTTTTTGGCACAGTATTGAGTGCCTTAATAGGGCTCCCCAACTTTTTCTCTTGCAGTGGCAGTTGGAGAGTTGTTACATGCCTCGCTAGTTCTTCCGCCCTGTATTTCCCCATGACGTCTGAGTGGTCGAGGACTCAGACTATCTGAATGTTGAAAACACTCATCTCATTCAGAGACAAGTGGCAGCCCAACGCCACTCTAGACGTCAGAACGTCTCTAGACATGTCTCAACCAATTCAGGACCTCCCCAATCGTTATCACATTTGCCTGATTTTTGCGAATTTTTCATATCGGATTTTCATTATAGTCAAATCCACTTTCTGATCCGATATCAAATTTTGCATAATTGACGGTACACCGTGCAAGACGGTACGCCATGCAACACTTCAAATTAAATAATTCAGTATCGGCAACGGAAATTCGCTGGACGTCTGATGTTCAAAGTATAGGAACAATTGACTGGTTATTTGAAAAACGAAGTGTACACTGACATTAACAAGCCTCAGACCATTGACGAGCCCTAGGAAAATATTCGTTGAAAAGATAACGAAATGCAAATCTTTCTTTTTTTTCAACTGATTTGCATTTTTATCACTGCTCTGCATTTTTTGCCATTATACAACCCTTAATAACATCTTACGTATCATTCCATGCATCTTCGTCAAAAATTTAAATGTACTGCAAAAATGATTAGCTATTGAAAAATAGTTTTGAGTGCAACTTAAAAAGTTTCTAAGAAACATAATAGAGAAGAAAAAAGTTCAACAGTCATACACGAGAAAAAGCACTCAATATGTCAGATACGTTGTCATAATGTCTTTTAAATACAGTAATTACAAACACTTGACATATACAACACACATTATATATGTTCATTGCACAATCTTATGTGTTCTCCACAAGACACGAATTACCATATAAAATGAAGTATGTATCGTAATGTTTCTGCTTTTGTCTTCAATGTTCATTACCCTCTGTACATGTTATATTAAAAAGTCAAGTACTGGATCAAGATGTTTGTCATATTTTTAATTTCTTATCTTTTATTTTCCAATGGGGGGTGGTTGAACAAGTTCAAACTATATATATACTCGTACACATAAGTGTCATATGCTGTTTACTATATATACAACAGAAGGTATACATATATCGATTAGTCCGATGATCTTTTCTTGTGCTTATTGTATACTTATAAATAATTTTTTTATTTTTCTCATTACAGCTTCCTGCATCACTTCACATACGAACGACGAACTGCGTATACACATATATCCGCACACAATTTAAACGGAAAATCAAATAGCTGATATACGAGATACAAAAGCAATACAAATCGAGAAAGGTAAATACACTTTTTATTTTGATTTTCCCAAGCTAAACGGAAAAATATAAAATGTATGTATACGATGAGTGATAACACAAAGTCCTTTTTCCCGTATTATTTTTTATTTTTTATCATAATCCTTCGTATTATTATTCTTAGTTTTTCTTTCATCATCAATTTTCAATTTGTTTTCTTTGCTTATTCTTATTTTTTTTGTTTTTTTTTGGTTTCTTTGGGTGTGAGGTTTTGATTGTATATATATATTCGCGTCTTCTTAGTTTATGTCCTGAGAAAGATAAATAAAATGAGGAGCAAAGGAAAAAAAAACATTCGAATGAAAGTCAACATACCCAGAGGGGTCAATTAAGAAAATTAAGTTTTTCTTTTCTCGTTGTAGTGAGCTTTTACATTTTTTTCTACTTTGCCTTCGTATATATTTGTATAGTACACGTATATATAAAGGGTGATCCAATAAGAGATTCCGGTTGTTTTATAACATTTAATGTTTGAAAATAATTTCTTTTAATGTTGTCAGCGACTGGCTATTATATGATCTATGAGTTCAATTTTGCATCACTTTTTCGATCATTTCGACTGATCATTCGGTCAGATTATATCTTGGAGGCCAACTAACGGGTCCCTTTCTTGACATGATGTTCGAATTAAATGTTTTTTTCAATATATCGATGATTTGGTAAATGAGATCAATGATCGATGGCAGTTATAATAACTCATTTCCAAAATAACGTATAGGCGACATCTGCTGTAATTTCAACGCACTCATATATGATGTCAGGTTTCCTATTTAGATGGTGCCTAAGAAAGAATCCTTTAGCGAACCTAATTGAAGGTGGAGCATTTTTTTATGATAGTAAATTTTCTAGGGCCAAATTGGCTTTCTAATCGGGGTCACCATGAACTACCGTTTCATGTGGTTTTTCCCCTTCGGAAGTCGGAAGACTTTACTGAAATACTGTTTCCTGCTTCTTCTCTAGGCAATCAATCATTTATATATATATATATATATATATATATATATATATATATATATATATTTATATATATATATATACATATATATATATATATATATATATATATATATATATATATATATATATATATATATATATATATATATATATATATATATATATATATATATATATATATATATACATATGAAGCGCGGAGCGTCGAACAGTTCAAGGTGTTCACTGAACACCCAAGTCATATTTAACAAGCTTAAAATTATTTTTTAATTCATCACTCATGTAGCAAAGGCTCATAAAAATATTATCTGTGACAAAACCATTCTCATTGATCAATTTAAAAACATTCTCATTGATCAATTTTGTGGCAAAGAAAATAATTTGTAATCAATAACATAACAGTGTTTTCCATTGTTCACAGGTTTTAAAACTAATTGATCAAATTCTTATTAGAATTTCCATTTTCTTATTCGTTTTAAACAATTTTAAGTACGATCCATATGAAAAAAACAATCAACTGTTCACGTTTTTATTTTCTACTGACTGTTTCTCTCTTCTTTCCCATGAAAAAATTAACTAATAGTATGCTGTTTCATTTATTTCGTATTTTCGGGAGAAACAAAGAGAAATTGACACCATTTGTTCAATCTGATATATTTGTTTCATATCTTTGTCTGATGTTTTGTGAAGATTTTGATGTTTTGTGAAAAAAGTAAATTACGATTTTGCTGCCATCTATAGGTAAATAATTAAAGTCATTGTATTAGTCGTGATCCATTTTTCATAAAATTTTGTCGATTATGTTTGGTGATTACTATAATATTTTTGTTTTATGTTTTATTAAATTTTAAAAACTATGCATGTGATTATTTGTGATATCTGTTATAATGATAAAATAATGTTAAAATAAATTTTAATTATTTTATTTTTAATAAATGTGTTATTAAAAAAAATGAAATTTTTTTTTTTTATATGTTGTTCTTCCCTCGACAAACCAACATGAAATGTTTGACATTACATTTGAAAGCATTTTATTTTCCTCTCTTTCTATTTAATATCATACTGTCTCTTTCTTGCCATGTTCGTTCCGACGAAAGATAAAGTTAAACCATCTTGATGAAAAAATGTCACAACAA
Organism: Tipula lateralis; assembly: GCA_963932295.1. Taxonomy (NCBI): domain Eukaryota; kingdom Metazoa; phylum Arthropoda; class Insecta; order Diptera; family Tipulidae; genus Tipula; species Tipula lateralis. The sequence goes on along the minus strand of OZ010737.1, from coordinate 175,251,543 downwards.
AAAACACGTTATTTTCAACCAACGAAATTGCTTAAAAAAAATGTCTGGATGAACGGACGGACGGACGGAGGCAAGCAGGAAGTCGGCTTTATTGTTCATTGATACTTATTTTTAATTTAGTAAACTGAGACCAATTTATTTATTAGAATATAGTAGATTAATATTCGTTATCAAATAAATATTTATTATTTGAATATACTTCTTAATAATGAATTTCGATAGTATAATCGAACATCTGTTAGAAAAACTCTTTTCAAGACGCACTCTGATTGAATAAAATGACATCATGAAACCCTAAAATGAAAAATTTAACTCAAGTGGTAAATTCGCCGATTTCCAGTTTCAATGTATGCTAAAAACGAATAGATGGTCCAATGCCTTGCATGAAGTGATACAAAAAGAAAATTCCAACCTCAGTTCACACCCGAAGGTCGTCAAATTCTAGAGTGGTAAATGTCGTTCAATCGAACTGAACTTGTTCAATTTTTCGATGCCTAACAATTGCGATTCTGAAACAATTTTGTCGACTGGTGGCTTGCTCCATTTTTTAGGGAAGTTTGAAACTTTATTTTTACTGGAGCTTTTTTCTACGATATTCATTTTTAAAAACATTTATTTGACACGTTACAGAACAAAAGTTTAGACATTTGTTACTGCAGTGTAGATATTTGTTACTGCAGTGTAAAAAGTCACGAGACTAGAAAAAATATTGAAAAAATTCGTTTGTATTTTGAAAAAATGTACAACGATATTAAAGATCTACGTGGTTCGCCAGCTCCTAAACGAAAATAATATGATCCGAATCATAATATGATCCGAAATAATATGATAAGAATGTATTGCGATCGTATTTAATTCACTAAAATTTACATATAGGGAGTTTATTATATAGTTCCGAATCTTTTGCGAAATTGTCAGTCGAAAAAATTTTGAAACATATTATCGAGAACGGCTTAAGCACAACATTTTGTAAAATTGTCAGCTATTCTATTTAGTCATGGCGATACCCAGCAGTACGGCGAGCAATGAACGAATTTTTGTACAAATAAGGTTTCTTGAAGCCAGAAACAAGCAGTTGACATACCGTAAAAAAACGACATCCCAATACTGGCAATCCGTTGGTGCAATTCATAAACTAATGAAATGTGATTTTTTTAAAATAAATTTCGTTTCTTTTTTATTTAAAAGAAACATTTTTGTTATGTAAAATGAATTCTGATAAGAAATTCATAATAAAATAAAAAGTCTACATTTAAATTAATTTAAATAGGTTAGTGCACAGAGCCCTAAATCGCTGTCACTGTCTATTTTTATTTTTATTTTATTTTATTATTTTTTTATTTTTATTTTTTATGACATTGAACAACCTCCTAGAAAAATCAAGCTACGCCACTATATATATATATATATATATATATATATATATATATATATATATATATATATATATATATATATATATATATATATATATATATATATATATATATCTATATATATATATATATATATATATATATATATATATATATATATATATATTTATATATATATATATATATATATATATATATATATATATATATATATATTTATATATATATTTATATATATATATATATATATATATATATATATATATATATATATATATATATATATTTATATATATATATATATATATATATATATATATATATATATATATATATATATATATATATATTATATATAATTTATATATATATATATATATATATAATATATATATATATATTTATATGTCTATATATATATTTATATATATATATATATGTATATTTATATATATATATATATATATATATATATATATATATATATATATATATATATATATATTTATATATATATATATATATATATATATATATATATATATATATATATATATATATATATATATATATATATATATATATATATATAGTTTAAGTTTATTTTATCAAAATATTCAGAGTTTATGGGCTAATTTTGATGTTTCTAGTGTTTATTTAGCTAGCCTTAGTACACAACCAAATTTGGTTTTTGTATCGGAAGTATATGGATCCACTCGAACGAGTGTTTTTTATTTTTTTTTTTTTTTTTATTTTTTTTTTTTTTTTTGCGGTTTTTACAGGCCATTATTGGCCCGTACCGTGTCAACAATCTGACTCCAACGGTTTCGATCACGAGCCAGATCTTCATACTGTTGCAAGCAGTTGGAAGATGCCAGATCGCTCTCTACGCCGTGGAGCCATCGTCGCCGACAGCGACCTCTTCGCCTACCGAAAGGCGGTTCTCCCTTTAAAGATCGCTGTATCATTCGGTTCGGATCAGCACGCAGAACGTGACCGAGCCAGCGTATTCGCTGTCCTTTGATTTCATGCACGATATCAGGAATTTGCATTAAATTCCTGATCTCGTGATTGAAAAGAACTCGGTAAGTGCCATCGACGTCGCGTTTTGGACCATATATCACACGCATGATTCTTCTCTCGAATGTTAGAAGCCATCTTTCGTACTCATCCGTCAAGGTCCAACTCTCACATCCATACATGACAACGGGTCTGATCAACACTCTGTACAGTTTCAGCTTATCCGTATTTGCAAGATATTTTGATTTCAGCAGTGGACGTAGAGGATACAAAGCCCGATTGCCAGCGGCAAGGCGGACCTTGATATCCTCGCCCACACTATTATCGTGAGTGATGAGAGATCCAAGATACTTGAATCTCATCACTCCTTCAAACGTGTGGTTTCCACTACTGAAATCACTTGCGTCTTGGTCTCTAAAACCCGAGATTAGATATTTGGTTTTTGACTCGTTGATTTTGAGACCAACGGAAGCTGAACACTGTTCCAGTGGATCAAGTATCTCTTTCACTCCGTTGCCAGTTAATCCAATCACACAGATATCGTCTGCATAAGCAAGAAGTTGATTGGATTGTCGGAATAAGATATTGTCCTGAGGTGTTTCACTTTTACGAAGGATGTATTCCAACATGAGATTAAAAAGTATCGGAGACAGCGCATCTCCTTGTCGAACACCGGAATTGATTGCAAAAGTTCTCGATAGCCTGTTCTCAACTTTAACACAGCATTGTGACTGCGTTACTGTCATTTTACACAGATGTACATATTTTTTCGGTATTCCTAAATATTCAAGCGCATACCATAATCTCTCTCGATTGATCGAGTCATAGGCTTGCTTGAAATCCAGGAATACCTGGTGTACATCGCGAGATGTTTCGTAGTACTTGGAAAGAATCATCCGTAGCGAAAAAACTTGATCAGTGACTGACCGATTTGGACGGAATCCTCCTTGGTAGTCACCGACAATTTCCTCCGCTAGAGGAGTAATTCTTCCCAAGATTATGTAAGACAGTAACTTGTATGCTGTGCAAAGGAGAGCTATACCGCGATAGTTCTCGCATTTCATGCGATCACCCTTTTTGAATATTGGGCATAACGCGGCCACTTTCCATTCATCAGGCATAACTCTATTTCGCCATACCAATCGAACAAGGTCGAAAAGACAGTTCCACAAAGTTAGCCCTCCGAATATCAAGAGCTCTGAATTAATGCAATCAACCCCTGGTGTACGATTTTTCTTTAATCTCTGCATGGCCATTGTGAATTCCTCATAGGATGGATCCTCAATGAACATCTCCGCGGTCTGTATTTGAGGGTATTCAAATACAGCTTGTGATACATGTGGAACATTAAGTAGATCAGAAAAATGTTCACGCCATGTATCGAGTACCGCATCGACGTTAACACAGAGGTTTCCATCCTGGTCCCGAATGGCAGTTGACCGAGATCTTAAGGTATGGTGCAATTCGGTGATTCCTTTAAAAAAACCACGCGAGTTGTGGTCATTGCTGAGTTGTTGTACTCTTAAGACCTTGGCCTTCCACCATTCGCGCTTCTTCTGTCTACAAATGCGTTTAGCTGTCCTCCTAGCAAGAACTGCCTTGTTTTTCCTTGCAATTGTAAACCGAGTCTGCGCTTCATTGTGGGCTATATTGCGTTGCTCAACAGCAAGACGAAACTCCTCATCAAACCAATCATTTTTGGGCTTAGTTTTCACTATACCGAGAGTGTGCTGGGCAGCATCGACAACCGAGGTTTTCAATACTTCCCAGACACTGTTCACATCATCAGATTGGTAGTTGGATCCTAAAATGCTATTGCTGACAAGATCTTGATATTTTCGTTGCGTTTCATCATTTATCAGACCTTCACAGGAGAATCGCGTTTTATATTCTCCTGTCCTCCTTGACTTGTACGAAAATTTCCATCGTAGCTTTGCAGCAACCATAAAATGGTCACTGCCTACGAATTTTGTTGACGACCGATACGATCTCACGTCTTGAACAACCCGAGCCCGGTCTTTTGAAATCAACACATGGTCAATTTGGCTTCGGGATGTTTTACGTGGATGTGTCCAGGTTTCCAAATGGATGTTTTTGTGGGGAAAGAATGTACTTGCCACTTGGAGATCATGTGCGATCGCAAAGTACATCATTCTTTCCCCATTTTCGGTCGCAGTTTCGTGTCGGGAGTACGGACCTATGTTGTTACATAAGTCGGTCTGATTTCGGCCAGCTCTAGCATTAAAGTCACCAATCACCAATCTGATATCGTGCTCAGGTATAGAGCCCATCAGATTATCCAAATTATTGTAAAATGAGTCTTTATCTTGGGGTTGGCTTACATCAGTGGGCGCATGTATACATACAATTGACAGGTTGGCTAATCTCATGTGCAAGCGAAGCTTACACATTCGATTATCGACTGCTTGGAAGTCCAACACAGCCTTTTTTACCTGCGGCCCAATGAGAAAGCCAACTCCAAGATTTCCGAGGTCATCTCCACTGTGTAGCAACGTATAGCCTTGGGACACATGGACTCCACTTTTAGGCCATCGAGTTTCTTGGAGCGCTACGAGTTCCAGCCGATACTCCTTCATACATGTGATAAGGCCGTCCAACGCGCCAGGTTTTCTTAGTGACTGCACGTTCCACGTGCTGATCCTCAATCTCGTATCCGGGTACTTAAGCGGGGGGTCATTGTTATTTAGGCGGTATCCGATTTTTTTGTTTTTGTTGACATTTTTAACTGTTATTGTTTTTTACGGATGCGGGTCGTCAGCCCAGCGATCCAACCAGATTTAGTCGCCTCCTACGACAAGCTCTGGATACTGTGGTGGTATTCTATGGATCTCATGTTTCGTTCGAAATATTTACGAAACATGGTTGCCCCCACCCACAGGGCTCAAGGGTTTTTTATTTAGCTTACCGAATTATTATTTTAAAGCCTGTTGTAATGATTCCTATCGTGCTGCAGGTATTGGGATATATATTCATAGGGAGCTTACTAAATTTTCATCTAAATGCTTAAATTGGTTCTCAGCTGACGTTCCCATTCTTAACTTAACAATTAGCAAAGATGATTGGATTTTTATTTGTATTTACCGTTTTCATAATAAGGATATAAATGCTTTTTATGTTGATCTTCAGATGTTGTTACAACACTTGCTATTCAACTAATAGTTATTGTGAGTTAATATAAACTTATTAAACCTCAATGAAAGCTTCAATTACCAGACTATCTTAGCTTCATATGGATTTACCAGTCTCATAAATACTCCGACTAGATATTCTACATGTTTAGTTCATCTGTTTATTAAATGTCCAAATGTATATAATTTCAATACTGATCAACTGGCCTATTCATTTTTCAGATCAAAGCTAATATTTCGCCATAGTTTAGTATACCAATATTACCTAGTACCAGTTCGGTTTCTCGAGTAGACTTCAATCAGCTCAAACATCTCTTACAATTTGAAAATTGGAAGTTCGTTTACTCAGAAAACGATTATAATACAGATTATAAATAAATTGACGAAGTTTTCGAATAAGTTAAAACATCATCCAACTAATGCTAGATTAGAAAGATTCGTTATTAAACCATCTAAGAATGTTAAGTTTACTATCAAAACGGTTAAGCAGGTATATTACAAAAATCAATTTTACTCTGTCCGTAGCAACTCTCAACTTACATGGAGAATTATTGATGACGCTTTAGGGACCAGTACAGAAAAACTGCCGATAACAGAAATTTATAATCGTAGTTCTTATACCTTGCTAACCAATCCGAAAACAATTGCTGATGAATGTAACAAATTCTTCATCTCTGTTTCTACTGACGTCACATCTAGATTTATCATACCCAATTCTAGCTTTGACAATGAATTTCACAAATATGGACATTCGAATAATTATCTTATGTCTTGTTTTTTCCAACCAATATCCGATTTCTCGAAATTATCACTGAAATTAGGAAATTGAAAAACAAGGTATCCAAAGGAAGTGACGGAATTGATTATTTTATACTCAAGAGTGTTTATGGTACCTAATAGATGTTTTAAGTTATTTGTTTAATTGGTGTGTAGATAGCGGTATTTTTCCAAATGAACTGAAACTAGCCATGGTAGGTCCAATATTTAAGAAGGATGACGCACTTCAATTAAATAACTATCGACCAATATCTCTTCTGAGCTCTTTTTCGAAGGTATTTGAGAAGATAACAAAGCGCAGACTTCTCAGTTATCTGAATAAAAATCAGTTTGGGTTTAAGGCTGGAAAATCAACCGAAGAAGCACTGTTACATTACATTTCTTGAGTCCGATTCATTCTTCGTTAAATAACTCGATGTTTCCTTCAACTCTTTTCATAGATATTACTAAAGCGTTTGACACCGTTGACCATCATATTCTTCTTACAAAAATGTCTGACATCGGCATACGAGGTAATGTCCCTAACTGGCTTTAGAAGCTACCTTGCTAATCGGCGACAGGTTGTTAAGATCGGCGAAGTTTTAAGCTTTGAAGGTCTTATAAAATGTGGTGTACCTCAAGGGTCAGTGCTTGGACCGCTATTATTTTTAATTTATTTTAACTCCATCTTTGCGGCTGGTCTTATTGGTCACCAAATAATAGTTTTATCGACGTACCACTGGGTGCGCTAATACAAAAAAATTTAGATAACCTAAGTAAATCGTTCTATTACCATAAGCTTGTGATCAGTGACAAATCAAGGGTGTTGAGCTTTGGAAAGACTAATGATACTTTAACACGAAATCGTCCAATGTATCATGCTTATACGTGTAATGGTATTCTATGTTCAAAAGAATGTCAGTGGAGACTGTTAACGAGTCAAGTATTTGGGATTAACTATCGACGCCCAACTTAACATTTTATAATCTCAGGAAATTCTGCACATTAAACATTTTAAGACGGCAAAAATCATGCACTATAGAAGAATCTACCCTGATGTACGGTAATACCAGTTGGAGTGGAATTTACCTTTCTCACTTAAAAGATCTCTACATTGCCCAAAAACGAATCGTCAAATTAATTTACCGTCGACCGCATACCGTGCACGCCGCCAATTCCTTTGTTCCGCGAATTTAACCTGCTACCTCTAAGATACCTTTACATTTATAAAGTATTAAAATTATTTTTCGTTCGAAGCAGTAGTTTTCATAGTCGGATAACCCACAATTATTACATGAGAAATCCAAATATATATATATATATATATATATATATATATATATATATATATATATATATATATATATATATATATATATACATATATATATATATATATATATATATATATATATATATATATATATATATATATATATATATAATATATATATATATATATATATATATATATATATATATATATATATATATATATATATATATATATATATATATATATATATAAAGTAGAACGTCAGTAAAATTCAGTCCAGTTTCTGTGATGATAGTTTTCATGAAAGGTGGGATCAGTGAAATCGGGAAGCAAATTGTAGTGCATTGAGTGTTTTTAACCCATTAATTGTGATACAATTATTATCTTTGCAGTTGAAAGCATAAAATGCCAGTATATTTTTAAACATGCTCGGCTAGACAAAATCGAAATGATTTTCTTGAACGTCGAAAATCGGGTACTGAAGAATCAGATCACAGTCCTACCTCACGCTTAATTAAAAATCAACGACAAAGTATCATCGAATCGACGTTCACTTCTAAGAGCAATACTTCTGTTAAATCTGATGATTTTAATGCCAATGGGTCTAGTTAATAATATTTGGGGTGCTAGAACTACAAAGCTCACATTACATCTATGACCCTGGTGATATAGCGATTGAATTCAGTTATTCTTATACTAATATTCGTATTTGTTAGCGACGATGGTTTCAATCTTATCCGTTTTGGGTTTATATTGTCTCCAGTTATCAGTAAAGTTTCCATCCTCCTTTTGAACAGGGCCCAAATGATCCTTTGCTGGAAGATTTTAAAGCTTGGGTACAGTTTGGCCTGCTATGTGGCACGGAGCACCAGCCTGGTTTTTGAGACGTACACTTGCAGTCCCGAAATTTGTTTGTTTTTCTAATGAAGTCAAAGATATCTGGTATCCTCTAGGTTTCAGTTGGAACAACAAAAAGGAATTGTTTTCCAAAGCAGTGCAGCTTTCGCAGTTTTTGCTGCTCCGATTTTCCGAAACGTATGATTATTCAGGCAGCAATGTCACCTGAAAATGGCCAGCAAGATCCTTAAAGTTCGTCTATCATAATTCAAGAAGATCTTTGCTGATTTATTGACCAAAAGAAGATTTTGAACAGTCGGCAAGGGATGGGATGAGTGAAAGTCAATTTCTCGTTTAAAAAATAATGGTGTCACTCCTTAATCTGGATCAAGTCCCACAAAATTGGAACCGGCAATCAAACGAGCCAATATATTTCATTTGATATCCACGTGACTGGCTATCCAGTAAAGTCTAAATTTATTCAGACTTTAAAAAATGTTTTGTTACAACAGTATGGGAACCAATCGCCTTTAAGGCACCGTGGCTGTCAGAGAGGATGCAGATACGACGAACTCTGCAAACCATCTTCTGGCACTTCATCAGCCCAAATACAACAATTTTTTTTATGTATCCTTGAGCCAATAATGAGTTTAGTCGCTGAACACCATTTTTCGATAAAAAAAACCAATCAATTTGGAGCTGTTCCTTGTATCCCATCAAACCAAGATCTCTCTTCAAAATGTGCCATATGAGAGACCTACGAAAGTACCTGTAAAGCGCGTGTAGCTTTATATAATTTGAATAGTATCTGAGTGAGTTGTAAATCGAGATGTCCCTTGTATGTTGTAATTCGCTAGGCCGATCTGATGATGACGTCATTGAATGACTATGTCATCGAAAATATCAAATCTATCTCATCAGGATTATGCTACCAGACTAAATGTTCGTACTATGCAATTCGTATATCTATCTCATCAGTCAAGTCATGACAGTTCTAGCGAATTACAAGAAAAAAACTCGAAATAAGAATTTTTATTAATTGATTGATTGTGGCATGATGATGATTGTATTTGGGAATTATTTGATTTACTCTGAACCCTCTGCAAGTGAAGTTCCCCCTCCGTTTTTTTATTATAATTACCATTGCCGTAAAATGCGTTGGGGTGCCTGATTTCGACTTGATTTTCGTACTGTGCAATTCGTATATGTTCGTTCAAGCGTGTCGTGACAAATCTAGCGAATTAAAAGAACTTAACTCGAAATATCGATTTTTATTAATTGATTATTTAAGTTACTCACTGTAACGTGTACCAGGCGAAGGTGATAGCGATTGAGGAGGTTCTGAATTGGTTAAGACATAATGTGGTATCCTCGATTGGTATCGCAATTTATGTGGACAGTCAGGCTGCAATCAAGCCACTGGACTCTGTTTCTCTTATCTCTGAGATGAGAGAGCATTTAAACGTTCAGATAGTCTGGGTTCCCGGCCACTCATATGTCATGGGGAACTGCAGGGTGGACATTGGGGCACTCAAGACTGTGCTTAAAAAGGAGGTAGTAGTTTCAGAGAATGAAAGGTGGACAAACACCCTCTCATGTAGTTTAGCAAGGCTAGTCTGGTCAAAGCTGGACTTGAAACGATCAAATACACTTATTTCTCTACGAAGACGTGAACTATACAAACGATCGTGGGGATACTAACAGGACACTAGCTGTAGAAGCTAATGACTTTTGGAGAAGCTATATGGCCGAGAAGGAGAAAGAGACGGTATATAGATCGACTTGTACGCATTCTACTCGGGTGATGAAAAAGTACCTCTTATTAGATCACTCTTTGGTATACAGTCGTCCTGCTATATATAATAAATACTATATTGCCAATGTTTTTATTTCCTTATGTGTCATCATCAATTGAATTGAAAATTATATATTAAAAGGATATTATTATGATTTACAATATACATTACACATGTGCGTCGAGATAGTTGGAAATGAAAAGGATTTTCCTCGAATCAAAAACGAAATGATCCGAACGAATGAAAATATAATTAAATGATTTTTGATTTATATCGAGACACGTACGAATTTTCTGTTGAGGGATACAAAAAAAAAATTTTGATATGTGCGTGTATCAACGTATATATACTGCTATCTGGTACCCGAACGAAATCTGGAAGAGATAATTAGATTTTTGTTTTGTTAGGGCAATATATAAACGTATATCAACCGAAAATAAGTTAAAATGGAGAATAGAAATGAGATACGTTGTGGCAACAGATTGTGTGTGGCCACAAGGATGTGAACATGTTAATGTGACGTGCTATATACAAGAAATTGTATAATTTCTGTGGGTTGTTCATTATATTCTGTGAGAACAAACCATTAATTCTCGTAATTGTTTTAATAAATTATGTATACGGTTGATGGGAATTGAATTGGTAATTTACTTTTTTTTTGTTGTGTTTTCACTTTAATTTGATGTCATAATTTCTTGAATCGCCATGTTGGAAAATGGGTAGAAAACGCTTTTGAAGGTATGACAGTTTTCCCAAGTTCCTATTATATTGCATTATTTGCTTTATTCGGTCACAATTTGAATGTTGAAATAAGTCAAGAAGTATACCATTTTTGGAGGTTAAGTTTCTCCGAAGTCATCTTTCAGTTCGCAACATAGTTTTTCATATACTTGAAATAACACACTCAGTGAATAAAACGGGCTTATTCAACAACAGTGCTTCGAATCACTTCATTCATTACACATTGAAAGGTGCGCAAGCTATGTACACGTAAAATTCCACATTTCATGACAGAGGAACAAAAAGGTTCTTATCGATTGGTGTTTCCAAATGCTTGAAAAATTTGTTGGAGATAGTGCCAAAAACGAATACAAGATCGTGACAGATATCGAATCATGGATATGTACGTATAAGACTTAATAAAAGAGGCAATCGAATGTTTAAGTCTTCTAAGTCAAATTAGAAAACAACACAGAAAAGGGCAGCCTGTTTGGAGCTATAATGGTTCTTGAAAATCAAACGACAGTAAATTTAGCTTGGTATGCAATTTTACCCGAGGTCTTCACCAAATTGAAAGGAAATAACCCAAAATGGTCAATAATTTTTGCATCACAAGTGAGTATTTGAGCACACAAGCGATCGAATTCATGGGGCATACGGCTTACCGCCTGATTTGGCACTCAATTACTTTTTCTTGCTCCCAACAATGACGATGCGATTAATGCGTTTAAACACCACGTTTTGAATCTCTTTTGGACTGGCAGAAATGTGCCGATAAATCGTAGACATCCCTTAAAACGGGTTTAGACAGTTTTAATAGTTTAAATAACGGTTCAAATCACAAAATTAATAAAAAATGATGTACTTTGCTTTGCTGAAAACATCTTAACATTTATCTTAATATTCATAAATACTACCATAAGTTCGATAAGTGTGGCAACAAACAGAGATTCGGATTTATACTCCCGACAAAAACTGATAAACCTAAAATCAAACCAATTAACAGTAAAGAACACTTGAATGAAGTGATTGGTGTTTCCATCATGTTATTGTTGTTAGGATTAGGTCGACGGTAGACGGAATATCGATTAAACAACGACAATACCCGATTGCGCCAGCAATTCAGCAACTAAACTACTGTACAAAGAACTGGATCGGATTATATCGTAGAGGAAATGGAAAGTGCCAAGTGTTCTCCAGTTACTATAGTAAAAAATCCAACGGGATGGAACGGCTATGTAACGCGTATTCCTTCCTGCTGAGTCAATTGGATACAAAACGATATATCCCGTTAGAATCCAGTTCAACCCTGCCTTTATACAACTTCACCGTGATGCCATTTCGTTTATTCGAAAAAGGGGGGCAAGTTTCCATGGGAGACACGGCGCAACAAGTGCTTAAAATGTCAAATCGACACTTATTACAGTACCAGATTTTTCAAAATTGGTATTTTATACAGTGCAACGCAAGTACCACTGGTGCCAGTAGTTTCTCATTTCAAAATACAGTGGTTAAAACAGAACATCTAGCAATTGCATTTATATCCTCTAAGCTAAACAAGGCTCAGAAAAATTACAACCTTAATGAGATACAGACCAATTTAGTCTCCAATACCAGATGAATCAAAAAGATCTCACTAGAAGACTTTATCGCTGGAGCTTAAAGTTACAGGCAATCGATCTTTCTTTCGAGAAAAGGAAGGTGTCTAAAGCAATAAAGTCAGATTTAGGAATATTCGATACAATCTTAAGACAAATCGTTTCGGAAATTTTTTGGAATTCCTGAAATTATTTTATCAGACAAGTGGAAGCAATTCAAAACTTGCTGCTATAAAGCCTTATGTAGAAAAAAAAATCATACATGGTGAAATCTATAAATTACTTTGGTTTATAAAATAAACTTTTTGGGAGAACCAGAAGTCTATATTTCTATTCAGAGTTAGTTGACTATTGTACAAGTTATAGTATAAAAAATTTCTTTATTAGTGCATCTGAAAAAATGATCAAGCTTTTTCTGTGAAGTAAGCATGAGAAAATGCAAAATTAGCCAGAGATACCATAAATATCACGAAATTTTTAAATGTCATTCCAAGAATATGTTTCTATCACGACAGTTTTTGTTTCAGGATAGTTTATGTCATACACTTTTCATCCCAAAAAAGTACGGCTGTCATAGCGAATATTGGTGTCACATCTTTTCGCACTATTTCGATTCGTAATCGTTTAGGGCTGTTTCATGCCGTGGTAAATCTTAAGCTTCAGAAATGAAAGTTTTTTCATCGGCATTCACGCTCTGTCATTAGAATATCAACTTTCCCAAAATTTTCGCTGTGTAATATGATTCCGTGGTTTCGACTTTGAATTGAACATGTACGAGTATGGCTAAGAAGCGATTAAATCGGTCATAAACCATGTTTTGGAGCTTTCCCCTTGATACTGGCAAAAATTAAACGCCGATGCATAAGATAATTCCCCATCATTTACACGACCAAGATAAAGGGTAGTAAAACCCATGGAACGACTAGCGACAGGGCACAACAAGCTATTAAAATCTTAAATCGGCACTTATTACAGTACCAGTGCTAGTCAATCCTGAATTCTCAAAACGGGTTTTTGTACAGTGCGACGCAAGTAATACTGGTGTTGCTTGTGTCTTATTGCACAAAACAGAGGATGAAGCAAAACATTCAATTGTCTTCAGGTCGTATAAGCTAAACAGGCCTCAGAAAAATTACTGAGTATAAGAGTAACTCCCTGTCTCCAATAGTTTATGCATCAAAAATATCTCAATGGTAGATTAGACCGTTGGAGCCTGAAGAAAAGAGCTTTTAAGTTTTCTTTCGAGTATAGGAAAGGCCATCAAAATACAGTCCCTGATATCCTTATAACGTATCAAGAAGCAATATAGTTGAAGGAGATAAAATGTCCACTTCAGTTTCAATGATACTCTTCTCGTTTTAGATAAATATTCTTCATAGGTTTTCGATTGTCAAAGGAGTGAACATCAACTATAGTACTATTATAGTAACGTTGGCAAAAGCTTGTCACGAATATTTTACCCCTTCGGAATTCCTGAAATTATTTTATCAGACAACGGGAAGCAATTGGAATCTATATTATTACAAAACCCTTTAAGTGGCACGATGTTACCTATCGATTTACTGTCAAATGTTGTCCACAAACTTATAAAACAGAACGCGTGAACAGATTCATACTTGCTGCTATAAAACCTTTTGTAAATGACGACCATCGATCATGGGATGAGCACTTAGATGAAATCAGTGCAGCACTATACAGAATCATTCCTTTGAAAGTTGCTTATCTTTTGGTGTTTGAGGTACTTGGTTCGGTAGGCTGATATGAATGAGTCGAATATAATGTTTAACATGTAACCTAGGACCTTCAAAATGAATTTCAAAGCTTAGCCGTATTTTCAGAATTTCGGTTGTCTTAACTATCGTTTAAGACACAGCGTCAATCTGTTAATCCAAACTATTAAAATTTAAGCTATAAATCGCTACAAGATTCTAACAAGCTGTTCGGAACTATTGCAGTACGAAATATCAGATTGCAGACGAAACAAGTCACACGATGCGAGCACGATTCCTTGGCTTAAACGTTTTCCTTTTTTGAATCAAATCTTTTTTTCAAACCGGCCAAAGTTATGTTAGCCCTGGTTTATGCAATCTAGTAATGTCTAAATACTGAGTCGTGATTTCATTATAGCGAATTCTAGTAAAATATAGCCGAAGAATTTAGAACCATCAATCACTGTGCTGCATCTTATTATTGTGTGACCCTTGACGGTCTAAATTGTCATCCGAAACGTATTTTAACCAAGTACGATCATTTTTTCAGCCAAGAAATAGTTCAACGCAGAAAGTATGTTCCATGAGCGAGGAACTGGAGTTTGACTTTTTATCTTGGTGATCAAATTATGGTAACTGTACTTCACTCCATATTATGATATACATTTCTAAATTTCAGTATTGCCAGATTAGCGGTTTACAATCAATATAGTGATTTCGCCAGACCTGGAATCGCCAGACCTGGTTGTTCCATATAACATAGTTTAAACCAGGCAATATTTTGAAATAACATAGCTGTTAAGTAGCCCTCTAACTCACTTCGCATAAACGGCTTGCTCAGAATATTGAGCAATTTATGACCTTCAGGTTAAAATATAAATTTATATGCGTTATATATTGGGGCTTAGTTAGTATTAGCCCCACCCAAATGACATACTCATTATCTCCTTGCCAGGGTGAGCTCAGCAACTTTTGTTTTCGAATTCTGATAGCACATAATTATGGGCTAACATTCTACAAAGTGGGAAGGGGTGGGGGCAAATCAACAGCATGTTAGAACTTGACAATTATAATTTCGATAAGGGCAGAGGAGTAATCTCAAACCATGATAGTAGTATACTGCACTAGTCGTTTCAGTGCCATGTAAATTTTATATTAAACCAACAACTAGTTCGATCAACTCGATTGGTACAGATTTTCCTTACTTACATGGCACGATATAAAGCAAAAATGTAATCACATGTTTTGTTCGAATTTTAATCAATCAATCGACAAAATCTCTACTATATGCGCTTTTATATAAATAAAATAAATTCTACCATTTTTGGTTGTCGAAAAACATGTCAAATTAAAAACATCGTCTAAAGTTAGTCAATATAACAATAGTGTCGAACAAAAAGTATTACATATGTACAACAAAAGCTCTATATTCACATATGTGCTAAACTTACTTTATTTTTCTTTCTTTGCACACAGTACAAAAGCTCGTTTACGTATACATACAAAACCGAATAAAAAGCACAAACAAAAAGTTTTATTCGATATAAACGAGTATATATAGATGAGAACATGTGAACACAAAACATTATTGGAACAAAAAAAAAACTTTATTCGATATTATGTGGTAAGCGATGTGAGCTTTTTGCACACGAGATAAATTTTGTATTAAAATCCAACTTAAAATTAAAAATAAAATAAATCGAGAATATTCTGTATTTTTTATTTTTATTAGGGATAAGTTGTCAAAATTTTTGACACATGTCAAATTAAATTCTTGAGCTTTTTTTCTTATTTATTTTTAGACGTATACATTAAAAGTTTTCTACGTTTTAATTCACGAAGCCATGTATGCTGCTGCGTGTGTGTATGTATATAGTCGAAAACATAAATTGGAAAGAATTTTGGGTTTTCTATATACGTTGTGTACACACACACATGCACATATATAGTTTTTGTTAAGATGTGTGTTCTATTCGTCGAGTTCAGTTGGGTGAGGTTTTGTGATTAAAGACCGAAAGTTTTTTAATTTTATAACTTTTATTGATAATCTAACTTAAGTAACACTTTGGAAAATTAGAGATAAAAGTTTTTAATTTTATCAGCTTTTTTAATGTTTTTGGGCATAAACTTTTACGTAACTGATTTTTGAAGGTATATATAACGAAAAGTTCGTTTCACATATTGCGTCATTTCTACGTATGAGTTTCTTTGGAAACCGCCTGGACTAAGTTAAAATGAAATCTTATGAATATTATTGTTGGTGGAGCATTCAACCTTGATATCTTTGTGTCATCTGCGCCCTGCGGTCTGTTTTTTTATTGTTTAAGCTAACCGCTTCGGTTATTCTTGGTACAAGAGTCAATTAAGAAGAAGTTATCTCGTTCTTCTTCGAATTTCCGAACAACGGCTTCCTTAAATGTTTTTGTCACACCTTGGGTGGCCTTATCGACCATACATCCCACACTTCAAACGCGATGCGTATCTAACTTTCTCGGGTATTTTTACCTTCATCTTTGCATACACTTGTACGAATTTTAGATCAAAAATAGGATTAAATAGTTAAAATTTTGAATGAGTTTGTTAAACCATATACAGGGTGGGGCAAAAGTTCCTCTACAATTTTTGATTCCACGCCATGGAAATTGCTTCAAAAATATCCTTACCGTCCAGTGCCCCACAAAACCGCAATTTATCGTTAACATGCGAATTTTTGACAGTACGGTACGACAGCAGACAGAACTCGTTCTGGAAGACAACGGCCGTCTCGTAACGTCCACATTTTCAGGTACACATTTCTGCACGCAGTGTGTCAGCGAATTTTGAAAACTGATTTGAAAATGTTCCCGTACAAAACTCCATTAGTCCAAAAATTGCTACCGAGTGATCCTGATCAACGAGTTGAGTAAAGAAATGCATTCCAAGTCTGGTAAAATTGGAAATTTTTGGTTTAAATTAGAATAGTCGCTTTTGGGGATCACAGAATCTTCAGTTAATTCTTCAAACATCATTGCATCCACTTAAAACAACTGTATGGTGTGGTATTCATGCTGGAAACACCATAAGTGTTTTTAATGACCAAGTTACTGTTACTGCCGAACGGTACCAAGACATGATTCGAAATTTTCTTGTGCCTGGAATGGAAGAGCAAGGAGTAGAGAACATGTGGTAGCAAGATGAAGCCACAGCACACACAGCCCGTTCGACAATTCAATTATTGAACGAGGTTTTTCCACGAAAAATTATTTCGCGAAATGGCGATTTAGCATGGTCTGCCAGATCTACGGATTAAACAGCACTAAACTTTTTCTTATGAGTTTTAAAAATCAAAAGTTTATGTAAATAAGCCCCAAACGATTCAACATCTTAAAGATATTATTCGTCACAAAATTGGAGAATTTCAGCCTGAGAGGTTGCAGGATGTCATGAAAAATGCTTTAAAAAGAGCCGAAGTTGCATAATGAATCGCGGCCATTTAGCCCATATAATTTTCCAATCATAACGAAAAATAAACGTAAATGATAAGGGGACTCTCTACAATCCTGCAATGGGTTCCCTAACTCAGTGAAAACACATGAGTGATTCTAATTGCTATTTTAAATAATTGAACTACTCGTTCATTAATTTTACCCGCTGATCATGAACAACACTACCGTCCTCTTTGCCAAAGTGGTATTCTACTCCTACCATGGAGGACCACGACTATGAGAGTGACAAGTAGTAAGTTGCCATTATAACCGAAAACGCTGTACATAACATGCCAATTGTCGTTAAGAATTTCCTCAACGTGAAATATAACCATGCATAGCTTATGTTCAAGCTTGGAGTCAATATTCGTCCACTAACAGAACCTAAGCTGCACAGCTAAATGAGTTATACCCTGGATGTAAACATTGTATGTGAACTAACGACCTTATTCCGAGAGATGTGAATTTAATAAATGGCAAAGGGGATGTTACGCAAATTTAACTATACGTTGGATGGTTGGAAATTCATATTTTGTTCTGATATTTGAACACAAGATGAAATGGAAATAGTGGAGGTTATTTTATCATATACCCAGGGTATGGAATGATTCGATTGCCTGAGATTGGTCAACCCTTTATACCTCCAGAATTTTTTTCGGCAAATAAGGGAAAGTGCACATTGATTCAGAGATCGCTACACTCGCCCTTGCTGATGATCACATTGTAAAACAGTGGTGCTACTTGTACTAAAACAGTAATACCGAAAAGATTAAGGTAAAGCACTTTTGAGTCATAATTTGTACCACGAACATTGGCTTTAAAACGCAAATTTATCTTAAAGGCCGGATGTTGGTCGGTCCAGTTGAAACGGGTTAGTCTGTGCTTACGCATGGCAGCCTCGATTTCTTAAAATGTGCCACCAGAGATGTTGAATCACAAGCGGCGTGGTTTCCCGCGGCTCAGTTGGTAGAGAAAGCTTTTTGGGTTGGTGAGATTCATCTCTAGAGACCTACAGTACCGCACGTATCGAGGGTTGAAGGCAAGATAAAAATAATACGTTTGTCTGAATAAACGATAGAGCGGTTTGAGTAATCGTGGTACATATAGCAGATCGCATGGCTCATTCCCCGTGTGATCTCTATTGATCTCGCTTCCCTCAGCGCTTCTAGTTGATTGAAAACATGAAAAATCTCTTCGCTCACTTAACCGGTAAGGATTTTGTATTATCACTGCCCATTATGAGTGTTTTGATTACCCAGGTTTCATTTTTCCATTGATGACGGAATACGATAGAAAATATGGAATGGGCAATAACGGGAAGTGAACGATACTCGTTACAACTTCTCTAGTGATTTGAACTGTATACGACTTTTTTAGTCTTCAAATGTGTATAATTCATCTGAGCCAATCACTGCGAACAATTCGACATCATACTCAGTACTGAACACTAACATTTTGTAATTTTCTTAAAGTTGAATGATGTTTAATAACGAGTTATATTTACGTGGCAATGAGAGGTCCATTCAGCACATGTCCATACATTATAGAGTTTCATTCGTCATTAGTCAATGTTAGCTAAGCTTTTAAGATAAAATCATTGTCGTCTGAAATCTTTTGTTAATTGTCGAAAACCATATCTCAATCCTTCCGGAGTTTGGGCGATCGAATTTAATAATAAATTGACACTTTAGAATGACATGTCTATTAGATTGAATGGTTGTAGTCTTCAACTTACACCATAGCTTGATTGTGCCATCTCACACGTCTTCTGGTGTGGACTAGACCATCGATGCATTAATCGTATGTTACGAAGCATTATATTTCAAATTACTAGCCATACTGTATCCATACTGAGCATATACGTTATGAAGAACGAACATGATATTTGAAAACCGCTTACAGCACTCTATGGCTTGTACCTCATGCACAAGTCTATGGGATACAAGTAAAATTTATAACAGCGCCCTATAAAATACTCTAATTTTTCGAGATCACTGGGAATTTGTCGCATACTTATGTATGTATAACAGTTTTTCAAGATATCACGGTTATCAAGATATTCCGGTTGGCCAGGTCTATTAAATAACCGTTTTACACAGAAAAAAACCACAAGATATAGGAAAAGGAAAGGTTAACACTACAAAACAGCCCTTGAAGTATACTGTAGAAAGATACAAATTCCAATTAATCGAAAAAAATCCCAGTCACAAACGATATCAACACGAAGTATTAGATCTTGGTGAAACCACCAAACGATTTCGGATCAATTGAACACTATCTAAGGTGTCGTGACCAACATGCTTCACAATCCTTACTCTCCACTCCCCTTCACAAACATTTTATAACGATAAATAACCTTCAACAACACTTTATACACTGGGTCCCAATCCAACGGACTCAGTTAACGATTTCATTTAGGTCACCTGCAACACCAAACCACTTTCACTCCTAGAAACTGATCAAACCAAACATATATATCCGTAAATATTCACTTAAGAAATTTCAGAAACCTCAACCAATAGCACGTTTATATCAGCCGATCGCGATTCAAGCCAAAACGTCTACGCTACTGTAACATACTGTGGGTTCATCTCAAAAAAAAACAAAGGTGGCTGACAGCTTTCTATTACATATGAAATTATGTTGTCACTTTAGGTGATAACATAAATAAGGGAATGAAGATAAATCAAAAGATCTCTTTAGATTACTAGGCCGGACCATCTTACTTTGTTTGAGGCTACAGTTTTTCTCTCTTCCCATTATTTAACAAATTATAAATCACGCGGTGATTTTCTCAGCCTT
This sequence comes from Tipula lateralis, assembly GCA_963932295.1. NCBI lineage: Eukaryota > Metazoa > Arthropoda > Insecta > Diptera > Tipulidae > Tipula > Tipula lateralis. Next base: position 175,231,040 of record OZ010737.1, on the reverse strand, counting down.
AAGCCAATCCATTTTGGTCTCTTTATTCTGGTTTCTATACTGAGTGAGTTATTTTCTATGCAGTTCAATGTTAGTTATAGTGTTAGGCCCGAAGTACTTCAGTATTCGTTGAACACACTTGTTTACGAACACCTGTAGTTTCTTTTTTATTTTTTCATGTCTTTCATGTAGTAATGATTTCACAAACGAGTTGAATGTTCGTATCTAGGTTGTGCATGACTAGGCACAAGAATTCCATACTTTTTGCAACAAGTTGTATCAATACGTCTGTCCTTATTTATGAGATTGTTTCAGTCTGTTCCACCTGTTTTCGTAATTGTGCAGCCAAGGTATACCAATCCATTAACATCTTCAATTTGTACATTGTTGATGTGCATCGGTGTGGTTATGTTTGTATTCTCATCGTCTTGAATTTTTCTGATGTTTATCTTGAGAACAATTTTGATAGCTAGATGTGATTGTTTGTGACAGAGCTGCCATTTACTATTGACCTATTGTGACAGCCTCAGACGTACACTCTCAGTCCCGAAATATGTTTGTTCTTTTAATGAAGTTCAAGATATCTGGTATCGTCAAGGTCATTAGTTGATCCTGAAATAGGAACTGTGTTTCCAAGCAGTGCAGTCTATGGGAAGAGTATGAACGACAGGAGCACAAGAAGTGCTCAATAATTTCTTCTTCTACCACACTGTTTTGGTTTCCCATATTACGAATTTTTATTCGAAACGTATGATTATTCAGAGAGCAATGGCTAATAAAAATGCCCAGCAAGATCTTTAAAGTGTGTCTCTCATAGTTTAAGAAGGACTAAGGATGCAGATACGACGATCTCTGCACATAATATCCTTTGCAAAGAGTGCTGCTCTTATTTCAGCAGTTTCCACCTGAATAACAGTAGCGTACCTACTAAGGGGGATAGATAATTCGACCTAAGGATTTTGTATGTATATTACACAAAATAATTTCCTGAAGACGTGCTTCATCACCATAGTGCCCATAAGGCTGTTGTGTGCCGGTCCCTCCATATTTGACAGTACCAAGAAGGGCTAAGATTATCTTTGCCTTGTAGGCAAGCGGCTGTTGGCGCTATACAGCTTCTGATTCTAAGATCAAGCGGTAGCAGACCCACAGCCATCTCAAGAGCTGCAGTAGGAGTGGTGTGCATATAGCTCGTAAAACATCCATACAAACAAGTCTATGAAAACGGTTTAGAGGTTTCTCCCAAGCCCACTCATTGTTCTAGGCCATCAAATAAGTGCAACAAACGCAATTATGAGTCTGATCACCGAAACGTATAGCCAGGACAAGCGTCTGGGTTTAGGCTCCATGATTTACCAAATGACTGCTTGCGTGCCCAATAAATGTTGCATTTCCCTTCTATATCTTTTTTCCAAGTAATCCAGATCTAGCCATATCCCCAGATGCTTGACTTCCGAAGAGAGCGAGATCGTATATGAGCCCCATTATTGAGCTTACCTGTTAATCCCAAAAAATTTCTTGAACGAGTTAAATCAACAACCGTTGGGATGTACAAAGTATATGCACCTTCCATTCCTATTTATCGTCTCAAATGCGCTAAATCAACATAGAGCAGGAACAGGGATGAATTCCATTCAATGTATTGTTCTGTGAAGATACGGACTAAGTTGATGTGGTCAGATTCTGTAAGTGAGATTCTGTCAAGTATGATCATTGTGCATCATGTGCACAAGTCTAAAAAGTTGAATTCCTGTGAATATAAATCGTGTTTGTCTGCGCTCATCTAATCAACTCACCTTATCACGAACTGAAAAACCATCTGAATCTGTACCAAAATCAAATCGAAAATTGATTAAAAAATATTTTGTTTTGTGTTGTTTCAAACCCGACCTCCACCCACCCCAGCCCGTTCAACAGCCTTATCAAATAATTAAATCTATGAATTGGATTTTATCGGAGCGCGCGCGTTATCAAAAATCACTGTGTGTATGTGTGTGTGTATACTCAATAGATTTTTGATTTTTATGTTTTGTAATGTTGGTAGTCTGTTGATAAAAATGAAAAACATTTTCTTTATCAAAATTGAATTAAAATACATATTTTTATTTGTTTTGTTTAAGATGCTGAGAAGATTATGTCTTTATATATATATAGAAACTAAATTTTTCAGTCTGTGTTGTCTATATATAAGTGTATATGTATGTGTACATTAAGGAAAATCCCAAAAGGAAAATTTAGTATGGAAAAACCATTCAAATGTCATAAAAAGGAAAATCTACTTATCCAACATTAACATATCAGTTTACCTTTTTTGTTGTAGTTGTTGTTATTTCTGATTATTGTGGGAATCTTCCCATTGTTTTGTTTTCTTGTTACTAAGACGGGTTTTTATCCAAAATGGAAATTTATAATCCAATTACGGTATTACAAAGTCTTTCGTTTATAGTTTTCTTTATGTTTTAACAAAATGAGACGATTAGGTTTTTTGGGTTTTAAAACTAACTTTGTTGTTGATATCGGAAAACATCAGAGTCAAACTCGGGTTTGCTCAACATCCAATAGACACCCAAGAAGTAAAAGCTTACTTTGTAGTATCGGCCACCTATTTAGCGATGATGGATTTAAAACTTTCATTATGTTGATAAATTTTGGATTGAATACCACCACCTGAAAATATAGATAGGTACTCATTACTCACGTGATTCGAAGTGAGTGCCCAAAGTTACCAATACCAACTGATTTAATCAAGATTCAAGACAGGAACGTTCAATTTTAAAAATGTATAATGGATTGTTTGACTTTTCTCCCAAAGTGAAATACATAGGTCAGGGGTGATGAAGACACAGGCATTGCTAAAGTTCCCACGGAGAGCTTTGTAAGCTTTTCACGTTGGGTTATGAATAGCTAGCGCCTAAAGAGGGTTCAGATTTGGACAGTAAATACATAACAGATATAATATTCCCGGCACACTACCGGTGCACGTGCTCCCACTTTCTACTGTGAAAAGTAGGTTGTTCTGGATTATCTTCCGCGTCACACTCACACTATAGGTATCCTACAACTATAGGTATCCCTTTAACCTTTATGTACGTGACAAGGTACAATTGTACCTATTTTGTTTTAAATCTTATTTATTTTTATTTTCGCTTTGAGATGAATGCTTAATTATTTTATTTAGCCTCTATCGACATTTTTTTAGTCGATTTTAGTTATTTTCAACCAAAGCTTAGAACAGAATTATTTAATTATTCTGCAAAATTAAATAATACCCCTTAAACGGATGACAAAGGTACATTTGTACCTATGTATATTTACTGTGAAATTTTTGTAAGCAAAGCCAAGAAAATTAAAGATGAAATAAATTAAATCAAAAAACACTTATTATAGCTCAAAAATTTAATTTTCTAATTTAAAGTGAACACTGATTACATTTTGTAATTGTTTCTGCATGTTCGTAACAAATTGGCCGTTTGCAGATCGAGCAGCATTTTCGAGTTTTTCGTTGAAATGATGAATTCGACCGACAAACAAAGCAGCTTCCTACATGAGAACCTCCAGCTTTAGACACAGGGGTAGATGGTTCAGTAAAAGGAATTATAGGATGGCCTAACATGCACTCTATTCTCGATTTGGTGGAAAAATGAGCTACCACTTTCGGATTTTTGGCACGATCTTCTATAGTCGGCATGGCCAATTGTTTGCCTAGATCTTGTAGAAAAATGCGTCGACTTTGTGAAGACTTGGTAGTTTCTGGGTTGTTTTCTTTGTATAGAACTGTCTTACGTTTTGTCGTAAAATGCGTCACCATCTTGTCCATGTTATCAACCCCACCTTTGGTAGCGTTGTAGTAGAAAATCATTTCTGGTTTATTCTTTGGACCATCCGTATTTTTCGTACTGTGCATCGTCGACAACAAGGTAACAATGCGGTTCCTTTTTGGCATGTACGAGCAAATGCTGACTTTCCCATCTTCGCTGAATCCAAACTGGGATGAATATTTTGCTTTACATGCACATTTCTTGAATTCCCTTGGGATGCAAGTTTTGTTTTGTTTGAGAGTGCCTACCATTGTCAACTGCCATGAAAGTAACAAACGCGCTAAAGGTAGTGCCGAAAAGAAATTGTCCATAGTAACATTCCACCCAGAACTTTTAAATTGATGGCATAAATCGCGTACAACTCGCTGTCCCTGATCCTTTTCTGGACCATCAGGTCCTTTTCCTGTGTACAATTGACCGGTGATGGGATATGAGTTTTTTGCGTCACAAACCCAAAATATTTTTAAACCATATTGGATGGTATATATATATTGACGGCTTGGATGGTATATATTGTGTGAACCGTGTCCTGCCTCGATAGGGAAATAGTTGTTCAACAACGATCACACAATTCGATGCTGTGTAGTGTGCTCTTAAATTAGCATTTAATAGCAGCCAGATATCACTGATAGCAGCTGCTTTATCTGCCTTCAAGCGTTGAGAACGGGTGACGTCGTTGTCAAATCGAAAAATCGGGATATCCCACGAAATCGGTCGATCGACATGGTCGCTCTGTACAGTGGATAAGAATCCACACGCCACAAAACGCTGTGGTGTTCCGAATTGGAATGATGTATCCCCATTGTAATTAACGTTCCAATATAGGCGTAAAATTCCTTTGGGGTCAAACACTTTCAGGTTTTTGGAAGGTTTTCCGGAATTATTAGCGTTCCATTCTTCAAACGTTTTGAGAGCTTTCCGATTTTCGACAAGACAATTATATCTACCATCACCTCCGAAAAAATACATTTGAATGTATCACCAACAGACAAAAATTTTGTTGAAGAGACTGGTCCTGGTTTATGACGGAAAATATTTTGTTTTTGTATCCGAGTAACAGCCGGTAGTATTAGCGTCCATACCGTACCATCTTTAGTTATAAGACCGGGAACTGAAGATACGCTACTATCAAAAATTTCTTCGTCTTTATCAATATCCTCATTTGTCTCAGATTCTTCGGGAGCATGTTCATCGTTTAGCTCTATTTCAACATCTGATGCATTGTACGCATCTTCAACATCCGATAATTCATCAATACCTTGAACACGTGGTACACGTAAAGGGAACCATTCATCTTCAGAACCATTATCTTCAAGATCCATTTCATCGCCGGTGCTTACTTCATCGAACAAACGAGATAAGTATGATTGTTGCTGATCATAGCTTAGTCTGTAAAATACCGAATTAAAACAAAAGTAGTAATACCAAATGCTCGGTATGAAACTGGTGAATAAGAAAAATGATCAAACTTACCGTGCGAATGCAACTTGAGATATTTCGTCCATACTTACATGCGACTTTTAATATTGCACAGAATACCTATATATATATATATATATATATATATATATATATATATATATATATATATATATATATATATATATATATATATATATATATATATATATATATATATATTCGCGAAATAATTTACTTATTTATATACGAGTATATTTATATATTCGCTCTCACCAAATTATCGATTACAAATGACTCAAAATTAGTATTGCACAACGGTAAAAACAATTACCATATAGAAAACAAATAACAAATTACCGTTATTATTCGTAATTTTAATTTAAAATAGATTCCTTTTTCCATAATGCAGGTGTTTAAGTTGCTATATAACCAAGGCATACTATGTAAACTCAAAAATCACAAAAATAGTGCATTCCCCATACGAAACGTATGAAGGTACAAATGCACCTCTGCCACTTACGATATGATGTAAAATTTGTCAATCACATAAAGGATGGGACTATAAAAGCCCATCCTACTCCTCTAGTATTGATATGTTAATCTTTACCATCGGATCAGTAAGCCGTAATCTAGCAGGTGCCGGATTATACATACAAAATCAGTAGGTCAAATTATCTATTCCGCTTGGTGCCCTTCTGTTTTTGAGGCAGAAACTGCTGCAATTTCACTCTTTGTAAAAAGGATTAGTTGCAGAGATCGTCGTATCTGCATCCTTTTTGACAGCCAGGTTACCCTAAAGGCGACTGGTTTCAATACGGTTCATCGAAACTTGTTTCGGAAACGATAAGTGCCTTGAACCGACTAGGCAGTTTAACTAAAGTTAGACTTCACTGGATACCCTGTTCTTCATTCTCTCCCCATAGACTGCACTGTTTTGACTCACAATTTTTATTTGAGGATCAATTGACGACCTTGAGGATAGCAGATACCTTGGACTTCATTAGAAGAACAAACATATTCCGGGACTCAGAGTGTGCGTCTGAGAAGGGGTAATCGACCAATTAAGCCTGAGTGACTGGGAAAAAATTCCCCTTAGTGTTCATTTATAAAAGCCATTAAAACAGCCATGTAAGTTTGGGGAAAGTTGATTTCCCCAAACTTACGCTCCTTCTTCTTAATCGTCTACAAATTACCTACCTTATCAACGACAGTGCGTCTGCGTTCTCCCATCCTTTCTGCCATTATTTAGCGACTTCCTTAAAAGTCCGTTCTATTTGGGTTTACCACCGTTTGTATAATATACTCTGGAAAATTTTGTCGATGGCCCAGTCCCGCCTTCGGATACTAAATTTTTTCTATTCTTATTCTATCCATTAGCGATAACAATATTCTACCCACCAGTGCAACTGCCTCGGGCACAACATAAACTGATAAGTGCAGTACCATTTGGAGATTTCTTCTATCGCCGGCTCCACTCGCACAACCGGTTATATTTTGTTTCGCAGACTAACTTAATGCCATATTATCAGCATACCTCACTAGCTTAGGGGCTTCTCAAGCTAAGAAAGTTTCAAAGCGGCGTTGAGCGGGAGGTACCGGGTTCGAATCCCCACAGGCGCATGATGCGAATAGGGATTTTCAACATCGGTCGTTGCGATCAGTGTTGGGAATGAACTCATCTGAGATTCGGTTGAGTTAAGGATCCGTGTTCCGTTCCATCTCTTATGTCAGTACTATAGCCGGCCCATTTTGACATTCCACTTTTTTCAAGTAAAAAAGTGGAATGTCATAATGGGCGAATTGAATCTGAGTGACGTGTATCACAAAAAAAAATTGCTAACCAAGCAAATTATTAGGAGAATTCAGGTCATCTATCTTATTAAGAGTGGTCAGATCATCTCTTGAAAGTGGCACTAGCAATGAAAGCAACAAAATCGGAGCATCAAACGGATTTTTACATTTGACACTATTCGAAGCTTTGATCTGCTTGGAAGGTAGTGCCGGTAAAGGGTGAAATCAGAAACTGCCATCACATTCACTGAGGGTATAGTCAGTCGATACAATTCGGTTAGTTTGATTTAGCGATGACAGTGTGCGCAAACGAATCTTGCTAGTGATTATTTATATTTTCCAGTCTGGAAAGTTCGTTACTTTCAAAAGTGATGGATTATGGACATTTTCTGGTTTACTTGATCTTTCTGTAATGAGTTTCCGATGTTGTGTCTTATTTTGAGGTGGTTGCCTGTTTAATTCTTTGTATAATTATTTGGGTTCGCTCTTATTACTTGTAAATAATGGATAGAGAGTGCACGAGTTTCATTCTATAATTTGAGGTCGAACAATTAGCATTGGCTGAACATAATCATTACGAGAATATAGCTCAAAATTTTGAGAGATCATTTGTGTTGCAAACCCAGTTTCGCTTTCCAAGATCAAAGAAAAGCTATTGTTACGACCTGTAACATAAAGATAACGTTAATATACTCTGTAGTAGAATGCATTCGTTCTGCTGTATGGCTGTGAAACATGAAAACAAACACAAATGATCAAATAAAACTACAGATATCTGTAACCAAATGCCTGGCAAGAATAATAATAAAGAACTTCTGCAAACAAACGGACATCAATGTCGAAATCAAAACACAAGTGGATATAAAACGGTCATACAACAAGCAAAAAACGAAGAACGAAGGCCACCAATTAACTGGAAGTGAACATTGGGAAACAGTCTCCAATAAAAGTCAGATGATTTAGTCTCTAGATACCCTTGGAACACCAATACTTTGCTTACTTAAAGTAAATATAGATGATCGAGACCGATAAAGCCAAATTTTTGACACTTACGAAAGCTCTTCCTGGTATAAATAATACAATCAGAACAGCTATCTGCAAAAGTTTTAACTCTATCCGATAAATCATGATTTGTAGTATACAGTAGTTTTTTGTTGTGCTGATATATACATCCTTTTTACTTTGAGCTTTTATTATTATTATTATTAAAATAAAAATATTTATATGAAAGCTCATACAGAATAAAAATTTTATTATTAATATTTATTTGTTTTGTTAAACATAAAAAACAAAACTGAATTTCAAACCGACATGGAAAACATGAAGTAAAAAATGGTTTGAAACCATTTCAATTTGCATAGAGTACAAAATGTACACGTACACAAGTATATCCAAACAACAACAACAATAGTAATAAAATGAAAGCTTTTCTTTATACCATTGCACAAGAGAGAATAAAATTTATTTTCTTTTTTGTTTGTTTATAAACCCACAATATATAATAAAATTATCTTAGAACATATTTTTCACACAGTTGAAAAAAAAAGCACAAAAAGCTGCTGTAAAAATTTTTATTTCAAATTAAATTAAAACCAAAAAGCAAAAATAGAAAATCCATAACAGAAAAAAAAACAGAAAAGTTTTGGCATTGTGCTTTTAGTCGGCGAGCGCTTTATTTGTGTTGATAGAGCGAAAACAAAGTGAATGCATAACAAGAGCTTTTGTTCGTTCGGTTGTACGTATATAGATAATTAAAAATGACAGATTTATTTTTGTTTTGTTTGTGCTTTGATTTGGCGAAAATAAATGCTTCCTTGAACGAACGTATCTTTGTCTTTTAAATTAAGCACAGCACACGCAAACAACTATGACTGTGTGTATTATTGTACGCCGAGCGATACGATTAAATGATATATAAAAGCTTTAATTTATTTTTTTGTGTGTGTGTGTTATCTAAAAAATAATTAAATTATGTCGAAAAATAATTTGTTGTTGTATTTTGTGTTAAATTCCATCAGACAAGTTAGATAACTTCAATTATTTTTAAACATAAAATATGAGGGAGCGGTAATTCGCCCAAAAATTTATGCTAATTTTCAAGCAAAATAAATTTGCGTCGAGAGGAACAAATTTTAATTATGAAAATCCATAAATTAATATTTAAGGAAATGTACCAACAGTTTTTATCTCGAAGATACACAAAATCACGATTTTTTTAAAAACCCACATTACTTAAGAGTGATTTTACGAGAGGGATTAAAAAAGTGAACGAGCAAGTGTCGGAGAGGTTAGAGCACTAATTGGTATGGTGCGTTATTATAAAGGAACGAGTATTTATCCTACTGACTGTCTTCCATTTCAGTATTTTGGTATGTACAGGTATACGGTACGAAGTACAAGCAGCTGAACTGCGAAATAGTTTGTGTCGCTGTTTAGATCATCAAGTGCATGTAGCTAAGAACACAGCATCACAAGAAACTCGCCTAACACCGCACTAAGTGACACCCCGTTACAATGCATAGGTTAATGAATAATGATAGGCGCTTCACTCGTGAGAATTGAGTTCTTAATTTAAGCAGGCGAGCTTTAAGCTCCAGATACTAAATATTTTACACTAAATATTTTGCACTACATACTTTATATGCTGAGCTTTAAAATGAATATACTAATTAAAAGAGTTGAATTTATAAAACCTGTACATGCGAGAATCTACTGATAGTGATCAAAACATACTGTGGAATCAAAAGATTACTAAACACCAGATTTAACAAACTTCTGTAATGCTAGGTTCAAAGTTCTCTCTCTCTCTCTATTTATTTATATATATATATATATATATATATATATATATATATATATATATATATATATATATATATATATATATATATATATATATATAATATATATATATATATATATATATATATATATATATATATATATATATATATATTTATATATATATATATATATATATATATATATATATATATATATATATATATTATATATATATATATATATATATATATATATATATATATATATATATATATATATATATATATTTTGTTTTTTTTGTGCCGGACTCTTACCGACTAAAACCCCACCCTCCGCTCCTCCACACGACCGGGATCGCAAAAATTTGCATAACTTCAGGCGTTGGATGTCCATGTTCTTATCAATGCATGCTGTTAGCTTCATTTTGTGACATTTTTTGACGTAATATCATCATTATCATGGTATTTATGGTGTCCCAATTTCGCTCCTCCGACAGCATCTTAGGGATAATGTTTTCCATTGTCAGCTGACCTACTTTATCAGTACACTCACGACGCTCCCGCTCCCACCGTTCACAGTGAAAAATAGTGTGTTCTGGTGTGTCTTCATCATCACCGTATAAACAACAGGGCCTCTCTTTAATATGCATTTTAAAGAAATAACTGTTAAAACGGCCATGGCCAGAAAGGAATTGCGTTAAGTGAAAGTTGATTTCACCATGCTTACGCTCTACCCACTCTTTAATTTTAGGAATCAGCTGTCTGGTCCACGACGCAGTGTCTGCGCTTTCCCATCGTTTCTGCCATTGTTCCAGCATTTCTTGTTTGGCGTCTTCCTTAGGAGTCCCACTGAGTACTTTGACTCTATGTTTGGCCATTAACGTCATAGGTGGCATGCTTGATAGTACGAAGGCTGCCTCTTTCGAGATTGCCCTATAAGCACTACATACCCGGAGTGCAACAGTTCGTTGAACTCGTTCCAGTTGATCACTGGCCTTTGCAGTGTCCAATGCTCGGATCCATACAGGTACCCCATACAATATAACTGATGTGACTACAGAGGAGAGCAATTTCCTCTTACTTGCGCTCGGTCCGCCAGTGCTGGCCATTAATCGAATAAGGCCAGTTGTTGTTCTATTCGCCTTTACCACCGTTTGTCTAATGTGCTCTTGGAAGCTTCTTCGATGGTCCAGCCATACCCCCAGGTACTTAATTTTTGCTGTTGGTACTATTTTTATTCCTCCTATGTTGAATTCCATAGGCGAAAGCATCCGCCTACCTGCCATTACAACTGCCTCGGTCTTTTCCGGTGCCAACTGCAACCGTTGACTACAGAGCCACTTGGAGATGGCTTCGACTGCGGCTTCTACTCGCTCCACAAGTTGTTGTTCATATCTCGCCGATACAATAAGTGCTAAGTCATCAGTATATCCCACTAGCTTGGAGTCCTCGGGCAACGGAATTCTGAGAATACCGTCATATAGAATATTCCAGAGCAGTGGTCCTAAAACGGAACCTTGAGGTACACCACTCGTAACCTCCATCAAAGTAGCTACGCCTGCTGATTCGACAATGATTTCTCGTTCACTCAGATAGCTCTGAAGAACCCTCCTAAGACTCAGGCTTATTTGACATTCCTCAAGCCTTTTCAGGATTAACTCTCAAGCTGCGCTGTTGAATGCATTCCGTACGTCTAGAGTAATTACCACTGGGATACGCCGTGTGTGTTTGGATCCGTCAGCTGCTTTATCGACAAACCTCATGACTTCCGTTACAGCATCTACTGTAGAACAACCCGATCGAAAACCGAACTGGTTCTCTGCAAGTCCGCCAGTTCTGTTGACTTCGTCTATTAATCTGTGACGCAGTAGGTGCTCATATAGTTTCTCGAAGGTGTCCAACAGGCAAAGTGGTCTATATGACGTAGGCACCACATCCGGTTTCCCCTCCTTTTTAAGTAACACAAGTTTAGCTATCTTCCAGAAGTGTGGAAACTCTCCATTCTTAAAAGCTTGGTTTACAATTTTATTCTGTCCTACTCTTCTATTTGACGGATTTCTAATCACTTCGAACATAATATAGCGATGATCACTAAGGCTTTCGTTGTCTAGAACTTCCCAGTTCCGAAGCAGGTTAACAATTCTTTCGAAACCAAAAGTAACATCGAGGAAAGAGCCGTAATTGCCTCTTTCATAGGTTGGTATCTGCCCTACATTTAAACTATTAAGATTGCAGGAGGCGGCCCAGTCTGCGAGCATTTGTCCTCTGTTGTCCAGTATTTCACCTCCCCATAATGGGGACTTTGAGTTGAAATCTCCGGCTACAGTTACATCTTTATTCAGACTCCGAATAACCAAACCAAGTTCATCTAGCCTTTGTACAAACTCTTCCACAGGTTTATTGGGTGAAAAATAGCAACTCATAATAATGAGATCGTCTAAATCCACCCAGACCACACCTTTTATAGCACCGAAACTAGTCGTGGCAATCTCTTTGGATAATATAATAAGTGCTGCATCACCGTTCAGGTCTGCTTTCCAGTTTCCTCCTTTAGTTTCCATCGGTTTGGCTCATTCACCAATACCACGTCCACGTTCTTTTGAATAGCTGTGGCAAGAAGGAGATCCTGTGCGGCCTACTGCGACGTGCATTAATTTGTAGTAGACGCATGACTAGCTTCTACTACTGTATTTGATACTACTAAACTTGCTGCTGCGGTCGAATTGTTCACATTTGGCCTATTGTGCGCTTCACTACATTCCATCCGCATTATATATATATATATATATATATATATATATATATATATATATATATATATATATATATATATATATATATATATATATATATATATTTATATATATATATATATATATATATATATATATATATATATATATATATATATATATATATATATATATATATATATATATATATATATATATATATATATATATAAATATATAGTGAGATCCGCTTATAACGACATTGAAAATGTCAGTGGGATCCGTCGTTATAACCGAACGTCGCAATAAACGAAATTTGTTTAAGACCCTTTAAAAAAATCTTGTCTTAACTTAGCAGTACATTCCATATGTACCTTAGATTCTGTTAAGATATTAAAACTATTAAAAGAGGAATATATTGAATTTGTTGTATTTTTACAAAATATTCAGCCATGGTTGATTGCTGCATACATATGTTCCGTATATATTCCTGCTCCAATTTTCTGACGATAAAAAGCACACTTTTAGTGAGCTTGCGACAAAAATTGCACATAACGTTTGACATTGGATAGTGCTCCGCATGTTTCAATAGCGGAATAAAGGGAGGAATAAGAGGAAAAAAAACCAGTACTTTTATCAGCGTCATCATCATTTTCCTTGTTATGTCATCGATGGATATTTTATTCACTTCGCCTACAATATCTTCCAACGTTACTTCTTCATCGGTTAATATAATTTATCAACGGTCACAAAATGATCCCAGTGTTTTTTATCTTGGAAATATGCTCCTATGAAAGCAGACCATTGGGTTAGTTCATTAAGTGGAATTTCATCATCTTCGTCGTATAAATTAGTGTCGGTGTGAGAATTACTCTTTAAACATGATCCGGAATGTCTAAAGCAGTTAGCTACTGTTTGGCTACTAACCCGATTACACGCTGTGGCAGCCATTTCAACCACATCTATTAATGTTACGACTGAATTGTTACGACAGTGTTTTGACCGCTATCGAAATTGTTGACTAATTTTAGGATTTTTATAACGCCTTTTAGGATTTTTATAACGCCTTGATACTTCGACTGTAAAACGGATAATGTGTTTGGTGGCAAAAATGCTAACTTAAAGTGTGAAGGACAATTGTCGAATAGTTATAAAATCTTGTTTTTACTTTTAATCAGATCAGCGTCCCATTTCCGTAAATAGCACTCGAAAATTTCGAACGTCATCCAAGCCTTTTTATTACCTGTGTATATTCGAAGCTTTATTCAATGTATTTAAAGCACCTAGGTGATCTAGTTTCTGCTATAACAATCAATTATTTTGTCACTACCAGCCGTGTTAGCTCCTACTAACAAAGTTATTCTCTCCTTAGACATTTTTCCGCCTACACACTTTCACCTCTGAACTTAAATGTTTTTTCTGGTGTCATTTTATAAAACAAATTTACTTGCTGTGTATCCAACTCGAAAGTTTGACCAAACAGATGCTATCCTCTCATCAAGTGCACCTTGCTGAACATCTGCTGACTCGTCAGTAATTTAGCCTAAAACAATTTTGTGTCGCTGTCGCTGTCGAGATCGAAAAACCCAACGTTCTGTACACTTGATTTCTAATTCTTCTGCCTTGGTTTTTAGGAGTGAACCAATATACAATTTTATTTCTCTGTTGTATAAACCATTTTAATAATGATTCTTCAATGTCGCAATTTTTTAGTCGTACTAAACGAAAAATATTTACAATTCTTGTTCGTTCTATCCAAACTGTCGTAATACCCGAAATCGTTGTAAGCGAATGTTGTTAAATAGGAAAACTACATTTTGAATTTCCGACGTTATAAACGATATGTCGTTCTAACCAAAGTCGTTATAAGCGAAAACTACTGTATATATATATATATATATATATATATATATATATATATATATATATATATATATATAAATATATATATATATATATATATATATAAATATATATATATATATATAAATATATATATATATATATATATATATATATATATATAAATATATATATATATATATATATATATATATAAATATATATATATATATATATATATAAATATATATATATATATATATATATATATATATATATATATATATATATACAGTAGTTTTCGCTTATAACGATTCGGTTAGAACGACACATCGTTTATAACGTCGGAAATTCAAAATGCAGTTTTTCTATTTAACAACATTCGCATATATATATACATATATATATATATATATATATATATATATATATATATATATATATATATATATATATATATATATATCTATATATATGTATATATATATATATATATAAATAAACATATATAATATATATATATATATATATATATATATATATATATATATATATATATATATATATATATATATATATATATATATATATATAAATAAACATATATAAATATATATATATATATATATATATATATATATATATATATATATATGTTTATATATATATATATTATATATATATATATTATATATATATATATATATATATATATATATATATACATATATATATATATATATATATATATATATATATATATATATATATATATATATATATATATATATATATATATATATATATATATATATATAACTATTGTAATGTCTATCAGTTTGTGGGAACATACTAAGAAATTACGTTATGTCAATGACTTAATCCATAACTTGGATACCTAACCTCAAAATTTTAAAATTTTCAGGAGTTACCCGTGCACCTTATGATTAAAGTCTTACTTCTTCTATGACTTGCGTATTAACTTGGACTGATGTTTTGGATGATGTTCCTGCCATTCTTCAAAATAATCTAGCCCTGAACTTATTTTAGACACTCGAATTACAACTAAAACCATTAATATTGCATAAACCTGCATATATTGCACCGAGTATATAGTCATAGTTGGTTACGGTGCATTGCAATGCATTAAACTATCAAGTCAAACGTTGGTCAAGCTCTTTGGGAGAATATTGTGTTCCCTCTTCTAAAAGCTACCATGAAATACAAAAGAAATTCAATATTCAGTCCTTTTCAAACCGGAGCAAAACGGTGAAACTCGGGTATAAAAATTTATTAATAGATTATTCGGGAAATGGTGTTCTGAAATATGTCGAGAGACATTTTTATCACTATTTCCAGCATTTTACTCGTAAGAGAACATACCGGATGAGCCATCCGCAGATTTCACAAATAGTTATAGTGTTATATAAAAACGACTAGTGGTAATCAGCTAATCTTTCCTATTATTATATCAAATATCTTCTTGAAGTCAAACTTTTCGGATAAAACCCTTTTGTGAATTATACCAAGACTCAAAACGAGAGAATAGGAAACAGTCACACGGACTCAGCTTATGCGGTAACACATTCACTTGATTTTTGATCTAAAACTGACGAATAATTGTAGCAGTATGCGCCATTACATAACCGTGATGTACGAGTATACAAAGATGCAACCAAGAATTATTTGCCATAATATATTATTCTGGTCGTTTTTTATTAATTGAATTAAATAAACGACGCACAAAGCCTATTTATAAAACCTTTTTTCTGTTAAATGTTTGGATAGATGGAAGATTTTTGTGTACAACGCCACTGCAGGTGAAGAAAACAGAAAACATCCTGATTAACATCCTGATTTTTGACATGTTTTGACTATAGCATGATACTCACTATATTATAGAGTTGTTTTCGGGTTATAAGCATATAGATACAAAAGTCATGTCATATTCGGGTGAAAAGCATATGATCAGTAGGACTGTGATTTTTAGATAAAAATCGTTTTAAATTGTGTTTTGGTCAGTTAAAGAAATAGAAGTACGAATAATAATATTTTTGATCATTTATAATAGTTTTGTTTTAACCTTTAATGAACTCTTTGGTGTTTTTAACCTTTTCGAACCAACCTTAATAGATATTTTCGAATCTTGTTACGAGGGGGTTTGACCTAGCAGTCGCACGACGCACGGCTTAAGATTGGTCTGGAAAAGTTCATCTTGGTGGAGTCTCGCTTGGACCTTAGATGCTGCCAGAAGAATACAAAGACTGAGACATGCTTACCCAGCAAAAATACACGCACACAACACCGCATCATCCTTCTCCGAAAAAGAAAAATTACATCATCTTCTCAACAATGACTATACGAGAGGATACCAGAAACTCCGTGTAACACGTTCCAACGTAAAACGAAACAAAAGTTAATAAGAAAAAAAATTGTGGCTCTTAACGACAATGTATCGCAAATAGATTGCTCCGTCAGCTGGTTAAAGTTTGTTCTTCACTGCCATAGTTAATATTTCCACTTGGCTTTTTTTTTTTTTTTTTTTTTTTTTTTTTTAATCTATGCTATCTTTTTTGGGGCTCAAAGCTCTCCCAGCTCTTTCGCGGTTCGCTTATTTACGTCCTACTTTACGCCTTAACGGCCAAATCGAGGACGTACGGCTATAGGTCCGATTTTCGTAGAACCATCTGCACATTGCATAGCTCCATGCCAGCCTAAAGTACTGACATGGAAGATGGGTCGGCCCATGAGTTCTGCACTCCAACAGGGGGTCATAGATGTGTTCATTTTCACCACCGATCGTAATCAGATGGTGAAAAATCCCTTTTGCATCCTGCCCCTATCGGGATTCGAACCCGGTACCTCCCGCTCCAACTGCCACAGCTTTAACCACTGAGCCACCTGGGCGGTCACTTAGCTTTTAATCCTCGAAAAACAGTTTTTCGGTGCGAGGAACAAAATTTTGCTTTTCGTTTACAGTATAACCTTAACGATTGAATATTTGGCGAAAAAATTATTATCTTTTGCTTATCG
This sequence comes from Tipula lateralis, assembly GCA_963932295.1. Classification (NCBI taxonomy): domain Eukaryota; kingdom Metazoa; phylum Arthropoda; class Insecta; order Diptera; family Tipulidae; genus Tipula; species Tipula lateralis. The sequence continues at coordinate 175,213,640 of OZ010737.1, read as the reverse complement.
ATGCTTTATCATCGACTGACCGCAACAAGCTTCCACTCAACTTTTTTTATTTTAAGTTATAAATTAATGGGCCGATCCACCTTCCATGTCAGTACTTTAGGCTGGCATGGAGCTATGCAATGTGCAGATGGTTCTATTTAAATCGAACCTGTAGCCGTACGTCCTCGATTTGGCTATTAAGGCGTAAAGGAGGACGTAAATAAGCGAACCGCGAAAGAGCTGGAAGAACTTTGAGCCCCAAAACAGATTGCATAGCATTGAAAACTTGTGTGTGTCAGCTCTGACGCACGTTTGGACTTTACCCTTTCAAATTGGCTTACTAGTCTAAGAAAAAGATTAATAAGGTAATCCTCAGATAAAACTCAGATAAGGTAATCCTCAGATAAAACTTGCTATTTACAAATATTGTTGTTGAACCCAATCTTTAGGCCATCACAAACTCTTATTTGCAATATCTTCATCGCAGTATAAAGAAGTTAATTTGGTGTCACTGCCCTCACTGATTACTATCATAAATGGCGTTACTGTAATGTCATCTCGGAATATACGAAATTGTACTAAGTATATGGCTGGAAACGATAATTCCTATGCATATTTAGCAAACAGTAAACTCATTGGAGTTTTGTTTTCCCCTGGAGCGATGTGAAAAAATCTATCTTCGTTCAACATAAGAGTTTGCTGTTGGGCTATAAGACTTTCATCAATTGTAATGTGTTCACTTAATTCATCAATAAGTATTCGCGTTTGTGCAGAGTCAGGGTCAACATAGGTATGATGTGATCTGCAGAATCGGTGTAATCAATTATCCTGTTATCATTTAGTTGTGAACCAGGAATCATCTATACTTTGATATAAAAATACTTTTATATAAAGGTGTTTGGACCAAATATGTTAACCATTGTTTGATAACAGATATTCTAACCAGCCCATATCATATTGTTAAAACAAATACATTTATTATTTGCCCGGTTATAGAGAACTGGCCGTTGAAATGCCGCAATCTATCTAACGATAGCTGAAATCTCATCTAAATTGAAATCATCTTCAATGACGCACCTTCAATGACGCACCATCATCATCACCATGAAAATTTTGCGGTTGTATCGACTAATTAAAACCTCTATTTTCTTTTTGTTGATTCAATACCTGTTGTATTTCATCATTGGGTATGTATGGAGACTGTTTGGATTGGCTTGTAAGTTGGCGGATTTTATTGAAATTATCAACTTCTGTTGAATGTTGTCCCAGTCTATTCAATTGACGATTGTATTTACTCTCGATACCTTGATACTTTCTTCAGCTTTTCGTTTTCTAGTCGATAGCATAGATGGTACAGTGGCGATGACTGCTTCATGCTGTATGGTGGTGATTCCCATATTAGGACTTGATGTCCATATTAGGACTATTTCTCGGTTTGAGTTTTTGGAAGTGGTTTGGGTTTTTGCTGTTTATTTGTATATGCATATTTCTCATACCACTATTTATCTGGTTGGGCATCTAGCTGATTTAAATTTTCATGAAACTTTGAATGAAATTTTACCAATAGGTTGCGCACAAAAAAAATAACGAGGTATTCGTTCAATAGATTTTACTAGTCACATTTTTTTCATACCAGGTGCTTCATATAAAAAACGATTCTTAAGGAGTAAACTAAAAAATAAATAATTTTAAGACGTTCAAAAAATGAATTTTATTTTGAAAGATCGAACGCAACATTTTGCCTGGATCTTAACACCCCGATGTTGACAGAATGGTTTACATTCAAAAACTGATTTTTAAAGCGTCTTCAAGAGTTTAAATTTTGAAAGAAACTGGCCAAGTTTTGGAGCTTTCACCAAAGCCAGTCATTAATAGATAGAGTACGTTGATTTTTTAGAAAAAATTAGAATACATGGGCAGCTTGTCAGAAGAAAATTTGGCTGCACTCAATCCAATTAAAGAAAAAATTTCTAGTTCCAATAGGAGATACAATGGTGTCTGAAGTGCTGTGTTAATTTCATGTTAAACTGTCCTTTAGACAGTCCAAACTCGAATAGGTGCTCAACATCGGTAAAATATTTGGTTTTCATATTGATTGGTTCATTTTCGCCGTACTTAGTACGATGTTTTAAGTTTTAACAACTTGTGCAGACGAAAATTTATACTGGACACGTTTAACTTAATGCTCTCAAAGATAAAGGGAGAGTCTACATGACCTAAAAGTATATATCCCAAACAACTTGCACGATGTTGTTTCCTGCGAGTTACCACAGTTACAATACTATATGCTTAACAGCGTACGGTGTAAGGTATTTTTGAATATCGAATTTTAACTGATTCACTTCACACCAGGAATAAATCACGTCAAAATCCTCTTGAAGCTTGTAAGAGTCATTTCTATCGTTAATTGATCGGAATATTTTAAGATCATCAGCAAATTGAAGCACGGAAGAGTATTGAATTATCTAAATGATGTCGTCAATAAATATCAGGAAGATATAGGGACCAATATTAGAACCCTGAGGAACTTCAGATTTTGCCAAAATAGGATTGGACTTTTCACCAAATAGTTCGACAAATAGGTATCTCTCCGTTAAGTAAGATTGAAACCATTTGACGAACATTGATGCAAAATCAAACTTGTCAAGTTTAATCAATATCTGACAATGGTGAATGGAATCAAAAGATTTACTGAAGTTAGTGTATATGGTGTCAATTTGCTGATGACTTTCTAAAGCTTTAGTAGTAATGCTAGGGGATCTGCCAGGCATAAATCCATGTTGATGAAATGAAAGATGGCTTAAAACTGTTAACTTGAAGGAATAGCAGACTAATATTTCAAATAATTTAGGTAAAATTGAAGTAGTTGCGATTCCTCGATAGCAGGCTATTTCATTTCTTTTACCAGATTTGAAAATCGGTGTAAGTCTCGAAATTTTCCATTTATTAGGGAAAATTCCGGTTTGCAATGATTAATTAAAACAGAGGTTTAAGGGCTTGCAAACTAAATCAGTGAATAATTTAATAATGGATGAAGGGATAGAATACGGTCCACAGCCACCTCTTAGTGATTTAATTTTAGTTAGTATAAATATATATATATATATATATATATATATATATATATATATATATATATATATATATATATAATCAAATGAATATAGAATCGTCAAGATGTTGAAAAAAGTTTATTAATACTAAAAAATTAGTAATAAAAATCATTAAGATTGTACCAGTAAGAATTCCTCCTTATCTATAAATAAAAAAAAATATAAATTATCCTAATTATTACCAATAAATATTCATCACCTGATTTATCAACATCAATTTACATTGATTTTCAAAAATACTAAACATAACAACGTTGTACATCCTTCGACAGTAATAGACGTATACAAGAGAGCATCTATACGAGTACCATAAAATATATATTTCCGTATATAAGACAAATTTCTTGAATTGAATTTTAATTCTGATGAATATCGTACATATAAAAAAAAAGCGCAAAAAGCACAGTGTATAACAAAAAAGTTGAAAATCCCTAAAGTAAAATCATCAATTTTGTTTTCCACTTAGATATACCATATACCATCCCCCGCATCAATATCGAAGCTCGAACATACACACACACATATACAAACACAAAACTTTTTTTTTTATTTTATCGAAATTTATTAAAAATCATCTCACAGGATTTTTGTAATTATCAAACAACAAAAAAGTTGTAATTTATTTTGTTGTTGTTGTTGTTGTGTGTTTGGGGTTGAGATAAAAGAATCAATGTGCTCGTAAATTCTATACTGTTGTGCAGAACTTTTAAATTAACTTGTGATAAAATTCTTAAAATTCCAACCTGTTTTGTATATGTTAATAATTTAATATACAAAAAATTAGAAATAATTCTTTAGAATTTGGTAATTGATAATCTTTTATTACAATAAGGTTTTGTTAATTCATTATATTATTTATAACAATAGTGTAGTGATTGCGTTCATAAAGCACGTTTTCATAAAATAATTAAATTAATTGTTATTAATTTAATTAACTGATATCATCCATCAAAATAGCAATCTTAAGCAATATATTTAATTAGAGACAGGAGTGAAGTTATTCCTGAGACAGTGTCAATTGTTTAATCAATTATTTATAACATTGATAGCATCTTTAAGTGCTAAGAAACTGACAAAGTCCAACAATCTTATATTCATAATTTGAGAGTATTTCTTGAAACTTTCCCGGGGTTAATAATAATTATACAGCCCTTAATGTAACATTGATCATACAGTTGGCCCATGGGCTAACTTTTATCTGCCCACCTTAAGGAAAACCTGATCAAGAAAAGTTATAAGTATCGATTATACAGTTGGTCTGGATGCCAGTAAGCTAGGACATGGTACCTGTATCAAATCCGCATAAACATTGATTATACAGTTGGCCTTGAAGCCCATGGGCTAACTTTTAGCAGCCCACCTTAAGGAAAAACTGATCAAGAATAGTTATTAATATCGATTATACATTTGGTCTGGATGCCAGTAAGCTAGCACATGGTGATTGTATTAAATCCGATTAACATTGATCATACAGTTGGCCTAGAAGCCCGTGGGCTAACTTTTAGCTGCCCATCTTAAGGAAAATCTGATCAAGAATAGTTATTATTATCGATTATACAGTTGGCTTGCATGCCAGTAAGCTAGCACATGGTAACTGTATCAAATCCACATTAACATTGATCATACAGTTAGCCTAGAGGCACTTGTGCCTACTTTTAGCTGCCCACCTTAAGAAAGATCTGATCAAGAAAAGTTAATAATTTTTATTATACAGTTGGCCTGGATGCCAGTGAGCTAACTTTTGCTGCCCACCTTAATTAAAACCTGGTCAAGAATAGTTATTAACATCGATTATAAAGTTGCTCTGGATTTCCGTGGACTGTTTTTTACTTGCTCATCTTAAAGGAGACCTGATAATTAATAGTTATTATCATTGATTATACAGTAGGCCTTGATTTACGTGGTCCTTCTTTAACCTGGTCACCTTAACGTAATTGATTCTAGAGTTGGTCTTGATTTTTGTGGGTTGATAGTGATCATTAATTATAAGTAACGTTGAACAGGATGCACGTAGGCTAACTAGTATATGCTCATCTTAAGACCTGATCGTTAACATTGTTGATTATACAGTTGGGCTGGTCAGCTGTGGGCTCACTTTTAACCGCCCACCTTACGGTACATTTGATCATTAGTAGCTCAAATAATCTCCTGAGATTATTATGTAAGACGCGATAGTTTTTCGGATTCTGATTTGACGATTAGATTTGGTGTACACTTTTTTACTAGCTGTCTCGGAAGATATACGTGAAATTATTGTTGAAAAGTTGAACATTTTTGAGGTTCTATGCGCCCAACGGTAAGGTGAAGGTCACAGTTATTTTTAATATTTCATACGAATTCTCAGCTAATACAAACGAGGCGTGTTTCTCAAAGTGACTACAGTATATAGCTGTAGTTGCTGCTATTGATACTGAGATGATCTTGGGTGATTTCAACCTAATCTTCTACCATTCAATGATAATTTAACTTCAAACCTAGAAGTGGACTCTGTCTGTTCCAAAAAAACAGATAAATAACATCGTGAACCAGAAATACTCTCTTTCTAGTGTTCATAAGAACTTGGTACAATCATAGCTGTGGTGATCTTGGTGGTTCCTTACAATTTTAATTCTATAGTGAGTCCTTTCACTTTAAAAAATAAACTATTATACTTTAACCGTCACTCTGTGCACCGGAGTCAGTATGACCCAAATGTACTATTTGATGTAGAGCGACTTTCGTCTATGAAATGTGAATGGTAAGAAAGAGAAAGAGCAGAACTTCTTCAACTTTTTCATAGTGTCCAACTCCACATGCATCGGACAATGAGGAGATTGTAGACCAAATTGCGTTTTCGGAACAGATACCACCGAAATTAGCACCGATGAACACATTGAGGCAACTCCTTGAAATCAAAACAAGAACAAGTGATTTTCTTATATGCAGAGAAAAAGTTTGTTTGACTTTTCCAATTACACAAAACCTCCTCACTACTCGAATTTCAAAAGCTTCTATTAGGTTAGGTTGGGTTAGGTTGAGTGGCTGGTACAGCACACTTAGACCGGCAACGGTCCGTTGTGATACCACAGGATCTTACTCCCTTTTTACCCCTAAGTGAACCAGTTAGAGCTGCTTACGTAGCGTAATAAGTCTCGCACATTAAGTTTTCGAGATCAGAAAGGCAGTCTATTATAAACTTACCCAAATATTCATGTCCTTTGTGTGCCAACGCTGGGCACGAGCATAGGAGGTGGACTACCGTCTCTTCCTCGACCTCGTCCCTACAGCTTCTGCAAAAGTCATTTACTTCCAGACCCAGCCTTCTCGCATGTTCTGCAAGAAGGCAGTGTCCTGTGAGTATCCCCACGATCGTTTTAAGTTCACGTTTTCGCAGGGAGATAAGTGTCTTTGAGCGTTTCAAGTTCAGCTTTGGCCAGACTTGTCTTGTCACTCTACATGAGAGGGTGTTCGTCCACCTATTGTTCGCAGAGGCTTCCGCCTCTTTTTTAAGCACAGTCCTGAGTGCATTAATGTGTCTCCCTAACTTCGCCCTTTCCGGTAGCAGTTGGAGAGTTGTACCGTGCCTCGCTAGCTCGTCCGCCCTGCAGTTTCCCATAACGTCTGAGTGGCCGGGGACCCAGACTACCTGGATGTTGAAATGCTCACTCATCTCATTTAGAGACGAGCGGCAACCCAACGCCACTCTAGACGTTAGAGAAACAGAAACCAGTGACTTGATTGCCGCCTGACTGTCCACATAAATTGCGATATCAGTCGAGGATACCATATTATGTTTCAATCAGTTCAGGACCTCTTCAATCGCTATCACCTCTGCCTGGTACACACTGCAGTGATCAGGGAGGCGAACTGCTATATGTACCTCTAGTTTATCACAGAAGACTCCAGCTCCTACTTTACCGTCTAGCTTGGAGCCATCCGTAAAGAACTGCAATGCTCCCGTTTCAGCTGCCAACCCGCTCCTCCAGGATTCCCTTGAAGCTTCTATTAGACACGGTAGTGAATATTATTGTAACTGAAACACAGATGCTCTCTAATAAGCGATTAGACGAATTGTATCGTGTTGATAGTGTTCGGTTGAGATCTGTAATATCGCAGACAGATTACAGCGATTAATTACGTTTCTTCAGTTTGATAATTTTAAAACCAGACCAAAGCGCGTGAAAACTGGCCAAATAGCAGTGTTTTGTGATGTTTGGAATATCTTCTCGGCAATATGCCGTAATCGGAGTTTATACTCTCGATAAACGATACTCTGTAAGGACTTGATACTTAAGATCAACCACCTGGACATCAAAAACCAAACGATGGTCAATGGTATACGCTCACCTATACAAATATGCTAGGTCTCCATGCCTCCGAAATTTCTGAGAAACATAAATATGAGTTATGGTCGGAAAAGTGTACAAGCTTAGTACAAGCACAAGAAGACCGATATCGAAAATGATACAGTGTTTTTGGACTTATCGGCTACTCTTAACTCACCTCGATCGATGGTTTTTACCCCGGACGTACAACAAAATTTGTTTTGCTACAAATTTTTCTAACTTTAGCTTTTGAAAGCTCGTGATAATGTTGATCTACTCCAATGGGTTATAACATGTTTTGCTGTATTGTGATGCAATTAAAGCTTTGTGCTTTTTTGTGACACATTAAGGACATTTTTTGGCCTTGGTTCAACCTCAACAGATGGGTATATATTTTATTTTTATTTTTTTTATTATATTATTGAAACTAGTCTTTCCAGACTAACCATCAATTTACATGTGAATTCTTACAAACTAAAATATAATGTGGTCACTGTTGATCCAGCGATGCACAGTGCCTGTTCGTTGGTAGGTAGCTGCTCACATACTAACGAGCTCGAAGGGTTTGGTTGTTTTAAGTCTCCTAACCAAATGTTCATTATCCAGTAGCCGAGAGGCTTCCGCATTGACATGTTCCATTAGTCTTGATTCATGCTTCGATGCAAATCGTTTTATTCGTTAGTATTCTTAGTACAGTCCCAAAGCTGAATGCCATATAGCCAGATCGGCTTAAGAACCTGATTGTAAATCAGTATTTGGTTGTATATGCTTAATTTTGACCTTCGCCCGCAAGCTCTTTTTTTTCTTCTTCACATCATCTTTCCATTTAAGTTTAACATCCAGAGTCATACCCAAGTATTTAGCAGAGTTAACGTTCAGCACCATCACATCGTTTAAGCTGATTGTCGGCGGATTAACCAATGATTTATTCGTAAAGTTGACATGGGCAGATTTTAATTCATTAAGTTTTATTTTCCATCACTTGGTCCACTGGCGAATTTCATCACTTGCACATTGAAGTTTATTCGCCGTTTATTCCACAGTTTGCTCTGTTGATAGTATCGCAGTGTCGTCAGCAAACGTTGAATGCCTACGTGGTCTCACTGTGGTATATCACTTATATATAGTAGGTAAAGGACTGGACCTAGAACGCTGCCTTGTGGAACACCTGCCCTTATCTCTCTCAGTTCAGAATACTCATCTTCTTATGTCTTACTTTAAAAAGCCTTTCAGAAAGCATAGCATTAAGGTCCCGAAAGCATAGCATTAAGTTTATGTATTAAACCTGTCCAAATCTCTCTAAACGTTGATTTTCAGCAATATGTGGACTACTTGACCGCTTGTTGTTAGTTGGCTACGGTAATTGCTACTGATGAATAAGGCAACTGATGGTCTTACCAAATATATTTGGCTTCTTTTTTTCTTTGGTCGATATCATCTGCTTGAGAATTTGAGTGACTTGGTTGTTTTTAGTTTTACAGCTTGTTAAGAAAAGCTTGTTTTTAACTTCAGCTACTCTGACAATGCCGTCGTCGCCCGGAAATAATTTGATAATTCGTCCCATGAGCCATTGAGTAGGTGGTAGACTGCTGTCATGGACTAGTACAATGTCATTTAGCCCTAAATTGTTTTGAAGTGTATTCCATTTAGCTCTGGACTGGAGTGTATTCAGATATTTTAATTGCCAGGTTGATAAATATGTTTGATGATGTCCCATCTCGCATTTGGATTTACTTTTTCGATTGTTGGTTCTGGAATTTGATGAATAGAACGTCCAATCAAAAAATGTGCTGGCGTCAGAAACTGCACCTCATCGTCATTGCTGTGACATATTGGCCTGGAATTAAGAACACCTTCAATCTGCACCACGAGAGTAGAAAATTCTTCTAGTGTAAGAATAGTGTCGCAAATGGTTCTCTTGATTTGCGTTTTAATTGCCTTTTAGGCGCTTTCCCATAATCCACCTTGACTGGGTGCTGCAGGTGGTATAAATCACCAATTGACTTTGTCCTTCAAAAGACTAGAAATAATTTGGTTATTATTACAAAATTTGTTGCGTTGTCGCAGTATATTGTATGGCAAAGTCCTCTTCTGCTTATGAATCTTCTTAGTGCTCCTAAGAATGACTCCGTGCTAAAGTTCATGCATATTTCAATATGGATAGCGTGAGTATTGAAACACACAAATATGCACAGATATGCTTTAGTAGGAATCGAGCCTCTTCGACGTACCGCATGTATTTTAAACGGACCGCAAAAGTCAATTCCAACTGCTCCAAATGATACCGTGTACTGTACTCTATCTTTCTGCCCCATAACTCCATAAATTGACTCGTCATTTTTGGATTTTGTTTTAGGCATTTGATACATATCTGAAACACCTTCTTCGTTACTTCTTTACGTCTGACAATCCAAAATTGTTGTCGAACTAGACTCATCAATAAATTGGTTCCTGGATGTTGATGATGATGATCATACGTAATAATTGTTGCTATAGGTGACTTTGATGATATAATTATTGGATGCTTGTCGTTGTATGGCAACGTTGAATTCTCTAACCTGCCTCCTACTCTCATTATTCCCTCGGGATCGAGGAAAGGATACAATGCTCGTAGGCAACTTTTGACAGATATATGCATTTGGATTTTTTATGATAGTTGTACTCTTCCGGAAAATGTGTTATTTGCCAATGTTTTACAATTTTTTGATTCACCTGTCAGAGCACCAGTTCGTTTTTCTTTTTGATCTTCTTTGGCTTTCAAATTATGGAGGAATCTGTAAACATAAGCCAGTACCCTTTTTAGTTTGAGGTTACTAGAATACTTTATACTTAAATTAGGAATGACATCATCTTGATTTTCACATTTAACAATCTTATAAACATCAATTTTAATTTCTTCGTTTGTTTCCGGTATTTTAGGTTGATCTGGCCACTGTTTTTCATCTCTCGCAAGCGATTGTGGTCCCTTCCACAATAGGTTGTTCATTGTTATTTCTTTCACTGAGTTTCCCCTAGTTGCACAGTCGGCCGGATTATGCCTTGATGGGATGCGGCACCATTCATCTCGTTTGTAAACATCTATGATTTCAGTTATTCGATTAGCTACAAACGTTGTCCAACGTCTTGGTTGGCTAGATAACCAATCTAGGACGATTTTTGAGTCACTTCACAGTGTTACTGATGCCACCTGGATTGAGAGAGTTTGAGTAACTTCCTTCACAAATCGACTCAGAAGTACTGCCCCCATGAGTTCAAGTTTTGGTATACTGATTTGTTTAAGTGGTGCGACCTTGGTTTTGGCACAAATTAGATGTGTGTAAAACCCTTCATTTGATTGTGACTGAGCATATACTGCAGCTGCGAATGCCCATTTGCTGGCGTCACAAAAACCGTGGAATATCATGGAGGAATTTGTATTTTAGGCGCTTGACATAATGTATTTCGAATTTCCATCCACGATATTCGGGTTTCTTCAGGCGGTTCCTCATCCCATTCTATCATCTGCAACCACAGACTCTGAAACAATATTTTAATTTTGATTGAAATTGGGGATAAGATCCCCAGTGGATCGAAAATTTTGCTGGCTTCCGACAGAAAACTTCGTTTAATGTGAATATTTCTAATTTTACTTGGTAGATGAATTGGTCAGTATTGGAATTCCACGCAATACCCAATACTTTCAAAGATTCTGGATTGTCAGAAAAATCTGGATCGTGTAGTAGTTTTCGCAACTCTGAATTATTTGACGACATTTTTCGCAAATTAAAGCCGCCACTACTTAGAATGCTTAATATTTCATTTTTCAATTGTATCGGTTCAGGTAATGTCGTTGAACCAGTCATCAAATCATCAACGTATACATGTCACATTTCACGGCTTGAGACGCCTTCGGAAGATTTTCAATGTGTAGTCTGCTAGTTCTTTTAAGCATCTGGTTGACATAAATGACGCAGACGCAGTACCATAAGTTACTGTGGTTAACGTGTAACGTGTATTTTATGTTTGTTATCTCGCCACAGGATCATTTGGTGTTGTGTATCCTCCTCGACTAACAAAACTTGACGATACATTTTTTCAATATCGCCTACTAGTACGAATGGGTGTTGACGAAATCGTGTTAGTATTTGAACTAAACTTGATTGGATGTTTGGTCTCATTTTGAGATTCTGGTTCAATGACATGCCAGTGGTTGATTTTGCTGACGGCAAAATATATGATTCGTGAAGTTCTTCATTGGTTATGTCGGCTTTCTGCATGTGATGAAGGTTTTCGTATTCGTTCAAGAAACTCTGGTAAAGTTGTCGGAATTGATCATCTGTCTTAAATCGCCACTCTGTAGCAATAAATCTTGACATTGCCTGCTGGTAAGTTGATCCTAGTGGTTTTGATTGTTCCTTGAATGGCAATTTTGTAATAAAATGGCCATCACTAGCACGTCGTGTAGTCATGTTGAACCATTCTTCGCAATATTGTTCTTCCTTGCTTAACGTATTGGTTTTCGTAATTTCTTCTACTATCCAAAATCGTTACAATGCTGCATCAATATCAATGGTAGTGGCAAATGATTGAGTAACTGGCTTTATGTCAGTTTCATTGGTGCCGCCTATGATCCAACCAAATTTAGTCTTGTGAGCTCTAAGATTTGAACTTCCTAGCTTTTGTTGCCATCCTCAAATAGATCGAACACAATTTCAGCACCAAGTCAATCAATTGGTCCGGATTTCTTGAAACTCGAATCAGCTAGTTCAATCGCGGTTAGGGTTCCTAGGTGTTTAATATCAAACTCGATGGCTGGGAATGAGGATGAGATTTTTGGGATGATCAAAGCGTTTATTGACGCTACTTCAATAGTATTAAACCTTGACATCAATCGTAATGTTATTATGCCACGAGATGTCCCACCGCTTATCCCACCAATTCCCGTTAGAAGGCTTCTGCAGTTACTTCGCGGTAACCCTAATTTCTGGACCATCAACTCAGTGATAAAGGAGGCCTGTGAGGCGGTGTCTAGCAGTGCTCGGCAAGTTCTCGGTATACCCATGTTATCAAGTATGTTTATCAAGTGCAGTTGGTAACACGTTCTGTTGTGTTCACTTTTACGAAGCATTATCTTGAATCTTCGATTGCAGGTCATTACGTGCATGATGGGTTTGGGTTACACTGTCTTCGGAGATATTACCTCAGGCATCAATATTTGTGGTAAGAGTGGTTGTTGGTTTGTCTACATGCAAGAGACTATGGTGTTTGTAGGAACATCGTCGACATCTACCTCTAATTCTGCATTGGAGAGCGTTATGTCCTGGATTAAAACAATTAAAACACCTTTTTTGGTTGCTTATTAAACTACGCCGCTCGTCAACGGATAATGACTTGAATCGAGTGCATTCGATTAATCTATGGTGTTGCGTTTCACATGCTATGCAATTGGTAGTTGTCGTGGTTGCAAAGCTACTCTTGGGTTTGTTCTGTATGTTGGATTTCACGGATCTTGATAAATGAGTTTTCACTGATTCCAGAGCATCAGTTCTTTTTATTAAGAAATCGATGAAGTCGGTGATCGAAGGGAACTCGTTGTTGGTGTTTTGTTGAAACACCAAACTTCTTGTCTCGTCATCCAATTTTTCAAGGATCTCTTGCTTCGGCTTGGTCACTTAGTGCCTTCAAACCACGAATTACTTCGTCGGATGTATCCAGTAGTTTTCGTATATTGTTCGCAGTTGCTATTTGAACGTTCGGTTGTTCGATGAAGTTTCGAATAAAAGCATTTATTGTATGGCGCTTACGATCATATCGCTGTTTAAGTTTTCTTAATGCTTCTATGTGATTGGATTCGATTACTTTAAAATGCTTAACGAGTGAAAATGCGTCTCCTCTAAGCAATCCCATCAAGTATTGAAAGTTTTGTACCGAAGAAATGGTATCTCTACTATGAATACTAGAGTAAAACAAATCAAAAATCTTTGCCACTCTGTCTAATCGCCAGAAAATGTGGGGATTTGTAATTTAGCTAAACGCATCTCTGGTCTGGTACTCATAGTGGTCAAGTTCAAACTTGTCTCATTGTTTGTAACGCTGGTTTCACAAACCACGTTTTTTATCCAGGTATTTAATCCACTTTAAGTGAGTTATTGTAGTGATAGCTTTCTTTGGTAGTTGCTTTAAAATTTCTCCCGTTATAAGGTCATATCCAGGTGCCTTTGCTGACTTCAGATTGAATTGTATTTCACTGGTAACTTCTTTTTGGGTTGTTAGAGGAATTCCACCCTCATAACTGCTGCTTTCATTTTCGATTAAAATTTCTGATTCAATCTCATTCGGTTTGAAAATATCAGCCAAATGGTTAGCAAATTCTTCAGCTTTTGCTTTGTTATCTCGTTGAGCCATCACTTCGCTAGTGTCAGCGTTAAATTTTCCCAGATACAAAGAAAACGATTTTTCATTTAGCTTTTGAATTTCTCGCTTAAGCTGTTGTGATTTATTATTTAGAATCGTCTTATCAGATGGACTCCTTGTTTGTTGCCATTTTCTCCTAGCTTTTCTTTTTTCTAAGACAAGATTCCGAATTTCTCTTGGGTAACTTTTACAAATGGTTTTGGATACTGTTCCATTAGTATTATTCCAATCGGTAATCTGTAATCTGAATGATATCGGTGAAATTGTCTACCTCTTCTTCTAGTTCCTGAATAGTTTTCGCCCAATCAGTTGTTTTATTGGCAAGAGTTGGTCTCGTTTCCTTTTTAATTATCTTTTCGCTTAAGGAAAGTATCACTGCAGATTGATCAGAGTCCATATCTGAATTATCCTCTACTTCAATATAATTTGAGGAAACATGTTTTGATATAAAGAAATCCAGTAGATCAGGAGTTTTACCTGCATCCGTGGGCCAATATGTTGGCTTGCCAGTGGAATGGACGTAACATCCCATTTCTACTATTGCATTTTTAAGTTCGTTAGCTATGGTTGTTGTAAGCCTAGAGCCAAAGTCAACATGCTTTGCATTAAAATCAGCCCCTAGTATAAATCTACCATCGAAATGTTGTAGGATATTCAACTAGTTCGGTTTCTTCTGGTTATATCTAGATGGACTATACACTGTTCCTATCTGAAGGCGTTGGTTGGTAGATGTAATTTCTACTATGATAAGCTGGGTTTTCGGTATTTGATAATGCTGGCATTCACGGTGTTTAATATAGTTTTTTATTATAACAGCAGTTCCATCTCTTGCTTGGTTATCCGGATGAATTGTTTCATAAAGTTGGTAACCGTGAATTTTAAGGTAAGATTGCGAGGTGGAGTGGTTCTCAGATATTAGACACACATCGATATCATTTCATGTATATCATTTTGAGAGAGTTGATTAATATAATAAAGCAGAATTTCTCTGCTCCAATCTTTGTAGTCTTTCGGAAAGGTTGTTTATGGCATTCATAACATTTTGCATCATTTCCATCATAGTATTCGAATGAGTAGGGTTCAAATTTGGTCCGGAACTGACCTTTCCTGTCTCAACTACTTACCTCTTACATGATGACTAAACGGTTCTGATGGTTGACTTTTTTGTAAGTTCGTTGGTTTACCTAGATTATTTCTTCTTTTTTCGAGAGAACTTCTCATATAATGCAGCAGAGTTCCACGACCACTATAATGCATATTTTAGCCTTCGAATAATGAATGCTATTTGAATTGGGTTTCCGTTTCATCGATTTTCAATTAATCTTGGTCTAGACAAGGAGTAATAAAAAAGTTTTTTATTCGGTTTTCACTATACCATAACTATTCAGTGCTGTTCGATGAAATGAATACGGATCCGAGTATAATGTATACCATAGACCAGAAAAACCAATTTTATTTATTACCGCGAGCTTTTTTTTTTATTATTATTATATTTCGATTAAGTTCGTGTATTATTTAATGGAATCGAAACTGGGAAATTGCTTGTTTTAATGTTTATATTTTCCACCCTTACTAATAGTAGAATATTGGTCTATGTTCTACAAGAATATTAACGATAGAAAGTTAATCGAAAACAGAATCGATGAACTGGATATCATTTAGATTGTTACTGACTACCAAACTACCTACCTGTCTATTGAATTGTACAATGTGCTATAATTACATTAAAATGTAATGAAATTAGTACAAACTATGTATCGGAAGAAATATATTTTCTTGTATCGTGTACCCAACAATTTTCTTATCGCACACAATTAATGTAATGCCCAATTCGTTCGATAAACGAGAGCGAGCACATATACAACGAACAAAACGAAGACGAAACAAATGCAATTTTAATTTTATTCTTCTTACAGTTAGCAACAAAAGGAAGAAAGCACAGGAAAAGTTTTGTTTTGAATAAAAAAGCTGTTTGTCTTATATTTAAGGGTGGAAAAGTTTTCTTTATTGCCACTTTGAACTTTTCCATTGTGACATGTATAAATTTTTGTTGTGAGTACACAGTACCAGTATACAAATAAAGTTTGTGTTGTTGCTATCCTGTGCATATAACTTTAAGATAATTTCTTTTACTTCTTACAATTTAAGTCTAGTTATGCTGCTGCAAATGAGTCTACAGAGTGGAATAATTAAGAAATGCGATACAAAAGTAGAAGAATAAATTGTACCCAGCAACATATATTGGATATATATGTGTGTGTGTATTAAACTGGGTACTATATACTGGCTGATAAGAAATAGTAAGACGACAAAACATGTTATAAGATAGATGAATGTCTCAGTTGATAGTCAAATTAACTAAAAAATGTTGCTTCCTAGAGATAAATGTGTTTTTTTTTAATTAATCTTGTGTTTCAACTTAGTAGCGTAATTACCGAAACAGACTTATGTTTCACTACCATACCTTATGTGCCTTAGATCATTTATTCTGGTCTGCATTTAGATAACGATTTTGTTAACCTCTTAATGTCAGAGCTTTTCGTCGTTTTGATCACGATTGTTGCGATTTTATTGATAACGTTTTTGGTTGAATTTGAAGCTTGTTGTCCCCGAATGCTATACTTCGTGGAGTCACATGTGTAACGTGATCTCCTGTGTCGCGGTTGTGGCTTGGGTAGACAACACAAAAAACAAAGATAATTTCCGTTGGGCGCCAGTCTACCAGCACGTATGTTCGGCTTTGCTCTTGGTTTGAGCGAGTGGACTTGGGCGGGGTACTTCCTGTTACCACAAAAAAACCAGCACGCAACTCGAAGGAAATCAATCCGATGCCTTGGAATGAAGGGAAAGTGTAGGGTCGGAAATATAGAGAAATCAAAACAAACAAACGTGGTAAGTGGGAAATACAAGGAAATGACCTCTACCGCTGTCGCAGGGTTAGTCTTGAACGCAACAAAAGAAAACACCATTCACTACAAACACATCTTTTATTTTCAATTTTCTTTTTTTTTTGTATCTTAACACAACGTGAGTCTGGATGCGGTCATAAATATCTCCCACCGTCATCCAGTTATTTTAAATCTCCGTCACTTTTGATGGTCCAAATCGTTCTTCCATTTTTCTGCGTCGTCACCTTACTCGTTTTCTTCTTACTTTGTTTCTTTTGCTCCTAGTTGGCGATCTGAAAACTATCCAACTCATCGGATCGAGATTTCGCGAACTACGAAAATATCGAACGACGTTTTGTTTCGCAAATCTCCCCGCCGTCTAGCCTTCACTAGCTGAAAGTTTACGCCTGAATCGAGACCCTCGATTCCTCTCGCTGCTATGGGTACCAATTATACTTATACTAACAATCAACAACATTTGCTCGGTTCTAGTTTTATTTTTAGCTGTTATACAGGTGAGCTTCGTATTTGGGTAAGGTACGAATTTAGAAGGCGGATAACAACATCGGGTGTCACCAATTGGTTCTACATGGTGACTGAGTTTGCTCGACCGAGTCCACCCTGTAACGTTACACATGATCGAGTACAGCATTGAACCTACAAACATTGCACCTCATACCACCGACATTACTGAATTGTGCAATTTGAACCAGATCTTAGTCAAAGAATGCCACATTTATGTATAGTTTTTCTATTCGCGGTGACTTATTGAGTCAAATGCCTGACCAAACCAGTGTACACAGCTTTAATCTGTTTATTATTTTTTCAAAAAATTTGATACTGTAATGACATAAGAAAGGCGATTATGTACCAACAACCTACAATGTACACCAATACGTATAAATGGGTAAGGTCGCAAGTGAGTCGCGGTGAGAGCCGTTTTCAACCTTTAAGCCATAGATTATTATACTGGTGAAGTCGTAATTTTGACGACCTGTTTATTATATGTTCATGTCGAGGCAACAAGTATGAATCCAGATCTTTGAATTGATTATTCCTTAGTCATCAAAATAAATACTTCATTGTTTTCATTCCCAGTCACTCGGAATCGATTAGCCCATAGTGTCACTTCTTCCTCTCTCAGTCCCGAGATCTATTTTCTCTGGTAATGAAGTCCAAGACTTATAGTGATCCAGAGCAGTGCAGTTTATAAGTCGAGTATAAAGTACAGGAGCACAAAAAGTACTCAACAGGTTCTTCTTCTGCCCTCCCACATTGTTCGCAGTTTGCGAAGTTCCGGATTTTCATTCGGGACAGCAAGTTCCTCAAAGTGCGTCCATTATAATTCAATAAAGGCTGGGATCTTGCTGATTTATTGGTCCAAAGAAGATTTTAGAAAGGAAACAAGAGATGAGGTTGTCCTATCGCTTCTGGTGCAAATCACCAATGTGATAGTCGATCTATCTTTGAAGAGATAATGACTTCACTCCTAAAAGTGAAAGCTGCACCCAAACGGGCCAATTTTTTAACCAATAGAAGTCTTACTTCATTCAGACTGTCTAGTCGATTTAAAGCAGTTATCGTCTCTGAAATACAAGTTTCGATGAAGAAATAAATTAGAGCAACCTGACTGTCAGAAAGGATAGAGATGCGACGATCTCTACAATTCAACTGTTGAGCTATTGTTGGCCTATAAGGGATTTTGGGTAATAATTACCCTAAATAATTTCCGCAAACATGCTTGGTCACCATAATGTCCAAGTGCATATGGGCAGTGGTGTGCTGACCCACATATTTGACAGTGCCCAGAAAAGCCAAAAAGATTGTCTCTACCTTGTAACCGAGCGACTGTTTACGCAACCAATTTCATATCGCTTCAAAGATCTGAAAATGAGCCAGAATAAAGGTTATTGTGTGCCATACGAATTGAAAACGAGAGATGGTGAACGAAATTTGTTACCCGTCAACAATTACTCGAAAGGCAAAACCGGTAACGAAGTGTGACTATAGGTTCGAAAAATAGGTTTATAACGATAACCCCAAGCATTGAAAATCATGGAGATATCCGAACTATGCATGCAGGCTGACGACCAAACCAAGTGTTCACGTCGCGAAAGACATGCTCTGTATTTGGTGAGACCCCGCTCGGTTGTAGCGTATTATGAGTTGTAAATACCGTTTGAAACAATTAATGCGTTTGAGCCGACCATTGTAAGACAAATGGCGGCAATAAAGTGAAGCCAACAAGTCCTTATGAAAAATTGGCTAAAGGAAATTAGTGGCCCAATCGCAGGGCAACATTTTATATGACGCCTTGAATTTTGAACAACGGAGCAGACATGTAAATCTAATAAATTATATACCTAGTTTAAATACTTTCGTTATCTTACGCCTCAAAGAAACAATGTTGGAGCCACACGAATCGAAGACGAGACATGTTGACGAGACATGTGCTCCCCACAGGATGCTTCGTATATAGTGGGACCAGCTCGGTGGTAGTGAATTATGAACTGTTAAAACCATTTGAAACAATTGTAGATGACCATTTTCGAACGCAATGAATCTTCTTAAGTCGAACATTGAAGACTGACCGATACTTCGATTTTATGAAAATGTTTGGTCGATTCTTCGATCACTTGAAAATATGACCTTTTTAAACCATAACCGCGAGATTCGTTGCCTGAAAGCTAAAAATGTAGTGGCCCCAACGTAGGGCAAAACTTTATACTATCCCTTGTATTTTAAAAAACAGAAACAGACTTGTATCTTTCTAGAATCTATACTATTGAGATTAATTCAATTTGGCAGCTCAAAAAACTATGCCAAAAGCATTCGAAAACTTTGTCACGTCATTCGGAATTTAGCATCACGTTTCATATTCATGTCTTCCTTATCTCCAAAGAAGACGAAAAAACTACTGCGATGCACAAGAAACTGCACACAGTACAGCAACTCATACATAGATTTACAATTTATATATCTGCTTAATAGAATATTATATTCCTTTCACATAAATAATTCGTCTGTTATCTCTCCATTGGTGAAGGATATACATGTAGCTTTTGTAACTAAGACATGTAACAAAAAAAAGCTTTTACCTTTAAAAATTGATTTTACAGAAATTTTTTGTGAGATACGTTTGTATCGGAATCTTTCAATAAAAATTATGTTACGTATAAAACTACGGTGTGGGTAAAGCTAACCGCAAAAAAGCTCAAAGCGTTCTAAATCAAAATATTATCTTTCATCTAATCGACTTGTATGTATGAGAAATGATACCGAGAAACTTTTCCTTTTTCCTCTCGCTCTCTCTCTTCACACATAGACTATATTGAAAGGTATTATATTCCTCACACAAACTAGAATATGCCCTGACGGGATGTTACGACAAAAAAAAGGATACGAGACTTAAAAATGATGAAAATTTGTCAAAAAAAAATGTTTATGTTGTGACAAGGTAATAGATAAAGAGTGATAGTTTGATTGTAAAAGCTTTTTAAAACTTTTGTTTTGGCACTATACACTTTAGTACAAATACAATTATATTGATTGACACAAAGTAAATGGTACATGCATTGGTTATATGTGTTACTCTATTCACATTTCTATTATATATATTATATATATATTGAATCAATATAATGGATCCTCGTAAAAAAGCAAATCGAAATTATTTCCCATGTGGGGTTTCTATTTCGTTGCGATGTACATAATACCCATGTTGCCAAAAAAGGCAGTAGTTGTTAACGATTAACCTAAAATAGAGAGAACCCAAATATATAATGTGACAGAAACATAGTATACAGGATGACAAAACGGACTCCAATATTGTTTTCTCTGTATATATGTATAGAAACACACACACACACACACACACACACAATATTGTACCAAAGTCCTTTATCTTTCTCTATATTATATACACCGAACAGTTTTTCTAAGAATATATCCTTGAAACGTATATTCTTGTATTATAGAAAAAACAAAAGGCTAACCAAAAAGGACGACGAACGCATAAAAAAAATAATAAATTAACTCTATATACTATCAATAACCATTGTATGTGTAACTACCCAAATATGTTTCGTGCCGGGAGGGACGGATGAGATCGAAAATAGGCCTTCATTATATTTATTACTAATCCCCAATTCTCCGAAAGACTTTTGGCCGAATTTCAGAACAAAAGTTTAATTATATATATATATATATATATATATATATATATATATATATATATATATATATATATATATATATATATATATATATATATATATATATATATATATATATATATATATATATATATATATATATATATATATATATATATATATTTATATATATATATATATATATATATATATATATATATATATATATATATATATATATAATATATATATTGCTGCATCTGTTCCACGCATGTATCGCTTTTACTTTTGTTCCACAACCTTGGAGAGGTAGTTAATTAATAGTTATTCCAAAAGCTGGCAAATTGGATTATACCGATCTTAACTCATTTCGGCTTACCACTTCGTTCAGTAACATGCGACATGCTTACATAATGGCTAAATTTGACAAGATCTGAAAAGATCTGGCGATTTGGTTTTAACAGGGTCAGGCAAGCACCTTAATGCATTATCAGATTAAACTCAACACTTTCCTCTCATTAAAGAACAGTAGTGTCATGATAAGGGCTTACATGTGAACCTGTCTAAAACTGGTTTGCATAAACATATATTCATATAAGACAAAGAACCAATGCAGCTTTCTCTAAACCATCTCTTTTCGGATGTATAATTAATAGCTCAGAGTACGTCAAACATATTGGTGCTTTTCTATATAATAAATGTTTTTGGAAGTATCATTTTGATTTCAAACTACAAAAGCCACTGCTTTTTTTTGGCAATGCCAAATAGCTTTCGATAATTCTTGAGGTTTGTCTCCCAAAATATTTAAATTTTTATTTACTTTTCACTGGTTCTACCAATATAATATATGCATCCGTTGTTAAGTGACCAGAGTGACTAATGAATAGTTGTTTGGCTGATCAATTCTCAATGATTTTAAACTAACTGTTTTTAACTTCCAAAAATCATTTGAGGTTGTTTATCCATAAAGGGAAATGTGGTTCTCACAAAGTTTGCTCAATTAGTTATTTGAATAAAATCTACCCTTTTCAGATGGCTTAATCTCTGAAAAGAGTACTGGCTTTATTTTTACTATTCATTACATAATCTAAGAACCTCTGGCTTTTTATTTGGATAGATTTTTTTTTTGTATGAAGAGCAAAACCGCCCTTAACTCCTTGAAGTATCCCTTAACCAGCTCTAAATTGATCGGGGATAGTACGACATTTCTGTACTTCCGGTATTATAACAACAAGGTAACGGTTACGTGGGTTTCTGCCCATTGTGACATTAAGGGCAACGAAATTACAGATTGTTCGAACCAGAAACCCGAACAAGCTAATGGAGTAGACCGTTGCACACATTGAAACAAACAAATAAAAACGCTGCTATACGGAATCTTAAACTGACATAGTCAGCTACTCCTTCTTTTCGTTAGGCAAAGTACATTATCAGTGTGTTTAACCGTAAGCTGACCAATTACGTTCATTCATTGAAAAAGGACAAGTTGAGAAGTATTATTTCTATCTTACTGACCATGGCTGTTTCAAACGTCATCGTCATCACACGGAACTAGCCAGTGATGCCGTAAGTAACGAACGTCGTGTGAATCTTGATGATAACTAACCTCAACAGCAGTTTGAGCAAAGGAGCAAAAGAGTATTTCTGAACATGTACTGTCTTTCATGATTTGATGCTAATGTTGCAGAACGCGACGGTACGCTTTGATGAAATCCAGGTTATCCCATTATATAACGATTAAACTAACAGATTTTAGCAAATCAAATTTTGGTACTGCTTGTTATACTTATAATTGCCAAAAATCGAAAACCGCAGCTCCAGAAGCCAAATCGAATTTAAAATATATTGAGGTATTATATGGTTGCCGAGGGAGACATCTTAAAGCAAATAACAGGAATCGTTTCAGAATTAAAATTATACGACTAGAGCAATTTTTACAGTTCAGCTCGCAAACAATTGAGGCATATCACCATTGAGATAAACAAACAATGTTTTAAGCACTTCTTGACATCATCAAGTTTCCCAAAAACATCTGTTTCCCAAAAACATATGTTCATGAGGTACCAAGCAACGAAAGTCATAAATGATCATTGGACATGTTAGAATAAATAATCCACATGTTTTATTCCGAGAGTTTCTTCACAGAGAACATTTCTTCGAATCCACTCTTTGCAATCGTTTGTTTTTCAGAATCAAGCCATTTCTTGCAGGAACTATTCGATGCAAAACATTATAAGGTTCTTGGGTAAAATTATCTGCCAAGTTCACTAAATGAATAGTATACGATTGTCGGTGAAAGATCGTCTATATTCCAGAACAGGCTTGGTGACAGACGCAAATATAGATGAAAGTGAAAACGACCCGGAAATCTAGATGGTTGTGATTACTGAACCATAAGCAGTAAATATTGTACTGCTAGAATAGCGAGAAAACATATTTTGAACCAGATTAGAAAGAACAACGAAGGCGTCCCAAATATTTTTTTGTAATCGGGTCGCTTTTTTGAACTAGAACAATCGAACACAATTCGTCTTTTAAAGCAACTCAAATAATCCAGTAAGACGTTGTACCGATCACAGCAATTTAATTCATCACAAACCATTTTCTTTTAGTCATCGTGAATTTCGATCATGCTTTCAACACTATAAATGCAAATCTAACACAACGAGAGGAACATGAATCTATGCTACTCTTGATTTTATTAGACGGTGCCCTGAAAAACTAAAGAAGGTTTCTTTGAATATTCTTGTTTGGAGATTAACCGGAAAACTCAACGAATAATTAGTAAGTTTAGTTAATACTTGATCTTGACCGACCAAATCGCGCAGTAGTTCAGGCGAATGGCAGTTGGAAGGTATCGGGTTGGTATCCCGATATGGGAAGGATGGAAAACAGTTTTTTCACTATCTGATTTCGCATACGTTCTCAAACTGGCTGTGATGGACGTAAATCAATGAAGAGCGAAAGAGTTGGGAGTGCTTTTAGTCTCTTGATAGCTCTCCTATAGTATCTTGATGTTTGAAGTGCGGGTTTTAGGTTTAAGTGTTTAAGTTCAATGAAGACGCGTATACGCGTCTAAGAAACATGGTTATGTTTACTCTTAGAAGTGGAGGTAATTATGTATATCCCCACCATAGTTCAGCGTTCATCGAGGTTATCAAAGTTTGAATGACTGTATTTAAAATAATTTCCACAGGTTGAAAAACTGTCTGCCCGAAAAAAATAATTCGAAATAAAAAATCGTGTACAGACTATACACCAACTATATCGCCCATGTGGTGCAGTGATTAAAACACTGCGGCATGGAGCGGGGGGTACCGGGTTCGAATTCCGATAGGGGCACGATGCGAAGAGAAATTTTCACCATCCATCGTCTGGGCGGTATGATCGGTGGTACGAATAAACTCATCTTAGACCCAGTTGAGGTTAGAATCCGTGTGTCGTCCCATCTTCCATGTCAGTACTATAGGCTGGCATGGTGCTATGCAATGTGCAGATGGTTTCTACGTAAATCGGACCTATGGCCGGAACGTACAGTAATATAGTGGGAAGTCACAATGGGCCATTAGAGCCTGAGTGACAAAGAACACTACAACAAAAAAAAAAAAAAAAAATATATATATATATATATATATATATATATATATATATATATATATATATATATATATATATATATATATATATATATATATATATATATATATATACGAATCATGAAAGCTCCATCGTAAGTAGTTAGCAAGACAGTGTTGTTTACTGAAATTGGAGTAGTTATTGTACGACCTAAAGTTATATAAAGTGTTTCATAAGCCATGAGTTGTTAAGATTCATTCTAAGTAGTTCATAAATCGATTTTATTGTAATTCATCCGATATCTCGCGTTCAACACTCGAATTTTGATCAACACTTATTTTTAATTAAATCTAATTTGCATATTTATCTAATTATAAAAAATTAAATATAATTCATACTGCACGATTTTGCAGAAGAAACCCCCATTCAACGACACAAAAAATTATTTTCCAAGTAAAACTTGGGAAAAAACTATTAAAACTGTATTTCAATTACCATATACTCGAGCAAAGTTTATGTATATAGTTGAAAAGCTTAACACTCTATATATGAATAACATAATTCTATACTACACGACGCTGATAAAGATTCACATATATACGGGAGTGAACTTTTACATAAAAAAAAAATATTTAATTAAAATATAAAATAAAAATTTGTAGCCGAAAGCTTTATGCAGTAGAGTAAAAAATGAGCTTCCATAAATAATTTCATTTTTTTCCGACATTATTTTGTTAGACAAAAATGCTTTCAGCTATTAATAATAAATAAAAGGAATGTACAAAAAGATTTTTTTTCTGTGCCGAACAACAAAAAGCTCTGAAAACCGTTTAAAAATAAATTCATATCAATGTGTTGGTATAATATATTGATAATAGACATTCAAAAAAGCACAAGGCTTTTTCTTTATATATATATATAATATACACATATATATGTAGCTATGTTGTAAATATTGTAATGTTGCATATATTTATGTATGTCGAGCAAAAAAATACCAACCAGCCGAAAACAGAGCTTTTATAATTAAATTATACCATTATATGATCTACCGGTGTATGAATAAATGTATGTACTGTATATATGATGCTTGGGTTTTGTAAATTAACATTATCACAATTTTTATGTGCTGTCATAAAAACATGAGACTTTATTATGATAAATATGTTGCGGGCGGGTGGGTAACATTCGCTATACTGTAATTTTTATTTTTTTTTTTGATTTTTTGCCATGCGATAAAAAAGCCTCGTTTAACATTTTTTTATGTCAAAAAGACGTTTCGAATGGAACAAAGAGTTGAACAAAAAATAAATCGCAAGAACTTATATAGTGAAGGTACTCGTATGTTGATTTGGATGATAGTCGGTGGATGAAAATTACATGATGTTATCAGACTCAACATATGTAAATATGGTTGTGACAATTTGAGTACTTTGTTGTACAAACTAATTGTTATGTTAACAAATTTGTAGTTATGTTAGTGAGATGTTTGGCTGACGTGATTGAAATCATTGCGGAAGTTTTCTGTCTCTCGAGAGCTCTTAATCATTTGGGTATCAATACGTTTTTCTGTCGGTTTTATGTGACTGTGACTCTCTTACTTACTATTAAGAGATAGAACTGCATCGAGATTCAGATCCTGTGGAATTTCCGAATCCAACAAAAAGTTGAAATTTACCATCAGCGGAATGCAACTTATGATATTTTATCTGAGTTACAAAATTCCATGACGTTTCCATGTGAGTGATATTTCTTAAATCGTCAGGATCTGTTCTCCGAAGGCATTGTCCTTCGAAAGATGTGACTCTATTATTTAAAAATTATTTAGAGTTGCACACTCTTTGATCATTTCTTTGACAGTTTCATAACTAGAGCTACTCTATATAAATGTTTTAAATATCCAGGAAGCATTTGTGGTTTTCCATAGTATTTAGGATTGTCATCCTTGTACTAATAGAAACCTACATTTGAATGGTATATTTTCATATAGGCGTGATAATTGATTTGTAAGGAAGTATTTTGTTATATTCAATAAGTCCAATAAGTCCTTTCCGAGTCAAACTTCTATCAAGGCGTAGACTTAAGTCTTTAAGAATAGTTCGTTGCGGAATCGGAACACCATTTAATGGACTACTGCTGCATCGCTCTCGTGGAAGAGAAAGTAGCGTGCTTGCTCTGTCATTTGGGAATCTCGGAGGGGTGACCAAACATTAATGACGATTGGGTGTATTTTATCTGTAAGTGTGTGCGGGTTGAACCGTGGGCCGCTAGTGGTATTAAGTTTTGGAATAATTGTAACCTTCTTTAAATGATTTTGCAATGCACTAGAAGGGATCTTTGAAGTAGTGTACCATCTTCAGTGAATATCGCTATCACCACATTGCTTGTAATTGACAAATCATGTGTGTACAACAAGTATAAAACAGATCCTAGAACACTGTTAATAGTTGCTTAACCAGATTTTACCTTTGGAGGAGGAAATTTTTCAGTATTTAATGGCAGTTTCTTGGCAAACCCGATTTTATTTTGTTAATAAGGTTGTCGTGCCAAGAACCTTATGAAAAACTTGTGATACACATTCACATGGCAGCATAAAACTTCCTTCCATTTAAGATGGCTTTACAGTGTTCTACAGTGCCATGTTGATTCCTGAATCCAATTCAGTACTGGTTTCACTTATGGTAATCTCATTTTCTCAAATAGCTCAAATGGTGAAGGTAGCTTAAACTGTTTTCCACTTAAACTATAAAGGTTTATCGATTGAATCATCCTATTTTTGCTCTAATTCATGTGGCAAAAGCTTAAAATTGCAAACAAAAGCTTCTCCGAATATCGATACGATCATAATTGGTTAAGTAAAATTTTTATGAGGGAGACGTGTTTTTCTGTCGTCTTTATATAACTGTGGCTCTCTTACTAACTATTAAAAAACTCAAGACTGAGAACTGTAGATTCATTCGTAGCTTTTTGGTTCATCTTATCTTTTCTCGTGATTCGTGTTGTAACTAGACTTGGTCACCATTCCCGCATTCAATTTAAATTTTACAAGAACTGAAGCTCAGAGATAGTGAATAACGGTAAATCACCCAGAAAGCGCCTTAATAGATAATTTCCAAATCAAGTCCGGTCGCATATGCCGTGATAAGATGGATCCGTCCGTTTTGATCACACGGCCATTCAATGACGTCATCGGAACAAAACCGGTCTAGCTAGCGAAACAAACATTACAGAATACAGAAAGACGGTTAAGTCTTCAGAGGTTCAACGTTTCAACGGCTGGTTGACTGTTAGCTTTAGCTGTCAATCAATGCCACAGTGGAGTTCTGGTATAACTCCCATCAACTGTCACGTCCACAGCTATCTTCAGCATCTATAATAATTATCATATTCTTCTTCAACTTGTCTAGGAAATTTCCAGTTCCAATAAAAATAACTAAATTTGCCAAATATAGAATGCAACTTTTTTTATTTTGCCTGAAAAGTTCATGGTGGTAACGAGAACAACTGGTTTCGAAAAATCGGTTGAATACCATGTGTCCATGTAGGAGTGATAATTGACTTGTGATGTGGTGCTTTGTTATCTAACGTCAATTTTGATATGTTCGTACTAGCCAGTACATTTCGGAAAATGTTAGATTGTTCTTCGGTTCAGATTACCCTTCCCATATCATAAAAGGCTGGCAATGAGTTAAAATAAGTATTTATTTGTAAATTACAAGTACCGCATTTTGCTTGTAATTTACAAATTTACAAAGAAAATCCGTACAGCAAGTATAAGACAGGTCTCGGAACACTGCATATAATTGATAATACAGGAATTTCCTTTGAAGGAGGTATCTCGGCAAAACCGGTTTTATTTTGTTAATAAGGTTATCATGCCAAAAACCTTATCAAATGCACTCCTTCCAAGAAAACGGAAGCATAATATTTTTTCCTCTAATGTGACTTTGATTGGAATTACAATTCTATGTTCTATAGTGTCATGTTGAATCCCGAACTGAAATAAGTACTGGTTTTTAGGACTGGCCTTATGATATCTTTAACTATTTACCACTCGACTCTTTTTGCTCTAATAGTACAAAGCCATTCGTTACATCATGTGGTGAGAACACTTTTTTTATAAATATAACACTCGAAACGCTTCTCACGTAATGGAGGAATTCAGGTTTGCCTGCCTCTTTAAATGTTTTGTTGTCTTCCATAATACCTCTTTTGTATCTATCTGTTCCGCTCGCTTAAAATTATGCATCTGTTGCTGCTAATTCCATTATTTATTTAAGAACATCAGCTGCTGCATGGATATCTATCTGAGAGTGAAATGGGATGTCTAATCGCCATATTTGTTTGACTAATCTAATCTAATATAATATTAAAGAAATAGTCTTGCAAGTACCAACTATAGATTGAAATTTTGAAAACTGACTAGGCATAAGGAGCTTTCGGTCCTCTCTAGGCCAATAAGCTGATCTGTACTTCAAAAGTAAGGTCAGGTCGACTAATGGTTACTTCAATACATGCTCAGTTTTTATTCAAAAATGGATACTGAACTTGACGAGGTTAGTGTTGCCATGCTGCGGTTCTAGCCAATACTGTCGACATTCAACCAGTAGAGCTTTTTGTGAAATTTCCTAGAGTCCCCTTAATTAATAGAAAGGCATCACATATCCTTCAAAAAACCAACATTCACTCTAACTTATTGAAAAATATATCCTTTTTTTATCTTTCTCATGCGGCAACACTTATTTGTCATTTCAATCAAACTAAGCTTTTCCTCGCGACTTACTTATTGCGCTTGAGTTGCAATGAAACCACTATATTACCTTCCTTTTCATGAAGTTCACTCTCCAAACTAGCCAATTATAATTTGGGACTGCCAATGTTTCACTTCTCCCTTCACTTTGTCAATGTTTCACTTTTTCACTTTTCACTCTTCCACTAGTTCACTCTCCAAACTAGCCAATTATAACTTGGGACTGCCAATGTTTCACTTTTCCCTTCACTTTGTCAATGTTTCACTTTTCCACTTTTCACTCTTCCACTAGTTCACTCTCCAAACTAACCAATTATAATTTGGGACTGCCAATGTTTCACTTTTCACTTCGCTTTGCCAATATTTCACTTTTCCACTTTTCACTATTGACGATAGGAACAGAAGATATTGGTCCAAATTTGACTTTGATACGACATGTATTAACGATATTAGCAAAGTGGTCATATTGCCCATTCATTCAATCACTGAAACCCTAGACTATACTTTATGTCTGGAGTGCGACTCTGTATAATTCAATAAAAATTCAAATTTTTTTAATTAAAATTTATAGATTTACAAAATGAATTCAAACAACATTCAATAATATCAATGAGCCATGGAAAGTTTTCAATTTTGATTTTTCTGTTAAATTTACTTTTTCACCACACCTCATTTTCCGCCCCCCACCCATTTAGTGATGGTAAATTGAAATGAGCAAAAAAAACGATTTTCTTTCCCGCGGCAGGAACATTCAATATTTAAACAGGCGCATCAATATTTTAGTTTTCCCCCCTACCACCCCCTCTTCATTATCGCGGTGTGCGATGATGTGATGAGTGTTAGTGGTGTGCGACTTTGAATGAGGTATGAGATTTTCAATATTTTTTATTTTTTGTGGCCAACAAAGTGGTAGAATTTAATTGGAAAATTTAAGTTTCGTGTATTTTTTTTGAGATGGGAAGTCTGCGCGTTTATTTTTCCTCTCTTAAATAGCTATGACGTGCCATCATAAAATAATTCAACTGTAAATAGCAAATCATTAAGTGGTGATTTCAGGTTTTATAGTTGCCAATTTAATTTTTTTTCCGTTCGTTCGTCGTCTAAATCTTATGGGTGTGTGCCAAACGAAATGTTACACCGGTATATGGGATTCTGGATGTTTTTATGAAGGGTGTATAGGAAGCATTACGTATATGGATCACTAATTTACAGAATTATAATTTTATTTTAACCGAGGAAGCAGAAACACGTATAATTTGATGCGGGATACCGATATATACTCGTAGTGTTATGACATTACGAATTTGGGAAATATTTTAGGTTATCTGATGTATAAGCTTATTATAAAGTTTTGCCTTCAACGTTGTTTAATATAATATATAAATACATAAAAATGCTTAAAACTTTTAATTAGTGCTTTTGTTTAAAGCTCATTATTAAACGACGGAAAGTAACATTTACAAATTTTCTTTTGTTATTATATAATTCTTCGTAAATTGTTATAAATGATAAAGCATATTGTTAAGTTTATAAAAAATTTTAAACTTTTGTTGGCATGTGCCTGTCCGCCATTTATATTCTAAAAATGTTTAAAACCTCCAGCCAATCTATAAATCTAATTATATGGGGTAATCAAAAATGAGAACGGAAAAATAGTGAAATAATAGTGAAAAAAAAAGTGGTGATAGTGGATGTTTGCAATAAACAATAGTTGTTTTATTTACAATCCAGCCAATGGACCTTGCTGTGGCGTGAATGTTAAGCTCCACCTTGAACTTTCTACCATGCCTATCACACCAACCAACTTAGATCCGGTAAAGATTCAAGAGACTAAGATAATAATATCACTTGCACCTATACAGGATCTTAGTTGGGTCTCAGGTGTGATCGGTATCGAATGCCTTTAATGAGAGAATTATAACGGCTCTTGTCTTCTTAAAAGAAAGAATGACAAACCTTCACCATAATGGCTAAAGGACAGTTGTTAGCTTACTATGTAGGTTCAAAACTGTCAAAAACACAGATACTGGAACTTTACTAAATACTTTATCTAACTGTCCTACCATCTCTATATTTATGTCTGTAGCTGAATGGCCAATTTATTATCACTTATGCGGAAGCTCTGGAATTTATGCTGGAACCCTATTTTATGGGTTGCTACTTATTTGAGCATAGTATATACACATATAATATGTGCAAAGGATACGGTTCTGATAAAACCATCGTTCTTAACAAACGTTCTTAAGTTTCGCTTGTATTCTTGTCTCTGGAAAGCCTCTTGAAAAAAACGATCTTAACATTACGTAGTGTTCATATTGCAAAAAAGCCTATGACAACTTCATTACAACTGCCCAGGTGGCGCAGTGCTTAAAGATAAGGGTAAATAAACGAGCCGCGAAAGAGTTGGAAGTGCCTCGAGCCCCAAAACAGATTGTAGAGTTAAAAACAAACAAACAAATAACTTCATTACATTCCCATAAAGCTCCTATCAAGATATCGAAACTAAAAATTGTCTATAAAGTACAAACATCTCCAGTTGGAGTGTCTTCCTTTCGTTGACGCCATTTAAGTCTCTCTTAACTCTCGTTTTTCGAGAGCAATCAATCTGAAGAATTTATTGTTTAAGAAAAATTACGAAAACTAGGATAGCAATATACTGTTTTTAGCACGCAATTACGAAGAGTGTGAATTAGATCCTCAAATCGTATACTGACTTAGCTTCCCAGCAGGACATATTTTAGTGAATAAAATTTTGAAATCTGATTGGCCAGCTTTCAGGTACACTTGTTTATATTAGAGACATACTCTCAAAGAGTAAAAATTTTCGCATATCCTATTCTTCTTGATATGTAACCCAAATGGGTGGCTCAAGTGCAGCTATAACACTCCAATCTTATCCAAAAGCAACTGTAATAGTTTGAATCGCTTATCTATTCTAAACCAGGAAACTTCTGCTGACTCGATACGAATCAGATCAAGCAGATGTAAACTGCTTCAAAAATGGTTGAATAATTGGGTTGAGAGATCAAGTGTGATTTTTTGATGTAGTGTCCAGATTGGTTACGTATCATGTCCTCATAATTAGAGTTACCTTAACTACATTGAAACCAATCCAGTAGTATTGTCCATCTCTCTACGAGATGGATGATACGCTCATTTGGTATCGTCATTTTACTAAAACTGATCATTAGTATCTCTACGCTCGTCTCTTGGCCACTTACCCCAATCAGATTTCAATCGGTTATTCTATGTGCGTATTATTAAACTATTCTTGCTCTGCTGATAATAGATCACAGTTGTTCGATCTAAAGCTTGAAACCATGCCAATTATCAACCTTCGGTAAGGCAATGAAACAGCATTTCGTGACATTTATTGGTATTGGAAGTTGTGATATTTATGTCGTTACCCAATTCAGACAAGCCTTACAATGATAACTTACAAAAACGATCAATGTGACTTTCTGACCATTTGAACTGTCGCGATAGTGTTAGAAAATTGTCGCTCGCGTGTCAGAGAAGGTAGTGTACTTGCTCTGTCATTCGGGGGTCTCGGGTTTGATTTTCGGGGTTGTGACTATTCACCAATCACTATTGGGTGTTTTTAATCTTCCGCTAGAAAATTGCAATGACGAATTATTTAGTTGGGTATACTTACTGGACGCCACATTACTACACCAAAAGCGAATTTGCTCTCCGTTAAATTATGATTATGTATAAATGCCGTAATTTTGTTGGAGTCGCTGATTTCTACCGCTTAGTGATGGCATTTGGTGCGGCAGAAGACCAACCTGACTGCATTCCTAATTTGCTGGTGTCCAAATTCATTCACCATAGTGGAGTTCGGCTTTGTTGCAGGATCCAACTTCCTGGAAATATTTGTGTCTTGAAAAGCGAGAATCGGACTGCTACCATTGTCTCGCGAGAGATGGCAGACAATTCTATTATGAGAAGTTATTTGTGTCAGGTTAGGTTAGGCAGGTGGAAGGATGAAATATTGGAAGGTTGTGTCAGAAGGTATTCACGTCTAACGTAATGCCCTAAACCGGGATCACCATTGCCCAAATATAAGATTATATATTAAAAACGTGTGTGTATGGAAACAAAACTTTTACTTTACAATCTGGCTTAGCGGTCGATTGGCTGTAAAATGTAAAGAAAATAATTCAAGTGTAAAGACTAAAGCTCAACGACAGCACTCATGCCAATTCAAACGGCAGAGGTAATTGAGCAATCGACAAGAACATGGAGTTCGCCTGTGGCATTGGTGAACAAGAAAGGTGGCAGCATGATATTCTACGTCAATTATAGCAAGCTTAATCCAGTCACTAAGAAGGACAGTTATCCGTTATCCAGAATTGAAGATACATTAGATACATTGGCAGGTGTACGATTATTTTCCACCTTGGATCTTCACAGTGGATATTGGGAGGTGAAAGTCGTAGAAGAAGATAAAGAAAAAACAGCGTTTGGTGTGAGTAAGAGATTGTGATAATTCAACTTTGGCCCTTTGGATTATGTAAAGCTCCTGCGACGTTTGAAAGATTAATGTACCGAGTGCTGAAAAGATTGCATTGGAAAGCGTGCCTGGTGTACCTAGATGACATCAGTAGTTATGGGTAAAAATTACGAAAAAAAAATATTCTTAACCTGGGTGACGTGTTGGGGGCATTCATTCAGTAGGAATTAAATTGAGTCCAAAGAAATGTGCCTTGTTCCGCAACGAAGTTAATTTGGAACATAAGATTATAAGGAGTGGTATACATACAGATGAAGATAAAATTTCAGCTGTCATGTAATGCCCAATACTACAAAACCTCACCAAAGAAGTTTTATTGGACTTTGTACATACTATCGAAGATTTGTACGAGGATTTGCTGACTTGAAGGTGAATCAGCATGAAGAAGCGTTCAACGAATTTAAGAAACTGTTGTGCAGTGCGCCAATACTTGCATACCCCGTGCCAAATCGAAGATTTATTTTGGAGATTTATTTGAAAGCCGAAGCAAAACTATTGTGTTACAGGGAGACAGCTGTTGACTATAGTTTATTGCCAATCATTTCTTATAAGGACATATCATGGTGCTCTAACATTGCTGGTATAGTTTAAAAATCCGCAAGGACAGATAGGCCGGTGAATCGAGAGATTTGGTTGCTTCGATTATACTATCCAACCGATAAATGGACCATCGATGAGATCAGAAAGGAGCCATCAGAAGACCCCGATTTATCAATTATATTAGAATTTATAAAAGACCAGAAAATCAGATTGCTGATAAGAGCCCTCTAGTTAAGGCATATTGGACTCAATGGGATACTGCATTTATTAAAGATGGCTGTTTAAAACGGGGTTGGAAAAGTTTCGATGATAGAAATAAACAATCATAAGTGGAGGTACCAGGGATAGGTTATGTATGTTAGGTTAGAGTGGCTGCTAACGCTTACTTAGACCGTTGCCGGTCGGTTGTGATACCACAATATCTTAGTCCCCTAATACCCCTAACACTCTATTGGGAGATCTGAAAGGTTGTGCATTACATATACCTAGCCAAGTGTAAATGCCTTCTTAGTGCCAGTGCAGGACAAGAGCACAGGAAGTGAACAAGTGTCTCTTCTTCCTCCTCGTTCATACAGCTTCTACAGAAGTCATTTGTTTCTAGACCCAGGCTTCTCGCATGTTCACCGAAAAGGCAGTGTCCCGTTAATATTCCTACTATCCATCTTAGATCTCTCCTCTTCAGAGATGAAGGTCCTGGAGCGATTCAAATCCAGCGTTGGCCACATTTGTCTCGCTCTCTCGAATGTGAGGGTGTAAGACCACTTCTTCAGTGCTAAAGCTTCGGCCCTTTTCCTCAAAGCCAGTCTAAGCTCCGCTGTAAGCATTGCCACATTGGCCCTTTCAGGCTTCAGCTGAAGAGTTGTACCTTGCCTAGCTAGTTCGTCTGCACTGCAGTTACTCTCGACGTCAGAGTGGCCGGGGACCCAGATAATCTTAATATTGAAATGCTCACTCATCCCGTTAAGAGAAGAGTGGCAACCCAATGCTATCCTAGACTTCAACAGCACTGCTTCCAGCGACTTGATAGCCGCTTGACAGTCCACATAAATCGTGATATTATTTTTGGATATCACGTTATGCCTCAACAAGCTCCAGGCTTTCTCAATCGCTATTATCTCCGCCTGGTACACGCTGCAGTGGTCAGGGAGACGACCGGAAGTACTTATATTTAATGCTCCACAGAGCAGCCCAGCTCCGACCTTACCATGTAGCTTCGAGCCGTCCGTGTAGAATTGTATAGCTTCGGTTTCCAGTGCTAGTTTATTCCCTCGGAATTCTCTTGAAGGGATTAAGGTTTGAAAATCCTTTTCGAAGCATAATTTCGGTGTAATATTATAATCAAGATTCGCCATTTCCTTCTTCAGTGAACCAATAATTGTCAAGTGACCTGCCTGAAGGTGTTTCCACTGAGACACGGCCGTTAGTCTGTGGCTTTGTTAGCCGCCATCTGTTTGCCATTGATATCCACTGGAAGGTGGTGTAAAATTACCTCTAAGGCCTGAGTAGGTGTTGTTGTCAGTGCCCCGCTTATGAGCATACAGGCCATCCTATGCACCTTCTCTAACTTCTTTCTATAGCTTACTCTATCCAGTGCTGGCCACCAAACACTCACTCCATACATAAAAACGGGTCTTATCACGGCAGTGTAGAGCCAGTGTACCAGCTCCGGTCTGAGACCCCAACATTTGCCTATTGCATTCCTACACGAATACATCGCCGTCGTAGCTTTGCTGATTCTCTCCAAGATGTTCGGCTTCCAGCTTAGTTTACTGTCTAAGGTTACACTCAGAAATCTCGCTTTATCAGTAAGATCTTGCTTTATCATTAGGACATAAGATAATCAATTGTAAATCACACAATCGTTAGAACTCTATTAAGCTCTAGACAGTAAGTTTGGTTCTTCTTTGCTTGACAAAAGTATATTGCTAGACTCAACTTTCAAACTCCGATTGAAATAATTGGTTTCACTCGATTGGTTAGCTCTATCTCTTGGTTAACCGTTGTGTGCTTGTTGGTTAGTACGCGTCGGGATGGAATTCACAATATACACGTACATTGAGCTAGATGGTTCAAAACGTGTCCCTCCACATCTCCGTCCGTAATCGAATCTCACTCGAAACCATTATATTTTATAATTTTAAACACTTTCCGATAATATTATGCTAATTACAAAATTCACAGAATTTTAATAATTAAACTTCCAAATGGAACCAACAATTTGTCGTCCAAAATTTTCGGAGGACTAATTTAGGTTGAATACAAATTGTACATTTAACAATTAAAATTTCAACGGATGTGATACAAAATAATTAAAATTCGGTGAATTCCGTTCATCCTCATCTCCATATCCTATATAGCGTCTTTGTGCCTGAGTCATGTTTATCATCCTTGTAACACGGATATTTACCAGCATGACGTGGCCCCTCTTATACTTGCTATCTATACACAGTACTCACACAATAGTTATTAAGGTTGTCTTAATGAATAAAAATTTTTTAAGACATTTTTTAATAAAAAAAAAGCTTTCCAAATTATCCATGAAACCGTTAAATATATAAAAGTAAGTAAAAACAAAAGACAACAAAAAAATTGTTTAATGTAACAACATTTTGTTCGAACCATTAATTGCGTGTATATAGGACGAGTAGCTAGCTACTGTACAAGACAAAGAAAATTGGAAAATTTCCTTTTTGTGTGTAAGTGTACAGTGTGTACATCGAAAAATCAAATAGTCAATTAATTATCAAATTAATTTCGGTTCATTAACCAATAAAATGTACAAGATATTATATAATGAATTTTAATTAAATATTGTTACTTTTGTAGAAATCTCGCATAAACTTTTCACAACTTGAAACTTACGCGTGGGTAGGGGTGGGAATTACTTCAATCAATCATAATCATTTCGTTTTGTTGTTCAAAGTTTGTTTTTTTTCATGTTTCACAAGTTGTTGTTTCTCTTAATTTTATTATCGCAAAAAATATTTGACATTAAAAGTTTTTGAATAATATCTAATTTATTATTCTATGAAAAAGCTCATAATCGGCCAGGTGTAAAGCTTTAGGTTAGCATAAATATAGAACGTTTTGATCATTTGAGGTACTAGCCAAAATCTAAAAATATAATCCCACAGGGACAAAAACAGTTGGTCGAATGGACTCAAAACGTTAGTTATGACATTGTTACTGTTGGTATCCGGATTATTGACACTTGACAGTTCAGACGCAGATCAAAATTTAAACGACCGCAGTTAAGTCATACCTACACAAGTTTATTTATTTCGCACAGTAAATTTATTTTGTCACAAATTTTAACTTCTTTTTTCACTTTAACACTTCACTGGTTAAAACAAAATTTCTCCATTCTTTTAGCAACAGTCAATGTAATGTAGTAATGTATTCATTTCAGTGCAATGTATTTCGAGAGGTTTTCACCCATCACTGGAGTAGTGTCTACATGCCATCCACATGTTGATTCACTCGTTGTATAGTAGTGTGTTACTATCCCTTTCTTTATCTTACTACTCTTAGTCTACCTAAAAGCAACTAACATCACTGCTTAAGGTGTCGAAAAGATAGC
Organism: Tipula lateralis; assembly: GCA_963932295.1. Classification (NCBI taxonomy): domain Eukaryota; kingdom Metazoa; phylum Arthropoda; class Insecta; order Diptera; family Tipulidae; genus Tipula; species Tipula lateralis. Next base: position 175,175,847 of record OZ010737.1, on the reverse strand, counting down.
ATCCTTCGCATACTTAACCTCAATCCAACATAATATTACATGGTCTCCGGTTCTAATCACTCCATCGCCTTAAATTCGATTCTCAAGATGGCCAAAACTTAATATGAATCGGATGGCATAAAAATCGAATTTTTCGGCTGACCACCTTCAATGAACATATAAATATTAATCGTTCGGAAGATCTCAGTTAAACCGAGGTTATAACGTGGTTCGGAACATTTTGAATTTGATATTAAAAGTTTTTGAATAATCCAAAAGCTCATGATTTTCCAGGTGTATAGCTTTAGGTTAGCATTAAGAACGTTTTGATCATTTCAGGTGTTCCCAAAATCAAAAAATATAACCCCAAAGGGCAAAAAACAATTATTATGAGATTGTTACGATTCTTGACAGTTCAGACCCAGGACAAAATTAAAATAGCCACAGTTTAGTTATACTTACAAAATTTTATTTATTTCGACAGTAAATTTACTTTGTCACAAATTTTAACTTCACTTTTCCCCAAACACTCCACTGGTTAAAATTAGATTACTCCGATACGCGGATTCTTGATTTTTCCATTCTATTCGCAACAGTCAATGTAATGTAGTAGTGTACTCATTTTAGTGTAATGTATTTCCAGAGGTTTCCACCCAGCACTGAAATAGAGTCTACATACCATCTTCATGTTGATTCGCTCGTTGTAGTGTTACTATCTCTTTCGTTATCTTACTACCCTTTCTCTGCCTAAAAGAAACTATCATTACTGCTTAAGGTGTCGAAAAGACATCTTTCGCATTGTTAACCTCAATCCAACATAATATTACATGGTCGACGGTTTTAATCACGCCATGGTCGATAATCAAGATGACCAACATTTGACATGAATCAGATGACATAAAAATCTTGGAAAAGTTTTAATTTGACATTAAAAGTTTTGAATAACATCTAATTTATTATTCTATCAAAAAGCTCATAGTAAAGCTTAAGGTAAGCATTAATAAAGAGCGTTTCGATCTTTTGAGGTATTATCCAAAATCTAAAAATATAATCCCAGAGGGACAAAAAACAATTGGTCGAAGGGACTCGAAACGTAAGTAATGACATTGTTACGGTTGGTACCCGGATTATTGACACTTGACAGTTCAGACGCAGATCAAAATTAAAACGACCGCAGTTTAGTCATACCTACACAAATTTATTAATTTATTTCGCAAAATAAATATACTTTATTCTGTCACAAATTTTAACTTCTTTTTTCACTTTTACACTTCACTGGTTAAAACAACATTTTTCTGAAATTTCTCCATTCTTTTAGCAACACTCATTGTAATGTAGTGATGTATTGTAAGTGTAATGTATTTCGAAAGGTTTCTCCCCATTAGTAGAGTAGTGTCTACATGCCATCCACATGTTGATTCACTCGTTGTATAGTAGTGTTATTATCTCTTTCTTTGTCTTACTACTCTTTATCTACCTAAAAGAAACTATCATTACTGCTTTAAGTTTCGAAACGATAACATCATTCGCATACTTAACCTCAATCCAATATAATATTACATGGTCTCCGGTTCTAATCACGACATGGTCGTATAACACAGTTATTGGAAAAATTTGAATTACACATTAAAAGTTTCTGAACAATATGTAATTTATTATTCTTTCAAAAAGCTCATAATTTGCCTGGTGTAAAGCTTAAATGTCCATTATAAAATATTAAACATACAAAATGTCTTTGTTTAAACTTAGTTATTGCATTTAAGCCGTAAACGGCGCTGCGGCCATGTGTTCTTGGAAATGTTTGAATTTGATATTAAAAGTTTTTGAATAATCAAAAAGCTCATGATTTTCCAGGAGTAAAGCTTAAGATAAGCATTAATATAAAACGTTTTGATCATTTCAGGTAATACCCAAAATATAAGCCCAGAGGACAAAAAACCATTGGTCGAAGGGACTCAAAACGTAAGTTTAGAAATTGTTACGATTCTGCACGGTTTACACGGTTACACGGTTATACGGTGACAGTTCAGACGCGGATAAAATTAAAACGACCACAGTTTAGTAATACTTACACAAGTTTATTTATTTTGCACAGTAAATTTATTTTGTCACATATTTTAACTTCTTTTTTCACTTTAACACTTCACTTGTTAAAACAAAATTTTCTCTGAAATTTCTCCGTTCTTTTAGCAATGTATTCATTTCAGTGTAATGTATTTCGAGAGGTTTCTCCCCATTAGTAGAGTAGTGTCTACATGCAATCCACATGTTGATTCACTCGTTGTATAGTAGTGTATCTCTTTCTTTATCTTACTACTCTTTCTCTTCCTAAAAGCAACTACCATTACTTCTTAAGGTGTTGAAAAGATAGCATCCTTTGCATGCTTAACCTCAATCCCTTAAAATATTACATAGTCTCCGGTTCTAATTACGACATGGTCTCAAGTTCGATTCTCAAGTTGGCTAATATTTGACATATGAATTGGATGACAAAAAAAAATCGAATGTTTTGCCTAACTACCTACAATGTGCATTATAACATATTAATCTTTCGAAAGGTCTCAGTTAAATCGTGGTTATGGCATCTAAGCCGTCAAGGATGCTACGGCCATGTGTTATTGGAAAAGTTTGAAATTGACATTAAAAGTTTTTGAACAATAAAAAAGCTTTTGATTTTTTATAAGGTATAAAGCTTAGGGTTAGCATTAATATGGAATTTCTTGATCATTTGAGGTGTTACCTGAAATCTAAACATATAATCCCAGAGGGACAATTGGTCGAAGGAACTCAAAACTAAGATATAACATTGTTACGATTGTGCACGGTTCGTATCCGGATTATTGACAGTTCAGACGCAAAAAAAATTAAAACGATCATACTTACAAAAGTTTATTAATTTCGTACCATAAATTTACTTTGTCACAAATTTTAACTTCACTTTTCACTTTAACACTTCACTGGTTAAAATAAAATTCCGCCGATACGCGGATTCTTTGTTTTTTCATTCTGAACGCAACAGTCAATGTAATGTAGTGGTGTACCCATTTCAATTTAATGTATTTCGAGAGGTTTCCACCCATCACTGAAGTAGGTAATGTCTACATACCATCTTCATGTTGATTCACTCGTTGTAAGTAGTGTTATTATCTCTTTCCTCATCTTGCTACTCTTTCTCAACCTGAAAGCAACTATCATTACTGCTTAAGGTGTTGAAAAGATAACATCTCTTACTAACTTAAACTTAAATCCAACATAACATTACATGGCATGCGGTTCTTATTTTGCCATGGTCTCAAGTTCGATTCTCAAGGCCAACACTAAATTTGAATCGAATGGCATAAAAATCGAATCTTTTTGTTGACCACCTACAATGTGCATAATAATGTTTTAATCGTTTGAAAGGTCTCAGATAAAACGTGGTTAAAGCTCTACGACCATGTGTTCCTGGACACTTTTTTGTCTTAGTTTCTCATAAACCACCAAAGTGTGCACTTTTGCACCTTTGCATCCGAGGGACATGTCAACATACTTGGCTGTATTCGCACTTGTGTTGGATGTTAACATCCATTGGCCTTGATATTGTTCTCGGCTCATATAACATACCAAATGGCATCACATACTAAATAGGTGTAGGAGTCTACCAGTTAGTGTAAACTCCGTTTTGCCACGCAATCTCTTCATCTACGTTCAAGATCTTAGAATGTTATATATCGGATTCATATAAGCGACTATGCAACCTAAGTCCCGTTCTGCGGGCGAGTTCTTTTCTCTTTTATGCTTTTCTCGATGAAGCCCATTTAGCCATGCTCTCCAGCTGCGCGTACATTTAAACTTGGACAGTGATATTAGCCGCGTTTCATGACTCCAACTGATTCAGATCAGATCACATTTTCCATGCAAACCAAAGACACATTTTGAGCCAAAATGAAATTTGGATCAAAATGCGTCTTGGGTTTGCATGGAAAATGTGATCTGATCTGAATCAGTTGGAGTCATGAAACACGGCTATTCTTAACATTCTCGTTACAATTTAACCGTCCAAGTTTTGTCAAACTTACAAAAGTTTATTTATTTCGTACAAAAAATTCAACAAAATGTGACATATTAGCCACTTTCTACTGATGAGAACTATGTCACCATATCTTCACTTAACTTTTCACTTTAACACTAATTTATTAAGCAATCGGATCGATTATGATTTTTTTATTCTAGTTGGAAACAGTCAATTGGTGTATACATTTAGTGTTATATATTTCGAGAGGTTTCGATGAGTCACTGTACAACCGGTTTCTTGATGTTAATATTTCTCGACCTGCGAATCTATCACGCTTGGAGTGTCTCGCTTGTTTGAGCTTACTCGTTCCCTAGTCTCTAATATGATTAAACAAACCATATCAGTATATTGTGGATCAACAACACATCCTGTTATCTCAGTGTCCATGTGTTTCTGACCTCTTCCTTTCTGTCTTCACTGATTGATTTTGTTTTTTTTCTAGACATAGTTCACTTACAATCCAAAAGTGGAATACCATAAGTCCAAAATAGTTTCAATATGTGTTTATATAGTAAAAGCTTGTTGTTTCTAGAAATTGATAAGTTTCTTATCAGTGAGTTCTACCAGTTACTGTAAATTCCGATTTGCCACGAAATCTCCTCGTCTAGCTTTCAAATCTAAGGATGTAATGACTCTGATTCGTGTTAGTGACTGACTAAGGATAGTCCCATTCTACGGGAGTTTTTCATTAGCTTTTGTGCTTTTCTCGAGCGGGAGATACACTGTCGGAACGTTATTTGATGGCGGTTCTGTCATCAGGATTACTAGGTAGATCAGTAAGAAAAGCATCAAAAGCAAATTTGTTTGCTTTTAAAGATTTTAGTCTTTATACTTGATTGATTTTTGGATGTTCAGTCTGAAACTCGCATAAGAGTTAAGGATTTTCTCTCAACTAATGAGTTAATTTATTGACCAAAAACTTTTCAAGGAGTTAGGATATATTTGCCAATAATGAGAATGAACTGTAAAACGATGTCTCTTGTAGTAGTTTCACACGTTTTACACGCATGATTCTTTTTGCCACTTTTACTAAACTGAGCTTTACCCCAGCTTTCCTTGATAGTGCTTTTAGTATACCTGTTGCAATGAGACCATTGAACCAGTGACTTTTCCGGCCTCATAATGAATAGTTTTTATTTCAAATATAACTTTTTGGTGTCGATACTGAAGAGTGAAGTTTCGAAAGTTGATAGAACTTACCATTTAATAGAGTTTCTGTGATTGTTAGTTAAGAACCCTATTGATTATTTTTTCCATTTAAGTCTCTTCCAACTACAAATTTTTATCTAGTTGGTTTATGCTTTTAATACAAACTTTTTTTACTGTGAGTACTTCGGTGGGAGTAGTGGGCAATAAATTGTTAAAACACCATTTAGGATATATGAATAGCTGCCTTGGCACAGTGCTGTAATTTCTATAGTCGTTTATCAAATGCATTAACTTTTTTAAATAATAAATTGAAGTGTTTGATGTATACAGTAATTTTGAGCTTTTGTTATTAAATTTTTGTAACTCATTCTTGCTTCTTGGGTGAGCATAGATATTGATACCCACTTCAATATGAAAAGCTTTAGTCATCATTTACTAGCTTGGGCAGATTTTTGATATTATTCAATCCATCAGCAAAATTTTAGCAACATCATTTGAGTTAGGTGGATGGTTTACACCACAAAGATCGCTTTTAGCACGTTTGATCTATTATGCATTGAGAAATAAGCTTAGATCTTTTTTTAAGCTTAATACTGATTGTTAAACCCCAAGATGTTCTTAATATTTCTGCATTGAAGATTAAAATAACCATTGCGAGGCACTTTGATTCGACTTTTACGTTTATTTGTTGTTTACATATTCGTCAGACTACTTAGTTTGATGTTAAAAGCTCTGCATTGTTCAAGCAACATGCATACTCTAATTGATAATACTGAACCGCTTATTCACCGCAGAAACTCTTTCTGCTATGAAACGTAGTGTTATAAATTAATCCTGTGCACTGAAGCTTTGCTATAATTATTTTTCTAATGTACTTTATAAAAGCTCTTGTAGAAAAATTGTGGTTTACTAGTCTTTAATATCCAAAAAGCGTCCTATCCTTGATTCCATTTGCACCACAAAATTCACGATGAAACAAATTTTTAGTTGGACAAAAGTCATTGTCCATAAAACTTTTGCGTTATATAATATATAAACGACTTGGAAAATTATATTCGCCTCAATTTAGCAGTCTGTTCGGCACAAATTATACCTTTAAACCACATTCATAAGCACGATTTTTAAATTTTATTACATTTAAAAGTTCTACCCGATCTCACGCACTATACATCCTTTCAGGATGAGTAATTTTCTACTTTGGCTGTAATAGTAATACCAAGTCCATTTAACATATGATCATCAATTGAATGAACTATCTAAGTTATAAAGCCTTCCAAAGCGCTGGAAAATTCTTGATTCAAATCCATTTAATTTTACTGGCCAATGGAATCCAATTTTCTTTCGTCTAAGGTTGAAGAAGGCTGAATCTAGTCTCTTATGACTTCCGGAGGAGTTGTGGACTAGGAGGAAATTGCAACTCACTTTTTCGGGTCCTGCCACAGAACACCCGGTAAACCCATATACAATTTTAATTAAAGTTTTATATAAGACTCAACGAAGCTTGTTGCACAACCAACTGTGATTTAGTGTTAAATCTATATACATCCGTACCATATTATAAATAGCAACGTATGAAGCACGATGCCAGGAAGAGGAAGTCTTACAGTATTACAATGAAGTACTTATATTAATATTGAAAGATAATAAATAGTTGTCTATAATATAAAAGTAATATGCTCGAGCTTACAGGATATAAGAAAAAAATTTCCAGATTTAGTCAAGCACAAATATATGAACATAAAAGCTCTCGTTCGTTATTCGTTCACTGTTCTATATAAAATATTAGCATAGAATTGTTTTATTACATTTCCACCTTTGAAAGTTTACAAATATTTATCAATTTATGATATCTACATCTATGTTAGTGCTATATAAAGCTCTAACAAACAAAAGGAAAGGCGGAATCTACTATAGATGTATAGACAATGTACCATGCACCATCTTCATAGTAAGAACTCGTAATATTTATATATAAATGTATGTCTAGCGTGATAGCCACTATACTTTGTATTTCAACACATTGTATCAAAGTGCGATATAGATTAGAGATTGGTGAACGGCATTCAATATCCATCAATCGATTGTGCTGGGATATTGGCACACGTAGAAGGGGAGATAAGTTAGAGAGCTACAACGAAACGATGTTTTATGACATGAAGTATGGAGCATAGCGTAGTTCAAAAGTCCACCGCTGCTTTACTTGGTGGCACTTATTTGGGAGTTTCCATTTTCGACGGCTTTGTCCTCTAAATATGGCTGGATTTTCTAGATGCCATTCGGTCCTCGTTTAGTTCAAAATTAAAGTTGCTTCTTTCGATCTGCATTGTTCTCCATCGACAGTTCTGCTAATCCAAATTATGTTTTAGAAGAAGTACCAGCTTAACCCAACCAACATAGATCGTTCTTATTGCAAGAAATGGTGGCAACTTTTTTTCAGTGGTGGTAAATGTATAGGAACCCCACGAAATTGAAATTCTAATGGAGAAGCAGCTCCGACTGCTGCTATAACCACAGAATCCCAACACTAAAACCTCAAGATTTCCAGTCCTGTTAAGCAGTTTTCCAACTAACTGATGCATACTAAGTTCGACCGCTCATACTGATGCAATAATGTTTCCTAAAGAGAGTCACATAGCCTACGTCATTGTAAGCTTTTTGACAGTTATTCGTTATGATGCAGTTTTCTGTGACAACATTTTTTTTTAACAACGACATGTAAGTTTACCGACAAAATGATGAAGAGGCTAAAACTGTGGCAGATAGAGTGAGAGGTATCGTTTTCGAAGATATGGTGCCAAAGGGATTTTCCACTTTCTGATTACGACCGGTCGTGTGAATGTACACATCTATGATCCGCTGTTCCAGTGTGGAATTAATGAGCTGACTCATTGTCCGTAATACTTTAGGTGGGCAGATGGTTCTAGCCATGGCATTAGGTATAATGTAAATTAGCTAACCACGAACGAGTTGGTCGTGCTTTGAGCCCCAAAACGGATAAGAACAATTCTAGTTTTCAAGGTTATAACTTTCCCACCTATAGGTTTGGTGATATAATAGTGATGGTTACAGACTATATGAGAGAAGTCTAAGAAAATGAAACATTTCGAACTTCCTTTCATCAAATCTAGCAAAAACGTATCGATACAATTGGCAGAAGTACTCGAAATTCTAGTTGGTTTATGATCAAGACCATTAGTAGACAGCTTAACAAGTACATAGTATAAATCTAGGCTCAAATCCTCCCTAATTATAAAACAACAAACTTTTCACTGAAGTTTCAAATTTTAGAATATCGTCTATAAATGCACGAGGAGCGTTCTTGTTGGGAGCTTAACGATTCCATTTAAGGCTTGTTTGTTTATTTCTTATATTTCAAGATATTACCAGCACTTTTGCGGCTCGCTTATTTAGGTTCTACCTTACGTAATTACAACTCGATCGAGGATGCACCTTTATTACTGATGTGGAACATGAATGTTGCACTCCACTACAGTGTCATAAATGTGTTCACTTATATCACCGTTCGTAATCAGATGTTTAAAAATTTCAATTGCATCGTGCTCTTTCTGGAATTCGTACCCTACCCAGTACATTCCGTTCCAACTGCTCTAACCACTAAATGTTTTGGTCGGTTAATTTAAGTCATTCCCAGCATAAACTGGCCCACTATCATCACTACGATTTACGATTTTACTCAGAAATCCAGATTTTAGACAGGTTTCACGTTCGCACACTCTAATTAAATGATTGGACTGGCTACTCTCCTGTGAGTGATGTTCCGATGCTGTCATCGTGGAACTGTGCTCCAGTTCACCTCGCGATTGATTATGGATTCATGGTCGCGTGTCATTCAGCGTGAGATGAGATGACCAATTAATGAAGCATGGATTGATTATAAAATCCAGTTATTGTTACATATTTCATTTCGTAGGGTAGTGATGCCTTCTCATCATAATATGTCCAGTAGTGACATATTTTGGTTGCTGTTAAGAAATGAACTAATTTGTTTGTGTGGATAAGTTAAGTGATGGCTTTCGGGCGGTTTTGGGTTGTAAGAAGTAATGAATGTGGCTTTGATGTTTTTTCTAGATGGTTAGCAGTTTGGTATTCTCAGTCGTGTTTTGTAGTTGAAATTTTTTGTGTTGTCAGTTTACTAGTTAACAGTGGTTTATGATAAGTGGCCTTTGCAAACTTGGACGGGTGTCGGTCTGTTCTGATACGATAGATTTTTTTCATTCATATATTGCACCCATTCACCCACGCACACTCTACAGAATTACCAGCATTCCAATCTGTATAGTCTCGGCTGGGTGATGGTCAATCCATGAGTTCTTCACAGGGTATCATATAGTTGTGTCCAAAATTAAAGGAAAAATCATTATTTACTGTAGCTCGGCTTCTCACATGATATCATACATTGTAGCAATTTTCACAGATGCCACTTAACTTGCCCGTGAGCTACAGTGATGTAACACCAGTACAAAAGCTCGATTGGAATACTTTGTCAAACGCCCTAAGAGTATTGAATTTATTATTGAACAATTTTATATTGGACGAAATGTAGTTTTATGGATTGGAAATGAATATTCTCTGGTATATGGATTCATGGTACATACGAGGGTGGAGTTAGAAGTCCGGTACAAACGTAATAACGACGAATATTTTCGGCCAAAAAAATTTTTTTTCCTAATTTTTCGTTCCCTTCCGAATAATACGAGCTCTCCAACGCTTCACAATATGCGTTTGTTGCATCGATGAACTCTTCATTAGAGCCGAATCTCTTCTCGTCGAGCCTTTTCTTCAAGTTAAGATAAAGTCCCGGAATATAATATCTATAATATCGCCATATACTTGGCGGATGTGGAAGCAATTCGAAGCGTAGATTATGTGTTTTGTAATCAATGTGGATTATGCTGGGCACTTCAAAACAAAAGTTTGGATCTTGACCTTGTTGACCAATAAAACCGCCACGTGAAATCGGTACAGATGTCCACAGGTTATACTGTTCTTTGGTCTCCGGTGAATAGTGTTGGATCCATGTTCGATCTCCAGTTGTAAAACGACGCAAAACTCTTTTTTGTAAGCAATGTTGGGAGGTTACATGTAAAAAATTATGTAAAATAAGTAAATTATGTAAAAAACAGCGTAAATAACATAAAAAGTAAATTACATGTAAAAAACGAAGACAACAACATTCGCAGTGCCATCTATTTTAAAAAGTCAAAAATTTACCATCGTACGCTTATTCTCTATTCGTCAAATAGTATGAGGATTTTTAAACAGATGGTGCTTTAGTTTCAATTAGATTTACTAATAGATGGCGTGGCAGTTTTTTTACATAAAATCATATTTTACGTTTTTTACATATAGAATGTAAACCCTTTACATGTAAATAACCTTATATGTAAAAAATAACTGCTTGTACGAACTCACTTGTAAATCATTTTTATCGATGGTAAAAAGTTCCCACAATATGGGTTGGCAGTCAAAACGGAACTGAATAACAGATCTGAATGTCAATTTTTGATGTGGTCTAGTGACAGGTGGTATAGGCACATGTCATCTGAGATTTGCGATTGTGGCCACATTCTGTTGTAAATTTCCAGACTTCTCACTCCACCCTCGTATTTCCTCGCCTAATGACATGCATATCTATGTAGATATTCGGATAAGAGAATTAAAATGTGGAAAATCAATCCGAGTGATATTGGTCCAAATTGGATTTTATTGATAAGCTTTGTACGACAAAAATGTTGGTACACATAGGAATGGTATCGAACAATTGAACAAATCAATATTTTGATATAAGCTTTGGGAGGGAAGATCTCTATATGTAGGTGTGATGAGAATATATCAAAGTGGAGGTATACAAGAACAAACACTGTACATTTTCATTTTCACAAATGAAAAGAAAATATCCAAATAAAAAAATTGAATTAATGTAAATTGTGTATGTACATAATATCCTTGTGTAGTACATCTTCATCACATAATTGCAATATAAATTCAATGAATATTTTATCATTATATATTGTGTGTATGTACTTCTATGTACTTGTATTTTGTATGATTTGTGTGCGCTTCAAATTCTTAATGTTTTCTTACATTTTATTACCGGTGGTTGTGTTTGTTGTAACAAATTTTTTTTGTTGATAACAACGCGAAACAATCAGATATCACGCGATAAATTTTAAATTGAAAAATATTTATACAACATTTCCTTATGTATATCTTACATATATTTGGCACCCATCTCTCGCATATATATATATATATATATATATATATATATATATATATATATATATATATATATATATATATATATATATATTCATTTGTAAGATGATAATAAAAGCTATAATGCTATTCAAAAAAAAAAAAAATAAATAAAAACGAGCTTTTGTACTTGGAATATAAATTTTATCATTAAAAGTTTATAATGGGGATGAGAAAGTATAAGATCATTTGTAAAATATATACATAAGTAAATGTACATATTTTACGTACATGGATATATGTTGTACCTGAACTTTTTTTGAGTTAAGTGAGTTGTAAGAAATCAAAAACGAGAAAAGTTTCAAGTGGAAAAGTTTGTTTTTGTTGTAAATTGTACGAAACACATTACATATAGTAAACTCATATACAAGTAGTTCAAGTGGAAGGATTTTGGATCGAGATTAATTGGTGTGAACTGAATTATAAAATAATTATATGACCCGTGGTCCTTATAATTTATACCAGCACTGTATATTTAAACTAGGTGCAATTCACTATATAATCACTTCTTAAGATATATATCACCACTATTGGTGTTTGTACCAATAAGAACTTTTAGCTTTGAGGATTTAAATCGAGTATTTGTATTAGAGCTTTTAACTACTAGGCGATATAGGGTTGCATTTTTTGACAATATATTCATTACAATTTTAAAGCCTTAGACATATCGCATCCAATGCAAACGTTCGGGGGTAGTGAGACGCAAATCTAGAGACCAAGATTACCACACTTAGTAAATTGAGTTGACGTCATTTTCGTCATACTTACTCTTTTACTATAGAAAAGGCAAAAATTTAGTTCAAGCATTGCAAAAATAGAGCGATATAAACAAGAAGATGTATTGCCGGATTACGTTTCAGCAATTTCGATGTTCGAAATGCACCACGTTCTGGAAGGCCCTTTGAAGACGTGTGTGAAGTTATGCCAGGATCTTATCCCAGAAAAAAATGAAATGTTAATCAGGTAATACTAATTTCATCCCATTCCAAGATTTTTCAAAATCATCCCAGAAAATTGTGTATTTGTTCAAAATCGGGAAATAAGTACTCGAGACCGAACAATTTTCTACCTTCTATCTGCTTTTGGCCAATATGTACATGGCCCAACTTGTTTTTTATATAAAGGGTCCGCCATCTTAAGTTTATTTTTTCAACTAGTGCTTATTTCGTGAATATCCTTAACACTTAGCTCATGTCTGATTTGACAGATAATTAGTTTTATCCTTCCGCTGAACGAATATGGTTGTGTATACGCTTGAACAACGCTGGAAAATATTGTAACATTACTTTGAAAATCATGGTAATGTTGCAGAATGTGTGCAAAAATTGCGTACGGATTTTGGAAGAAGAGAAGCACCGTCAGCTCCGTATGGTCGTTATCTTGTGAAAAAAGTGAAAGGAACTGGCATCCTCATCGATAAACCAAAGCGTTAAAAGCCAAAAACAGTGCGTACACCCGAGAATATTGATACTGTGGCAGAAAGTGTACGTGATGAGCCATCAACATCAATTCACCGTCGTTCTCAACAATTGAACATTTCGGAGACATCATTGAGACGAATTTTGCATAAAGACCTTGGTATGACGCCATACAAAGTCCAATTGGTTCAGGAATTGAGGCCAACTGACCATCCAATGCGTTTTCGCTTCGCTGAGTGGGCCTGCGATCGACTTACAGAAGATGCCGATTTTGCCAAAAAAATTATCTTTTCGGATGAAGCTCATTTTGATCTTGGCGGGTATGTAAACAAGCAAAATTGTCGCATTTGAGGCACGGAAAACCCACACGCATACATTGAAAAGCCGGTACACCCAAAACGAGTCACTGTTTGGTGCGGATTTTGGTCTAGAGGCATAATTGGGCCATTTTTCTTCGAAAATGAGCAAGGAGTGGCCGTTACAGTCAATGGCGATCGTTATCGGGCCATGTTGAACGAATTTTTGTTCACAAAAATTGAAGAGGATGATATTGGCAACATTTGGTTTCAACAGGACGGCGCTACGTACCACACAGCTGAAGCTACACTCGATGTTTTGCGCTCTGTTTTTGAAGATCGCATTATCAGCCGCACACCTGATGTCGTTTGGCCACCTCGGAGCTGCGATTTGACACCGTTGGACTATTATTTGTGGGGTGCCCTCAAAGATAAGTGTTACGCCGACAAGCCAGAGAAAATTGACGCTTTAAAGGACAATATTCGTGAAGCCATTGGTGAAATACAACTGCAAACAATCGATAATGTGCTTAAAAATTGGACCGATCGTGTAGGCTACTGCATGGCCAGCCGAGGCAGACATTTGAATGGAATTATTTTCCATTATTAACCGGAAGGATTGTACTTTTAAATAAAAAAAGAAATTTGAGAAAATATTCAGTGGTTTTTTTATAGCATTTTCAAAAAAAAAAGTTATTTGGCGGACCCTTTATAATAAAGATTTATATTGATGGTGCCTAAGAACCACGAGTGTCGTTCTCGATCTCATCTGATTAATAAAAAAAAATCACTGAACCAACACCGGTAGTGTCTCCACTAGTCGTGATAAAACAAAAAGGAAAATTCAGAATATGCATAGATCCGTCGAACCTTAATCAAAATATTCTGAGACGTCACTACCCACTAAAGACAATGGACGAAATCGCAACAAATATAAAGCGAGCTAAATATTTCAGTACATTAGACTGTCTTAAAGGATTTTGGCAAATCCCGGTGACCAAACGAACAGAAAAATACCTAGCTTTCGCAACACCTTAGGGAAGATAAACACTTGCCTTAAATTACCATTCGGACTAGCATCCGCACCCGAAGTTTTCCAAGAGCGAATGACCAGCTAGTTAGAAAATATTCCAAACGTTGAAGTGAAAGACAGTGAGAAAGTGATAGAAATATTACAAAAGACAGGATACAAATTGAATAAGTAAAAATGCATATTCGACAGAACTTCAGTCAAGTTCTTAGATCACAAATTATCTCAAAACGGTTTAGAAATCGACGAAGATAAAATAAGAGTGATAAACGACATAATGGGTATGATCAATTGCGTCTCAAAATTCATCCCAAACTGCTCAAAGGTAACAGCTCCAGTTCGAAACCTTATGAGATAGGACGTCGAATTAAGCTGGGATGTTGAACAACAAAAAGCATTCGAAAACATAAAAAATATATTAAAAACAACCCCAGCTACTAATGCAAGAAGAGCATTCAATAGCGTATGCGTCTAGACCACTAAACAAAGCGGAATTGTGATATACGCAAATCGAGAAAGAAGGCACGGTAATCAGATTCGCATGTAAAAAATTCCACACGTACATCTATACCACACGTACAAATCTCTTTATTCGATTTTCCAGAAACCATTAGGATCTGCTCCGCCAAGATTACAGAGTATCATATTTGAGGTTCGTCTGTATTGTCCTACAGTAACCTACAAAAAAGGAAACGACATACCAGATCTGTTAAACCGTGACATTGAAAATGTAAATCATGACTATAGTGAAGAGGAATTAGAAATCCATCTATTCGTACCATTGACCATTAACTCACTAATGAACGATTATAGTAAAGAACCATATTACCGAGAAATAATCTCATATATAATGACGGAAGGGTTTTCAAAAAACGAATGCACAGTTCATCGAGAAATAAAACAGTTGTCAACATTTAAAGATGAGTTATCTATAAACGGTAACATCATATACAAAGGACACAAAATAGTAGTTGCAAAAGCACAGATTGAGAAAATAATCACTCAAGCTCATGCATGACACTTAGGTCAACAGTCAACGATTCGTTTAATTAGAAGTAGCTTCTACTGCAAATCTCTAGACAAAGACGTCATCGATCCTACAAAAAGATGTTCAGTATGTGAGCAAACGGAGCGTAGCAAAACAAAAGAACCGATCACTACGCAGACTATTCCGAATCTACCATTTCAGATAGTCGCTACCGACCTATTTTCACACAATTCAAAGACTTACATAGTTATAGTAGACAGCTATTCCGGATACTTAGATTTCAAGAAACTACACTCTCAATACTCGACTGAAGTAATTGAAGCCTTTCAACTTTGGTTTCCGATACACGGAGTTCCAGAAATATTAGAATCAGACAACGCGCCGCAAATCTCTTCACGAGAATTCAGACAATTTTCGAAAGAATGGAATTTCGTACTTCCCAAGAGCTAACGGATTAGCTGAAAGAGCCGTACAAACATCCAAACTATTATTTAAAAATTGTTCAAAAGATAATTCGAACATAAATATTGTATTACTCAACTGGCGAAATACCCCCAGACAGGATCAGTTAGGATCGACCGAACTAAAGGCTAATGAGCCGAATAACAAGAACTAAACAGAAGATGCACGCAGACAAAGGTAGCCATACTACAGGACCGATAGGTCCAAACCAAGATAATGGGTAACAGGATGAGTAACGGATAACTCGGTCGCACCAAAGATGGGAACATAGTCAAAACTGATAATAATGAAACGTACAGGTGGAACTGGCATCATGTCCAGAAGACGAACGTTGATATAGATATTGAACAGAAACTATTAGATTACCCAGAGACAAACAATCAAACCCTCGTCGAGCAAAAATCGGGAATTGTTGGAAATTCAAACATTGTTTCTGGGATGATTTTGAAAAATCTTGGGATGGGATGAAATTATAATAGTATTACCTGATGAAGACAAAATAAATTGCCGAATACCAGCTCTTGATATTGCTGAGAGGGTAAAGATGTCAAAATCAACCGTCCATGATCACGTGGAACGTGTTGGTTTAATTTTAAAACCCTGACCTATGGGTTTCACATGATCTTACAAAACGAAATTTGGTTCGGCGCATTAACGACTGTGATTTGCTTCTCAAACGTCAAAAATATAACTGGTGAAGAAAAATGGATTGTTCACAAAAACGTTAAGTACCAGCTCAAACCACTTTAAAGAGCCGACAGTCACCTAAAAACGGTTATGTTATCGGTTTCGTGGGATTTCAAGAGGATCGGTTTTTGGACACCTACCACAAAATCACAATTAATTCTGAAGTGTACTGTGGACAAACTGATTCACTCAAACTAAAAAGGCCAAAATTACCAGACTATTACTTGCTTCGGTCTCTTCAAAAATTTTTGGATGTGAAGACTTTCACTTGCAATCCGAATGTCAAATATCATTTGGACCGGGTTTTTGCCAAAGTTCAGAAGTGGAATCAATCATCTGTAGTATTGACGGGATGATAGTTCAGTCCATGAGTGCTTCCCATCATCAGGGAGTCATGTAGTTGTGTCCAAAATTCATCATTGATTTTTACAGTTCCTTTCTGGGATTCGAACGCGGTTCATCACGTTGCAAGATCATGTAGATCAAGTGTCCGGTTTTTACCGTGACCATTTTTTCCGTAATTTCTTTTCGAATGTTGTCCTTAGGCATCGAGGAAGGAATTGGAAGAGGTAAAATCAGAGTATCACTCGATATGCCCACTTTTTGACATTAATAGGCCATCTTATAAGACCCACATATTCTGTAGCCCTGACTGATGAAAATTGGACACACGACAGTTTTTCAAGATGTCGAGATTGCAGCATCAAGATGTTACAGCATCACGATATATCATCAGCCTAAAAGGCATTCATACAGTTACTCTAAGAAACTGTACTAAGCTTTCATCATTTCAAATTCTTGTGCACGGGATCGATAAGAGGTGTCCGAATATTTAGCAAAATTGTAAGAATTGTTCGATTCAGAAAAAAATTTATGATTTGTGTTAAAACCATCGCCGATTGAAGAGCAATGGTTTTACCTGTGATTATTTTGTGTTTTTGTTGTCCAAAGACAATATTTGTCTTCTATTAAAACACTAGCCTTAGTTAGTAGCACTTATCTGAGGACGACCTAACAATCGCCTCACGGCTCGGCCTTATTCTTTTCGGCCTTACCTACTGGTTGTAGGTCAAATTTCCAAAATTCAACCACTAATCAAACCCCATTATTTTTTTAAAGAGCTTTTCTTGAAAATTTATAGAATACATATAATAAATGATAGCTTTCAGCGTAACAGGAGTAATTTATACAAAATTAAATTATTCATTGAATTAATAAATTGTTATTGTTGAATTCGGAAAATAAATTACGTTTCTCGCAAACTCATTGCCAATACCAACGTTAACAAATACAAAAGCTTCAACGTGCATCTAACTTTTTTTCAATAAAGCTGGTTTAGTGAACCATCAGCAATATGAGTGTCCAATCTGCCACCATATCGTGGTGAATAAGGAAGAAGCGAAGTATTGAACGATTCTTACGTCGCTGGCATTGTACATACTCTCAGTGTAAAGGGTTGTTTTGATCATCAGCATCATCAGCATGTAAAACGTGATCGGCCACGCGTACTAAACCGTCTGAAATCAAAGAGAATGAGTTTGAAATCATAAAATTGAAATAATTATCAGAAAGACAACTAGAACTGCACCACGAGTGTCCTGCACCACGATAGTCACATAAAACATCCCCATTTCGATGCTTGTTCACTGGAAATACTCCACTGAAAATATTCCTTGTGTTCTCTTTGAGTTAATCTGGGTCATTTCACAGAGATCGATGCTGTTTACCGGACCATAAAGGCAGTGTCGGAAATTAAACTCAAATTTTGCGGCTCAGTGCACTTGGGTCATCTAAGAATTTCTTAAACCACCTATGTATTGTAGTCCTTAGACATAATTTGGACAATTTCTACGTTCCTGATAGTGTAAACTATCGTTGTAATCTTCTTTCGGTCAGTATAATAACGGTGATGAGTTTGATGTCCAAAGAAGCTCCAACTGCGTATTCTGCCAACACTCTTGATTTCCAGTCACAAAATTACTTATAATTGTTTTCTGCCATGCATCAATTTATCACTATTGTCAACCGATTTATTCCTAAACTAGCTGAATAACTCATCCCAGTTTCACTCACACTTGGTAGGTCTACTACAACTACTTGGTAGGCCCAAAACGCTAAAGAAGAATTCCTGATGAGAAGAATGCCATAAAAGTGAATAAAAAGTGAATAGACTAACATAACGTAGTTAGAATATCTGGTGAATGACACGAGTTTCAGCATGACTACTAAATGCGGTTGAAGCCGATCTGCAACAGTGTAATAACAATTGTTGGGAACCTTTGATATTTTCCTCACAGAAAATAATGAATGTCGTAACTATTCCGGACTCGATCGGGAAATTCTCGGAATTTATCTATCGAATATTTCTATTATTTATCGAGTTAACATTTTAGATGCTTTGTCGAGAATCGGTATACTTTACAATAAACACCTAAAGTAAGACACTGGTTAGAGCAATCTCACTATTGGATCATTTTGGTCAGTTTACCACGAGTCACAGAACAGAATGAAGTCGTTTTGATGTTTGTTTTTGCATAAATGAAAATATGATCGCGGATGATCGTACTTACTTCCACTACGATGGAATTATCAAAGCACAAAAAGCAGATTAAGAGCATCAGAATTTACTTTCACTCGTTGGGCGGAAACATGTTGCCGATATATCTGCAAATATAAAATGTACCAACAACATTTGTTCATAATTACTAGGGATTGCAAATTTTGACGAAAATAAAAAAACCGAATTCGAAATTCGCATTTAAGCATTCTCGGAATTCAATCGAATTTCGAAATATTTCTTCTGATCAATATTAATAACAATACTTGTACATCAATTCTGTTAGTACTTAGTGCAGACAATCAATGTTTTAAAATGGTGTATGATTATTTTGTTTGCCTAAAATATGCTTTAAGAAAAAAGAGATCACAAAATACTACGTCACCTAGTTTCGATCGACCCTTTGTACAAAAGGTACTAGCAACTTAGATAGCTTGCTCGGACTCTACGCTCGTTGGTGCTCGTTGGAATCGGAATCAAAGATGAGTGTACGGACTCTAAAACATTTCCTCGTACACTTGTTGCTTGTTGAGTTGAGCCGAAAGACGTTATGTTCGATGACAAATTCGAATGAATTTGGTTCTCCATCTTTTGCTTTAATAACTGGGACTGCACGTTGTGATTCTTGATTCAAAATACTTATTCTAACTCGTCAGATTCTGAAGAATTTTCCACACTTGTGATGAATATCAATCTTTGTCAAAAGCTTTTAATAACTTTGATTATTATATTTTTAAATGGTCACTTATTCCACCATTATGAAAATACTGAAGAGAACCTGATACATTTGTGCGTCTTTGGGTTATTCGTTCTTATAAAGCATGTTTTAATTTGAGTGAGAGTTCATCAGATCCGAAGTTCTCAAGCATAAGCGAGAGTACCGCATCAGCAGAAAGAAGATTTGTGTCCTCTCGACAGAGGGTGTTAGCAGTAAGCTTCACTGGGAGAAGTTTTTTTTTTTTTTTAAATATTTTATTTATGAGAACAATAAAATTTTTTAACAAAGTAACTAGTCATTTTTGACTAACAGCGTTTGATTCTGACTGTAAATTATTAAGCACTCCTATGTAAACTTTCCATAGCGATGTTTTGATTTATTTTGCCTTCTGCGGACTATTTTTGTAATTCAAAAGGTTTTTGTCTTTTGAGTCTTATTGTAATACCATCTTGATGAAGTAGTTTTACAGCTTCATCGTTGGGGTGTTGATGGAGCCTCTCCTGATGTTTTCGAGCATACTTCTTTATTTCCTCTGCGACTGTGTCGATTCCGAGATCTCTATGAAGGTCACTATTACGAGTGTACCAAGGGGCGTTAGCTATTCCTCTGAGAACTTTATTTTGAAATCTTTGAACTATTTGTTGATTGCTAGTTTTGGTGCATCCCCATAGTTGAATACCATATGAGCACTTGTTTATAAAGCATAAGTTTATTATGAATGGATAACTGAGAGTTTCTGCCAATTAGCCAGTACATTTTCTATATTTTAACTGGAGCTCTTCAGCTTTCTTTTTCACGTGTACTTTCCATCTTAACTTTGCATCAAGATTCATACCAAGGTATTTTGCTTGATTTGCATTTGGTACAGGAATATTATTTAGAGTCACAGGTAGTAGTTCTATTGATCTATTAGTGAAATTAATGTGAGTAGACTTCGATTCATTCACTTTAATTCTCCACTTATGGCTAGCTAAGTCTTGCATATTATTTATAGCTATTTGTAATTTGAGTGTGACTTCATCGATTGTGTCACCAACAGCTAGAATTGCAGTGTCATCTGCAAACGTGGCGATAGTTGTATTATTCGTCTGCGGTAAGTCGCTTGTAAACAGTACAAAAACGAATGGCCCTAAGACACTTCCCTGCGGAACTCCTGCTTTAGCTTCTTTTATGCTGGAGTAAACTCCTTCCTGCTTAACTCTAAAGTAACTCCCTTTCAAGTACGACTTTTACAGTTCGCAATACTCAAGTGGCAAAGTTTACTCTATTTTAAATACTAGATCATCTAGCCAGATATGTCTTTTTTTCCTCTAAGGATCTTTCTGTTAAATCTGTTATTCTGTGAACTTGATCGATTGTGGAGTGTTTGTCTCTAAATCCAAACTGATGAGACGGAACGACTCCTGACTTTTCAATCGCAGGTTTAATTCGTTTTAATAATAGTCTCTCAAACGGTTTTGACATAATTGGAAGAAGCGATATTGGCCGGTATGAAGTTAATTCACTTTGCGGCTTTCCTGGTTTAGGTATCATTATTACTTCTGCAAATTTTCAAAAAAAAGGAACGTAACATAGTCTGAAGGAGGCATTAATTATGTCCGACATCATCCTAATAGCTTTATTAGGTAGTTGTTTAAGAATCTCTCCAGTTATCAAGTCATATCCTGGGGATTTTTTAGGTAATATATGGTTCTTTATTTCTTGTATCACTGCTTTAGCATTAGTTAATGGGATTTCCTGCCTCAAGAAAGTTATATGGTTTTCAATCAATATATCTTGGGGATTAAGTGTTGTTAAATTAGGCTGAAAAGTGCACTCGAGATGATCCGCAAAACTTTCTGCTTTTTCTTCTTTTGTCTTAGCTAGGTGCCCATTATTACTTCTTATTGGTGGTATGTGCGTAACTGGTCTTTTTAAATATTTGGTTGCTTTCCACAGTGAGTAATCGCTATCTTTATTGTAGGTGAGAGCTTGTAGGTATGAATTTATTGAATTATTTTTAAATTCCCGTATTCCTCTGCGTATTCGTTGTGTTAAATTATTTAATCTGTTTTTGACGGTTGGGTCTCGAGTACGTTGCCATTCCCTTCGGATATTTCTCTTCTTTATAACTAGTGATTTAATTTCAGTTGGGTTGCATTTACCTGTTTTTTGTTTGCTTATTGAATTGATACTTTTCCAGGCTGCTTGCTGTATATCTTTGACTAGCTTTTCCAGCTCCTGCTCTAATATGTTTTCTGATGAAAATTGTGTGTTTAAATTAATGCTTTTGTCTAGTTCAATCCTTAATCTTTTCCAATCAGTCATTTTCAGTTATTGTATCATTTATTATCATTAAAATAGAGGAGTGATCAGACGTGGAGTCAAATCCTTCCTGCACTTGTATATAATCAACCGGGACTTTTCTTGTTATAAAGAAGTCAATCAGGTCTGGTATTTTACTTTGGTCGCTGGGCCAGTTGGTTTACCTGTAGAGTGCCAGTTGCAATTGTATTTAATCATTGCTCGATGGAGCTCTTTCTCTTTCGTCGTTGTAAGTCTTGATCCCCAATCCGTATGTTTAGCGTTGAAGTCACCTCCGATTTTAAATTTTTCTAGCTGCTTGAAGAAGTAAGTATAATCATTCTCTTTTACGTTATATCTAGGCGGACAATATATTGCTGCTACCACTACTTTATGGCTACGGGTATTAATACTAACGCTAATCGCTTGTATTTCAGCACTTTCAAGTTTTTGATGCAGATCGTATTTAATGTGTTTTTTATAACCACGGCACTGCCTCCTCGTGCATTATTATTAGGATGTACTGCTGAGTGCACTTCGTAGCCATGTAATTTTATATGAATTTGAGTTGTAAGGTGTGTTTCAGATAATAAGCATATGTCTATTTTTTCTAAATCAAGAAATAGTTGTATTTCATGTTGTCGTTGCAATATACCATTACAGTTCCATGCAAGAATTTTTAGATTATTTGTCATTAACAGGGAGAGGTTAACTCTGTTGTTGTTCGGCTTTTGTCGAGTAGTGTGAGCCTTTGCAAGATTGATATGAGGGCTCTTTCTTGCTTTTCTTCTTGTGAACTAAGTCTAGTAAGAATATCTTGTAGTATTTTATTAGTTTGATAATCACTTGAATTATCAACTGAAGCAGAACCCTGTGGTTTTCACAAACTCCTTATAGTAAGTGCATCAGCATATGTAACGTTTGGATTTGTTCGTGATACCATTTTAAGTTGTGGCATCAACTTTGTGGATATTCTTGTTGAGGGTGAATTAATTTTTGGTCTGGTACTGGTAATTGTTTCCCTTGTTTTATTGCGAATTTTTTGCAGCTCTTTTATAACAATGCAACCTCTGTAGTTGGCTGGGTGTGCCTCTCCACAGTTGATACATTTTGGTGGGGTGTCTTTTAATTTCGTACATAAATTAGATGTTTTGATGGCTTCTATTTGTACTTTCATAAGAAGTATTTCGTTTATTGCATATATATTTTTAATGTCTTCCGTTCTTTCGAATGATAACATATATAACGAGAGAGGTTTTTTATCACCCCTTTTAAGTAGCTGTGTAACTGAGCTAATTTTAAATCCTTTCTCTAGCAGATACTCTTTAATTTCTTCAGGTTTGCATGATACATGAAGTTTCTTGACAATGACTTTGGTTTGCATTGTCTGTTTATCTTCATAGGAATAACATGTGACCTTTCCTTCATTAAGAGCTCCGGTGAGCTTTCTATAGCTTTCACCATCTGGGACATTTATTTTAATATCGCCACTATTTAATTTTCCTAACACTCTGATAATTGTTGAAGTTAGATATTATAACTGGAGGTGGCCGTGGTACTTTTTTCTCCTATTGCACATTCGTACTTCCAATTGAGAGTACTTTGCTAGATTTTTTATGTTCTGGTTTAGCCTGAACTATTTCCTTCTGTTGTACATTCATACTTCCGAAATTTAGAATGTTGTTTTGCAATGTGGTTTCCAGGGCCGCAACGTTCTTCAACGGAAACTGGTCCTAAGTTCCAGAAGTTTTCCTTCGAACAGGCATCGGTATCTTGATGATGTCCATTCATCTAAAAATTAAACAGAAACCGTGTTCCATTTTCCAGTACTGCAACAGTTTAGTGATTTCGGTAACACATAATCTCGACCGCCTCTAGCTTAAACAATTCGGAATTCACTACGAATATTTCGGAATTCGAAAATGCAATCGCTAATAATTTCGTATTCGGTGCTACACTCGTCATTACAACCGATCAAGGAACCCAATTTGAGTCAAAACTTTTTACTGAACTAACAAAACATCTTGGTTCAAATCGGATGTGAACAATAGCTTATCATCCACAAACTGGTTAAATGATTTCACCACCAGCTGAAAGTTTCCCTTAAGGACAGAGGCAATACAATTAATTGGAGGTCCGAACTACCAATGGTTTAACTTGGCATCCGAGCAACGGTTAAAGAAGATCTGAAGTACTAACCAGCTTCCGTCCTTGCAAACCCTTAATTATTCGGATCAATAAAGTTTGTGCAGTGTTGCATAACCCAAATGGCATTCGTGTAAATTCGAATAGGCCAAACTTTGTCGTAGCCAAAGTAACTGTCTTATGAACGTCGTCAGAAGCAACGGGAAATAAGGTTATAAACCCGGATGACATTGATTTTCGAGATACTGTTATACCGAAAATGAACCAAAAATTGCCCTTACTGCCAATGGGGGCAGTATCGAGAACTGAGAAACGAGCTTTTGCTACCTTAATATTAACATGAGAGTTTTGCACACCGTCTTCGAAAATCGAATGATCAGACCAGACGCAGATACTTATTAAGTTAACAGGATTGGATTCGGTAGAACCCACTCTGGAAGTCTTCAGGCCTGTGGACCACCCTTTTGTCGGTCTCAAATTAAAACCTTATATCTGTTACTAACACGAGCCTCGGTAATTTTTTAGCCGAATCGATTAAGAATAATATCGTAAGTGCCTCTATTTGTTATACCGAGAAAATTGATATAATAAGGATTTTCGTTTTCTTTTGTACCGCTCCAAAATCTTACAAATTCATGTTCTTAGCAAACGTACAAAAATAATTTAAAATTCTCGAGAAAGTAATTTTTTTTGGTTGTTTATTTTTGAATAACATGCCGCCCAAGGCGAATCAATTATAATATTTTTTTTTTTATGTTGTTGGTTTGGTTGATTATACTCGTATACGGTTGCTGGTTTTCAAAAGCTACATAAACAATCTTAGTAAGTACGTCAAAGCGGAATTTCATCGCGTATTTTCGGAAAATGACAAATTTTCATGTAAAGCCGTCTAAATACAATATTGAATGTTGGTATAATACTTGCAATTGACTATATATTCCTCGAGAAAAGCTTTATAATGGTTGGCCACAAAATAAATTGCAACGAGCTTTTATTCACATATTTTAATGCCAAACTAAATTAAAAACTGTTTTCTTAATCCCTCAAACAGACGTTAAAGTATGAGAAAAAAAGCACCGACCAAAGTTTAACCACATTCCATATTTGAACTGTAAGAAATTTAGAAACACAACTTTTTATGAGCTTTTATTATAACGAAAAAGTTTATTTTTTATGAACAACACACAAAAAAGGGTTTTAAAAGTCTTAATAAACAAAAAAATTTGTGAGTGTGAGCTTTTTCCAATTAAAATTATATATTTTAAGTGTACTGTAACTGTACAGTAGTTAAAAAACTTTATTAGTAGATGAATGATAACGCCCGATGATGTTCCTCGTTATCTTGTATGTATATTGAGTTAGTTTGTGTATGTCGTTGTGCGTATACACTCGGTACATGGCGAAACGAGAAAAAGCTCTTTTGTATTTTTGTTGTACAGATGGTAAATGTTATGTAAGTCAATTAAAAAGTGAAAGCTTTATGATATATTTTTTTTGTGCTTCTTACTTGCTATAAACAGCCACAGTATATAAATTATCATCGAGACGTTGAGTAAATAAAAATTATGAAAGCTGTAATATTTAGCGCACTGTAAAAAAAAATTACTGGAATATTTAATGTCTAATAAATTGAAGAGTAAAAAAAAAATGTGAGTGATAATGGCGTTGTGAGTGGTAAAAGTTGTAATTGAATTATAATGAACACTTTTTGACTTCATAATGTTTTAATATTTGATTTACATAGACGGTTGGTTAATTTGGAATAATTTAATAACACATCACAGTGTTTTTCTTATGGTTTATGTGAGTCATAATTTTGGTTACTTTATGGGCTGGTTTAAGTATAAAATATAAAAATAAAATATTCCAAAACTACTGTTTGATGTTAAGGGTGGCTGAAAGTTACCCAGATCACTCAGATAAAGTTTGTCCAAATCGTAAAGAGATCTCTGAGATCTGGCATAATTGGTTAGTTCTATTTGAATATGATGACTACCACCCAGGCTTATCGTTGGTATTATATGTGTATATAAATATGGTTGGATCACTGGGCTGACGAGGCGCCGCCGTAAAAAAGTAAAATATTAAAAATATCAACAAACAAATAAAAGTTGGATACCGCCAAAATTACAATGAACTCCCGCTTAAGTACCTGGACGCGAGATTAAGGATCGGTATGTGGTCCGTGCAGTCACTTAAAAACCTGGCTCGTTTGACGCCCTTATGTATGGAAGAGTGTCAGCTGGAACTCGGAGCTTCCGAAGAAACTCGATGCCATAAAAGAGGAGACCATGTATCACAAGACTTAGGTCACAGGTAAAATAAGGTGTGTTGGGTCCCAAACAATCGACTGTGTTAGCTTTGTTTGCACATGAGATTACCCAACCTGTCAATTGTCCGTCTACATGCACCCACTGATGTAAACCAACCCCAAGATTAAAACTCATTTTACAATAATTTGGATAATCCGATGGGCTCTATACCTAGGCACGATGACAAATTGGTGATTGGTGACTTTAAGCTAGGGCTGGCAGAGATCATACCGACTTATGTAATAATATATCCACGTAAAACATCCGGAACCAAATTGACCATGTGTTGATTTCTGAAGGGCGGGCACGGGTTGTATCTTATTGGTCTTCGACAAAATTCGTAGGCAGTGACTATTATCTTGTCAATGTAAACCTACGATGGACCGTCCCATCGTCCATGTCAGTACTCTAGGCTGACATGGAGCTATATAATGTGCAGATGGTTCTACGTAAATCAGACCTATAGCCAAACATAAAGTGGTATCACAACGGACCATCACCGGTCTTAGTATGCGGTACCAGCCACCAAAAAAGGGAGTAATTGCGTAGAAGACCTGTGAAGGTCTGATAAACGAAGCAATAATATAAACTAAGAACAAAAATATAGCGCACAATTAAGCGCAGACTCGGTTTACAATTCCAAGAAGGCACAAAGCAGTTCTTGCTAGGAGGACAACTAAACGCATTTGTAGACTGAAGAAGCGAGAATGGTGGAAGGCTAAGGTCTTAAGAGTACAACAACTCAGCAATGAGCGCAATTCGCGAGGTTTCTTTAAAGGAATCACTGAATTGCACCATGCCTTAAGATCTCGGTCAAATGCCATTCGGGACCAGGATGGAAACCTTTTTGTTAACGTCGATGCGGTACTCGATACATAAAGTGAACATTTTTCTGACCTTCTTATTGTCTCACATGTATCAAAAGCGCTATATTTGAATACCCTTAAGCACAGACAGCACTGATGATGATTGAGGATCCATCCTATGAGGAATTCACTATGACCATGCAAAGATTAAAGAAAAATCGTTTATCAGGAGTTGATTGTATAACTTTGTGGAACTGTGACTTCTCAAACTTATTCGATTGATTTGGCAAAATGAATTTATGCCCGAAGAATCGAGACGTTGATGGCACATATCGAATTTTTCAATTAGATCACAAATTTAATGTGCATTCCTGATATCGTGCTGTCAATTCATACTGGAACATAGCAAGCAATTAATTGGAACTGTTAAAGATAGGCGCACTAGGTTATGCAGACTAGGTAGCGTTAGGAAACTTGTTAAGGACATACTGTGGTATCCATACTTGAATTTGCAATAAACGTTGAAAGTCAGCCTGCAATTAAATCACTCGAATCAGTTTCACTTACGTCTAATGTGGTGTTAAGATCCTTATTTGCCCTATCCGTAACGTCATAGGTTTTAACGTTAATCTGATTCCTTGATTCTAGGGCAGACGAACTAACCTGAATTGGTGCAATTCTTAGAATGGTACTCAGAAACGGCAGAAGAAAGGTAGACTATTACAGCGTGTGGAATACCCCTGAAGCCTTGGACTGGAGACGTTCAAAAATCCTGATTGTTCTAGAAAGTCGAAATTTGCGAACTGTTGTTAGTAGTATTAATGGGACACTGCCCTCAGAATCATGCGATAAGATTAGCTGTGATATCTAGGTACTTCTTCAGGAGCAGAAGTAGACGTTGGCCTATTAGCACCGAATTTGGAGTACCCCTCTGAGATTTGTGATAGTAATGTGCAAGATATGCTCCCAAACCTTTCCGAACGTAGGCAGTCACTGTAATCGCTGGAACCTTCTCTTAACTCTGTTCTGGCATTAAGGGATTTTTATTTTAGTCACCATTCGTGCACTTCAAGCATAAGTATTAAATCGTCCATCGTATCATGATCCTTGTCTCATAAGAAAGATGACTTGTTTCACCACGGTAATTCATTTTCTATTGGATTATGCAGGTATAGGTTGACCACTACGTTATGTTCAGATTTTGTGAACAAGGACTGGTTGGTGTTTCAACCATGTATTACTTAGTAAAAGGTTAACCTACAAATACGTCATAATTTGTAGGTTAACTGAAAACGATTGCCATTCAACAACGTCGTCATGTCTCTTGTAGTACCTTATGATCCTGATAAACTCTCACTTAGTTCATTGAAATCACTCACCTAAACTTTGTATTGTGTGAAACTTTGTAAACGAAATCAAAAGAAAGACATCAAAGAACTTAACAGCAGTCAGGTCAAATCTGGACAAAATTTTTAATCTATTGCGAAGTGTGGCGCCAATTATGAGGCTTAGTGCTGTCCACGGTTGGGTATATTTTGAGTGTCTGTCAAAAGCAACTGCCTTCTCGGGGTAGCTAAATTATGATTTCAAGTGCGGTTTCCAGTATCACTCAACCTGAATTTCCAAGTGATATATCAGCTAGAATATATATACAACCTTAAAGCATAGATTTGACGAGTCACTAATGTTGAATAGTGATAATGATAACTGATGATGGGTGCTGTAATCGTGACAGCTAATGATGAATGGTGGGAGCCCACAGAGTGGCATTGATTGACAGCTAGGGCGCTGGATCAATCAGCCGATGAAGACGTTTGTCTTAAATGAAATATATGGCATCTTGTATGTGATCTGTAATGTTCGTTCGCTAGGCCGGTTTCGATCTGATGACGTCATTGACTCGTTGTGTGATCGAAAAGATCAAATCCATCTCATCACGCATATGCGACCGGATTTGATGCATGTTGAATTTCGTTTCTATATATGTTGTGAGGCTATGTTGCAACAGTTCTAGCGAATTACAGAATTTGAATCGAAATCTTTTTTCGATTATTTTGTTACTATTTCACTATTGTGACGTTACTATTCGTCGTATTTGTGAACGCCACACTGTTAGATATAACTTAATCTCATCACCTTTCGACAATTTAATGGTTAATGGATAAAGTTCTATTCCATAGAATACCACAACTGTTTCCAGAGCCTGTCGTAGGAGGGGACTAAATCTGGTTGGATCGCTGGGCTGACGAACCGCATCCGTAAAAAACAATTACTGTTAAAAATTTCAACAAGATATGCGAGAACTATCGCGGTATAGCTCTAATGTGAATAGCATACAAGTTACTGTCTTACATAATCTTGGAAAGAATAACACCCCAGGCGGAGGAAATTTTCGGTGACTATCAAGGAGGATTCCGTCCAAATCGGTCAGTCACTCATCAAGTTTTCTCGCTACGGATGGTTCTTTCCAAGTACTATGAAACATCTTGCGAAACACCAGGTATTCTTAGATTTCAAGCAAGCCTATGACACGATCAATCGAGAGAGCCTATGGTATGCACTTGAATATTTGGGAATACTGAAAAAATATGTACGTAAAATGACAGTAACGCAGTCACAACGCTGTGTAGATAAGCTGAAATTGTACAGAGTGATCAGACTCGTTGCGTTGTATGGATGTGAGAGCTGGACCTTGACCAAAACGAAACGTCGATGGCACATATAGAATGTCACAATTGTGAGAGTTTTAAAGTCCTGTTAATCTGGCTCCCTGCTCCCATGGCATACGAAGTAACTTGAAATGGTATACAACTCTTCGAATGGTTCCCGGAAACAGAAGAAGAACGTTACTATTGGTAAAATCGTGCATTAGTTATATCGTGCAGTATAGCCCAAATTGGACTGCAGGCGCTCAAAAACCTCGAATTTTCTCGAAACACGTAATTTTAGGTCGGTTGTAAGCAGCATTTATAGGACAGATGCGAAAACGCTAGGTGTGATATCTAATGACCTCTGCAGAAACAGTGACGATGGGAAAGTGGAGTAGATGGAGGCTCACAAGCACAGTATTTTGAGGACCTCTCTTGGCTTCGTAATAGTAATTTGCGAGATATGTTATGCGAGATATGCGAGATTGATTTAATGTTAATGAATAAGGTAGAGTATTATCTGTGGTATCACAACGATCTGTCGCCGATTTAATTGTATGTAGACCGCCAGTATAACCTAATCTTCTCTAAACCTTTCCCGATTATCGACGACCAACTGCAAAGGTTAGGAGGTTGTAACTATTCCACAGTATTGGATTTGGCTAATGGATGTTATCAAATTCCGATTGCAAAGGATTCCATAATCAAAAGGATTTTTGAGAATGCCTTTTGGTCTGACAAATGCTCCGGCGATATGTTACAAGTTAATGAATAGAATCGCACGTGAAATGAATGACGAGATCATAGTGTATATAGATGACAATATTATTCCTAGCCGAACGATACAGGATCGGATAGTAAAATTGGGAAGACTATTGACCATCATTCGGCGACATTGGCTAACGTTAAAACTACAAACATGTGAATTCCTGAAGAAGAAAGCCGAATTTTTGGGTTACGAGGTTTCAAATGAAACATTTAAAACCGACGCTATTATGAATTATTCTGTTCCTAAGGATAAACACGAAGTAAGGCAATTCGTTGGCTTAGCGAGTTATTTTGAAAATTTGTGGCTAATTGCCATCATATAGTTGAACCATTGACGCGACTAACAAAAAATAATTTTGATTTTAAATGTACAAACGAGCAACAGAAAGCGGCAAGTTCAAGAGGTCTTGCTTGTGTGCAACTGTGCAGACAGATGGGGAAACGAAACATGACCTGTTTTATATTTAAGTAGGAGGCAACATTTCACTCGTATGAACTGGAGTCTTTAGCAGTCGTTGAAACTTTAGAGCGGTTCCGTTTCGATTTAATCGGAAAACAGTTTAAACCATTAGCCGATTGCTCTTCGTTACGAACGTGTGCTTCGAAAAAGGATTTGATTCCTCCTATATAGGCAGATGGTGGTTAAAATCTGCGAGCTAGGGAATCCAATACCGGTTTTCGGTAAACCGGTAAACCGGGTTTACCGTAAATTTTTAATTACCGAAAAACCGGTAAATTTTCAAAATTTTACCGAAAATACCGAAAATTAAAAAATTCATCTAATTAGTATAATATCTTTTCATACTTTTACTGTATAAAATAAAATATATTCACTCATTCAATTTAATAAGAAATGTTCTTATTATATTCATTCTTTTTATTTATGGATCTATATCAAATAGGGGTTTTGATTTAATTTTATACCGATATTTTTAAACGTGGTGATATAAATTTGCTTCATCTCATTCATTAAGGTCAATTCATGGTTAATTCGAGTGTGTCAACACTAACTTCAATCGTCTTATGAAATTTAATTTCTTTAATGCTTGAAATAAACGGAACGGGTTATTTTACCCCTAATTAAAATCAGAAGTATTCTACCCAAACTGTAGGAAATTTAGGTGGTTAATTCAGTAGAAATAAAATAACTGCAAAACAATTAGTGGAAAGTGTCGCCATCCTGCTCAAGAATTGAACATTTCTCGCTGTTTTGTGATGCGTATTTTGTATTTCGGTTCTCCGTTCGTAAATTGGGCTGTGGAACGCACAATTAATTGGAAGAAAATGAACTGTTTTACTAAAAAATCTTTAGAAAAAATTAGCAAATAGCCGCTCTTACATTAATACGCGGCGTTACAAGGCCATGATAAACGAGTTTTTGCTATACCCAAAGTTCTTAAAATAGACAAGCAGGATATTTGGAAACAACAAATAAGCAGTCGTAACGGAGATGTTAAAATAACATGAAGCATCTACGATTTGACTGTGAACGACTTTTTTGGTAGAAAGCCGTTAAGAATAATACGTATTACGCTTATCATCTAGAGATTATCCAAGATTTAGTAGATCAAATTATATTAACCATTGACGTGATAAAATGTATACAGTCGAAATTATTCTTGAAAAATTCATTCTTAATGACAATCTATCTCTTTCTAATAAAACAAACCGCTTTACAAAACATTCGTTCGTCTTTGTATTTAGAGCCAAATTAATTTATGGGCCACCCTTTATGCTATGAGGTTATCTAATACCAAGAAATGAGTTATCTGTTAAGCTTTTCTTCTCTCTTACAATACAAATAGAATGTACAGCCATTTTAGTTCGAAATATTAGAAGCTCAATTTTTACTTTGAGTTTCATGAAAATAAGCTCCCTTTCCAAATTCCGGTTATATTATACTAAGATGATATAGCCAGTTGTTTTCATATTGTAAGTTGAAAGCGCTTTTGTTAGAAATAAAAACTTTCTGCCAATTTATATTGAGAGAAGCCATTTTGGTGTTTTAAAACGAACTACCAACAAAACAATATTTATAAATTAAATTTATAAAATAGATTGTTTTTATTTATTCTATTATTGTTATTATTGTAATAAATTTTAGCTTAAAAATGTCATTTTTCTCAAAAAACAAAAATAATAAGTAAATAATTAAGATATATTAGATGTTTCAATGATGTTTTTCTAGATTAAACAATTACCGAAATTTACCGGGAAACCGGTAAATTAAGAAAAAAAAATACCGAAACCGGTAAATGAAATTTTCGGTAAATTTGGATTCCCTATCTGCGACCATTGACGTTTTTCCAATTTCCCAATTTGAAAGTGATTGGTCAATCGGAATGCCGCAACTTTGACGAAAAGTTATTAAAAACAATCGAAGTCTTGAAAAGAAAATATACCACGGAAGATGAAAAACAGTGTCACGAAAATTATGAAGTATTCGATGGCCGTCTGTTCCGTTTGGTAAATTGAAGTAGATGGTGGGTTGTACCGAAAAAGATGGCGTAAAATCAATGCACGATGCTGTGGGCCATGGCGGTGTGGATAAGGTTGCCACGAATGCGATATTTTGTGGAACGCTATATTTCAGCATGTTGTGAATGCTGTAATACGAAAAGTGTTGGTGGGAAATCGGAGGGTGA
Organism: Tipula lateralis; assembly: GCA_963932295.1. NCBI lineage: Eukaryota > Metazoa > Arthropoda > Insecta > Diptera > Tipulidae > Tipula > Tipula lateralis. Next base: position 175,142,623 of record OZ010737.1, on the reverse strand, counting down.
GCTATGGCCTATCGAATGGATATCGAACGGAAATTTCATACGGTGCATGTGGAAGGTACTGAACAAGGAAGACGTGGTTATGAAGGAGTGAATGCCAGCGATCGAATAACCTGTTTAGATAAGATTAAGTTAAACTGGCTGTCAGATAAAGGTATACGTATTTTTGTAACGGAACGTACACTACAGGAGCACTTATTAAGTAGTATTAAAGGTAGTACTTTGGTCCTTGTCCAGTTAAAACATTGGAATTAAGTTTTGTTTACTTACTTAGGGTCGTACTTAATCGAGTGCTACGTTTACGATCGAGAAGGTTGGCAGCTACGATATGTGTAGATGGTGTCAACAAGGACCATTTAAACCAATACGTCATGATTTGTAAACTAACTGAATGAACTTTTCGATCGACAAATTAGAGATGCACAACATTCCAGACAACAATTCAATTTCTTCTCTCTGTGCCGACTTTCTCATTCCATGATAGTGCGTTGGGCATCATCCAGGGTATTGGATGATGCCCAACACCTCGCAATAAATGCTTTCTAGAGAGTCTCTCTTCCTTATTATTCCTGCAAGTATCCTTGTTCACTGAGGAACTGAGCGAGGTAATAATTAACTTCCGCATCTTTCCGTTCCCTGCAAGGCATCAAGTTTGGAATTATTTTGGCATTTCACCGACCCCTGCTTGCTTGTTCCCAATATGAATGTCACTATAAAAAAGTGTTTCCTCTCTTTCTCCTTTTGTTACTTTAACTGTTGCTCCTAGTGTTTCATTTCGGAATTGCTGGCGTTCTATTGGTGTGCGTTGTACTTGTGCCTGACTTTTTCGGTGCATGTTTTAATAGTCAGATCCTCTGCCCAAATCTCGGCGTCATATATTATAGTTGAATCCACTATAGACACAAGGAAGCTACCCTGCTCTTGGTTTAGTGGTGTTTGACATCCGTCTGCACCACTAAACCAAGAGAAAGCTTGGTGATGCGGATAATCGTCATATGTTTTCTTCATTGCCCCTCAGGACTGTTAATGTCTAGTGCCACCAGTTAAATCTGCCTTTTTTACCACTTTGGCCAACTCCATTATAGCGTCAGTTATGGACCTGTTCTAAACAAATATTGCTTTGGGAGAGGTCACCAGCACGCTCGATCACAGCTATCAATCTGGATTTAATTAGTATACCAGCTGTGTTAAGCATGTACAGCGGACGATATGACAACGCTAGATCTGAGTCTCCTTCACACCCCCGTCAATGTCCAAATCGAGTTCTTCTAAGGAGAAAAGCGAGAACTCACCATCTCTGGACTTGTTTCTAGTACTTGTTCCGGATGACGTGGGATCAAGGCTACAACGTTTTTTTGTATCGTAGATGATTCCTTGGCTATACTCGGTTTATTGGCTCTAAGTTTCTTCATCGCTTTCTTATTGCGTACACCAGGTTATTATTAGTAGATATGCTTCTTGCATTAACACTACCATCTCGTACACCGACTGCTGCCTCTCGTACACGAACATCGCCAACCACCTCATTCAATCACTAGAACTAAAATCTTAACTAGAAGTCGTATTGATCTGAATCTTAGACCATTTATGAAACAAATCAAATCTCTTAGTTGAAGTTGGCTATTTTTCTCAATCTAGAATTAAACGATTTGATTTGGCCTATGAAGACCATCCAGGACATCGTTCTATGCACAATGTCCGTACCAACAGTTCAATTTCTTTTTTCCACACCGAACACCTCATTCCAGAATAGGTTCATTCAATTCCCCTGCTTGCTTAGAAGTAAATGCATTATGCTGAATTTTTCTTTTCAATTTCATTGAGATATTCCAAAAAGTACCTATGAACCTATAACCACGTCTTTCATTATAAGTATGTGCGGTTAAAACTTTTCATTTAATAATACAAATGGACTCATTCCAATCTCGTATAGTATCTTTCCCAGATCTCCCAGGATGGGAAGAGTATGAAGAATAGATCTTGCTGCTTGAATCCTTGCTAGGATCCTCAAAGTGCGTCTACTTAATTCAAGAAGTTTTGGTAAGGTTGTCCCATCTCTTCTGGGTCAGATTACCGAAGTTATAGTCAATGTCTCTCTAAAGCGATAATGTCTTCACTCCTAGAGCGAGATTCAATAATGGTACAATGTTGCCAAACGAAACGATCGATATGTTGATTCTCGCGAAGAAATAAATTTATTTCAAAATCACCGCGTTCCCAAAACATGTTCCAAAATATTTATTATACCAAGATGTTCAGAATTGTTCAGATCTCCACTAAAATTCGATATTACGGGCTAACGAAACCATTGAGCAGTCGCCAGTAAATCGATGCCAAATCCGAACATGCAAATAGTTAACAACGTACTGAATACGGTGCGCATTGGCTATTGTATTGACACAGCTGTTCCGAAGATTCTCGGTAAAAATACACGAGTAAAAATCTTCACCTGGTGGAAGGGTGGAAGGTTACGGTTTTCAGAGACTAACTTAGCAGTTAGGTCAATTCTCTTTCATTTCTTTTAAAGAGTTCCTGCGGTGAATCCATAGCTTAGATTCTTAGAGGTCAGAATCTTGATGGTGACTTTAATGTTGTATGTATTCAACTATCTTTTAGCCCGATTGAATTGGAATCGTGTTATGAAATCATCCTTGAAAAATGGAAAGTAGCTGTCTCCTGAGTTATGTTCAATCATCAAAACAGTGGCCGCTTAAGGAGTGGGAACTATATATCACGGTAGAGCTTTCTCTTCAGTACAAATTACAGTCTAACCTTATTTTGGAGAGAATCACACCTCTATCGAAGGAAATTATCGGTGAGCCCTTAGACGATATAGATCTCTCCCCACCCACGTCTGAAATTTAAAATAATTGCCATTTCCCAACCCACTACTGTGCTTCTCATAGTAAATTATGTAAAAGCTCAACACAACAGATTTATTTTATGTACTCATCAGTTTGGTCAAATATTAAATAAGTTGTTTACACAAAAGCTCAAAAGTTTGGGTTTTTTCGGATGTGGACATATTATACAAAATTAGTTAACTAAATTAGTCGACTTTTTTTTTGGTCGACAATGTTGTGTGGTTGTTTATCCTTTCCGTAAAAAAAACCGTACACAACTGGACATTTTATTCCGAGTAGTTGTTATTCACACGACAAACAGTGTAGTTTTCCTTTCTGAATTTGCATAAATTTTAGTTTTAAATTAGTTGACATATGTGAAGAAAAACAAACCCCATTTTCCGGATGCTGATGAATAATTTTTGTTTTTGTTTCGTTTCAGATTGACAAACCAAGGATTACATCCCCACAGAACAACATGTATAATAATATCGGCCAGCTCGACGACACTCGAATATAACATTCGGGTCCGAATTTATTTCCAACCAATTTAATCCCTAAATGGTCTAGAATATAAGTGATGGGTGATAAAGAACCGACCCGTTTTCATTATGATACATATCCAACATTAGCGTCGAATCAAACAACCACGGCCGGCATTGTAACCAGTAGCGTTATCATTAACAACACAAACAATGGTACGAATTCATTAAAACGAGGCGTTAGCGGTGTTATCGGTATACAAGATACGATGACGCAAGTTGGTAATGTCGGTGTTGTCGGTGGGCAAACAATAAAATTACAACAAACATCGGGCAAACATAAAACCAATAATATAGCAGCGTCGAGTAGTTGTAGTACGCGTCGGACATGCTGTTCGTGCATGGGATCAAAATCGGCATCGTTTTGGGCCGGCCTACTCACTAATCTAGGCATATGTTCGTTATTATTTGCGTATACGTTACTAGGATCTTTTATATTTTTGGCAATCGAGGGCGGTGCATCAACGATGCAGCAACGGACGTTAGCGTCAACAAATCGCCATCATCATAATCAATTAGTTAAACCAATTATGCGATTGGATAATGTGACATTTTCACCGGCAGCGTTGCAGGATGCGCTCGAAGCACGACAGCGAATTGTGGAAAATATATGGGACATTACCGTTTCGTTGAATATTTTATATCGCGAAAATTGGACGAGGTAAGATTATTTATTATAGTTTACTTTGCGTCCAGATTAGTTCGTCTTCAATTTATGTAATATTTAAAGTTTTGGATTTGATAAAAGCTGCAAGTATATATATATATATATATATATATATATATATATATATATATATATATATATATATATATATATATATATATATAGCGGCAGGTAATTGGATTGATTCCCGATAGGGGCAGAATCAGTGATTTTTCACTATCTGATTACGATCGGTGGTGTGAATGAACTCATCGGTGAGCCTGTGTTGGAGTGCAGAATTCATGGGCCAACCTCACTTCCAAATCAGTACTATAGGCGTACATGTAGCAATGCAATGTGAAAATGGTTCTATGTAAATTGGACCTAAAGCCGTACGTCCCCGATTTGGCTATGTAATGGCGTGAAGTAGGATATAAATAAGCGACTAGACCGATCGACAGTTAGTTCCAGAGAAGAATGCTCATAAAACAAAAAATAGTACGATATAAGAGAGTTGATAGAGTGATAAGAAAGCTGAAACTCTATAACTATATCATGCAGACTGCAGTGCGCAAGAAATTTGGTCGCCTATATAAATAGGAGGAGAGAGGGTTCACTCCTGATCACATGTCCTCGGACGTGATGGTGTCTAAGTGGTTCTTCGAGAAATTATTAAGTGTAATTAAATAACCGAATGCCATAAATGGGGCCATCTTACCGAGCTAGCGTTAGTGACACTGGTATATCTATTAAGAGAGATATCGACAGTAGTTTTCACAGTTCGACCAGAAGGAATGGGTAACCTTACCACATAACGCTACCCTTACCAACGGTAACCTTACCAATATAATGATTAAATCAATGGCTGTATTACCTCAATTCAAATCAGGCTATTTAAGCGTCCTAACTTCTATCAAGTCACCATTGGATTTTTGAATGTACTTTGAGGTGTCGTCTGTGTTTTCTCACTGGACATTGTTACTTGATTAACGTGCTCTGATTTAAATTTCGGAATAATGCAAACTAGCAAGACAGAAAAAGAAGAACCTATGGGCTTATTTCCTTCATAGGTATAACTAACCTTTGGTACATACACCTCATTCAAGACTTAGAAGCTTGTGTCACGGGAAAAAATATATTTTGCGAAATAAAACTTCCAGTAAATGGATCGACACATGTGGACGTCGTTTATTATCAACTGCATTGTTTAACGATTTTACTGGCCATTGCTAGTTCATACTCTGTTAATAACCTGTCTCCATTTCTGTTACGAGCCAAATGTTCGTACTATCGTAAATAAACGAAAGATCATTCTCCAAGCCATGCAGCCATTGTTGCCGACATCAACCCTTACGCCCACGGACATGCGACTCTTTGTTTAATGATTGTTGTGTCATTTAGTCTTCAGCTAGCGTACTCATTGTCAGTTGTTTTATTGCTAGAAGTCATTTCTCGAAATGACTACTAGAAGTCATTTCTTGTACTCATCCGTAAACATTAAACTCGTACAGCCCGATTGTCAGCGGCAAGGTAGACCTTATTATCCACTCCAACAGCAACACCGTGAGCAATACGCGATGCAAGATACTTGAATTGTATCACTCCTGCAAACGTGTGGTTACCTTAACTGGAACCTATTGCGTCCCGGTCTCTAAAATCAGAGATCAGATATATCGTTTTGAACTCGTTGAATTTGGGACCAGCGGAATTAATGTAATATTTAAAGATTTGGTTTTTATGAAAGCATATATGGATATATGGATATATGGATATATGGTTATAGTTAGTTCAAGAGAAGAGTGCTCGTTAAACCAAATATAGTACGATAAGAGAGTTAATAGAACCATAAGACAGCTGAAATCAAATTACCTGCATTATGCAGTGCTTCTTATAAAAAGTTCGGTTGGCTATAAAATATAGAAGGAAGTTATAGGGCATATACCTGCCTACGTGTCTCAGAAACGATACTGTCGAAGCTTTAACCTCCTATGAAAGCTATTGACAGTATGTTAAACAGTCCACGCAATGAGACTCGTCCAGAAACCAATGAAGCTGCAGCTTATTATTTAGAACTCTTATTAAACCTGAAACCTAGCGTCAATATTAAGTCTGTTTTACAGTCAGATAGCACAGCTTCAACAACCTGTATTTGGTATAATAAGTGTGTGTGGCACCCCAGTACCAGACAGCTCTAGTATATAGCGACCTAGTGCTCTCAACTCTCGATTTGATTTAAAACAAAAATCCAAATAAATGTTAAACAATGACAGACGTGCTTTATATGTTTTATCTCACTGGAAATGATTAGTCAAATTTAACTTCGGTACAATTCAAACTGTAGGAAGGGCAAGACAGAGGAAAAGTAACTATATGTGTTTCTTTCCTGAATGTTGGCCTTGTAGATTACCGAAGATCTGGGTAGTCAGTCATTTGGCGAACCATGCCTTTATTTCAAAACTAAGCTAGCCTTGAACAGAGATGACATGAACTTGAGTTGTGGGAAAAATATATTTTGGAAACAAAAACTTTTACCATCATAACAGTATGTGCATTGCAAATCTGAATAAAGCTGATTATTGATGGCTTATAATCGACACATGTGGAAGTTGTTTGTTACCATCAGATTTTACTAGCGATTTCATAGACCATTGGTGGCTCGACAGATGGCTCTCTTTAATTGTTGTACCATTTGGTTCGAATCAGGACGTGATCAAGTCAATGTACTCACAATGAAAAAAACTCTAAATGTGTCATTTATGTCAAGTTTTGGCCATCTATCAGACGCATGATTATATTAATCTGTCAAGGTCCACTCTCACATCGATACATGAGCAAGGGTCTAATCAACATACTCATGTGCAATATATTATGAAATAATAAGTGTACGTAGAGGATAGAAATCCCAATTACCTGTGGAATGGTGGACATTGACATCCTCTCCTACTCTACTGTCGTGAGTAATTAAAGCTTCAAGATACTTTGTAGCGTGCAAAAATAAAATACAATTTAATCACTTTAAATGGTTCCTTTTTCCATCATTTGAAACTTTATTAAGAAAACAAAACAAAAGTTAAACTAAATGACCAAAAACTTTATCTATGATGTAGTCCAGATGTACATTGATTTATAAATGTAGATTCGTATATGATTGGGTTTCCTGCTCACTCATGGACTCCCACTAAAAAAAAATCAAATATTTAATTTTACCAATTGGAACATTCTGATTTAAGTTTGATACTTGGATATCGAATTTTATTTTTTTAGCCCGCAGTCCACTCCAGCGTGAGTTTTCCAAGCAGAAAGCTTCCAAAAATAAACGTATTATAAAAAAACCACACACCACATTACCACAGTCACTTCTTTCTTCCGTCAGCATACAATAGGTATCACATATAATGGCCGAAATCTCTCTCCATACACTTCCACGTCCTTATGAATTTAGATTCTGTAGGCCAGAACAATTCCAACACTTCTATTGCGTTTTTCGTCCACCCTTTAATCAGTTTCCACTCCGTGGGTCGAAACTATAATCTTCCAACACTTCGATTGTGGTTTTCGTCCACATATATTTTTATTACGACCTCGCGTTAACCAAAAAAAAATATTTTTATACACAATCGTTTTTGTGTATTTTTATTCAAGATCCAAGACAAAAATCTTGCCGTATCATGTCGGTCTCTCCTTTTATAGGTTTTTCTCTTGTACATGCCGGACGTACACCCGTTTTCTTATTCTTCCCACTTACTTGAAATTGTTCGTATTTAACTCAAGCCATGTTTAGTGTTCAAATTACCGAGTCTATTTTCAAAAGTTCAATACAAAACTCGGGTTGAGCTTTCGTATTTATACCAAAGTGACATCTGACAAAACGATCATCGCGTTACCCACCAAAGATACGAACAAAACAAAAATCGATATACAAAGCTTTAAATTATTTAGTACTTAAATAATGATGGTAAAATTATTATTTGTCGTAAATGCTACAGGTCAGAATCATTTAATTACTCTTTTAATCAGAAGGTTATTATCAGAATCTTACAACTTGATTATCACCACTCCTTCAAACGTGACTCTTTCATCACTCCTTTATGTTAGAGACTGCACGTTACATGTACCAATCTTTAATCTCGTGAAGGGTATTTTATCATAGGGTTCGTTGTGCTATTGGAAATATCAAATTTTTTGGAAATGTTTAAAAATCTAAATTTTTACTAATGAGGGTCGTAAGCCCAGTGATTTTACGAGATTTCACGCCTCCTATGACAAGCTTTGGTTATTTTATTTGTATTCTATGGGTCTTATGTTTCATAGGACATAAAATATTTACGACACCCCACCAATAGTGCCAATTTGGTATGAAACACTATAAAAAAGCTTTTCTTAAACTTTTTTTTTGGGTGGGTACTACCGCACACTTAGACCGGCGACGGCCCATTTTGAACCACTATATGTACGGCTATAGGTCCAATTTACGTAGAACCATCGGACGATGGGACGGGCAATGAATTCTAAACTCAACAGGGGATCCAAATGGGTTCATTCCTACCACCGATCGCATCGCCCAAACTATCAATGGCTACTGCGCAACCTGGGCGGTTTTTCTTAAACTTAACGGCTATCGAATAAAATATGAAATCTGGGATTTCATGATAAGATTTTAATGAACAAAAGCTTTGAAAAACTCGAGTAAAAGCTTTGAAAAACCAAGTAATAACTACACAGTTCACGGTTAAATAATAATAGCAAACAGCTTGTACCAAAACTCAAAGCTTTTAAAAAACTTTGAAGATTACATACAATCGAACTTTTTCCCAATTCCACAAACAAAGCTCATAAATAATCAATAAACATTTGATTTTATATTTTTTAGACTTGCAGCTCTCGAAATAGCCCGATTTCAGGAACAACTGATAAAACGCCTCACCGATGATATGTCCATGCAATTAGAAATAGCAAACAATCAAAATCAACAGCCATCAATGGGCGCTGTAATGATACCACAAATATCGAACAATCCGATCGACTACGATTGGACATTTGCACGAGCATTTTTATATTCACTCACCGTGTTAACAACAATTGGTAAGTATAATCAGTGTGTTTACAGTATTAAAAAAAAAAGAAAAACATTTTTTCCTATATAGTGACAAAATTTTCATCTCATTATTCTGCATGGTATTTCGCTTGCTGACTTCTTGAAACAAAAAACAAACCATTCGACACGTTTTTCGGGAAAATTTTCTAATTTCCATTTCGAATTCCATTTACAATTTGGTATTCTGTTTTTTTTTTATGGAAATTTTGTTCGCTGGAAAAATATTTTTCAAATTATTATTACATTTTTACTGTGTGTTGTTGTTGCTGCTGCTGGTGCTTTTTGTTACTTTTGAGCTGCGCCTTCTAAATTGTTTGTTGTTCTCATTTCGATATCGGGAGGAAATTCGTTATACGAAATATTTTGAAAGCTCTTACATATTCGTATACGAAAAAATGTACAGTAATAAAGGATAGTATGGTGGTAGGCAGGAAGAACAATAACAAAACAAATGAAGGGAAATTGTTTCTTTTCGACTCGAGAGATATTTGGAAAATATTTATCAAATTTTATTGTTATTGAATTTGAACATTTCATTGGAACGTCAAAATTTTTGGCTAAATATTAAATAAAATAAAAAAAGTCTAAATATTCGAGAAAAATGTCGAAAGCTTTCGATGATTTTGAGCTGGGAAAGTAATATACAAATTTTTTTTATTATTGTGGAATTTTATATTCGTTTCTATATAATAAATTATAAACTGGCAATGTCAATGAGCCATGTGTACATAGTATAAGGGTTGATTTTCAATCTAAGTATAAATAAATATTAGGGTTAGGTTTGTACGAGTATAGGACAAAACAAATCAATTAATTTAGATATGGATCGTTATATTGGAAGTTCGGTGACTAAATAATTTGCCAATGTGTCAATATTAAAGATTTCCAATTCAGATTTGAACAAGGTATCTTATATCGCTTAAAAAAAATTGATGAATGATTTCCTCATTCCTTGAGATTGTCTCCAACAACATGCATAATATTCTCCAATCGATGTACTGCCCACAGCAGCTCGGCTCCAAAAGATACTATCGAAGGATAACAATTACAGTTGGAATAGGCCTCCTTCAAAAAAAAGTTGGAAGCTAGTCCACGCTCGGCTTCCTCAATTCACTAACCTTGAGTTTTGGGTGACCTGGAGCTTGTCTCTAACAACCAGCATAATATTATCCAATAAATCTACGAGTGTTGCACTGTGAAATGAATGGAGTCCATTAATTCACTGAACTGCCCACAGCAGCCCGGCTCCACAAGGTACTGTCAAAGGTACACAATATTGGAATAGCCCTCTTTCAAATCATTTCACTACACCACCTTATTTATAAGGTGGAGGAGGTCTCACCAAGTAAGCCTTGCTTTATACAAAGCTCATCTCGGCTCTGAAATGCCCTCAAAAAACGGAACCATTGAGTTTTAGGTGACCCAAAGCTATTAATATTATTCAATTAGTCTATTCACCATTTACAATATAAATGACTCGTTCTGCTTTTTTTTGTGTAACCTCATTGGTTAAGGCTATTATAAAGGGTCCGCCAAATAACTTTTTTTTTTGAAAATTCTATAAAAAAAACTACTGAATATTTTCTCAAATTTCTTTTTTTATTTAAAAGTACAATCCTTCCGGTTAATAATGGAAAATAATTTCATTAAAATGGCTGCCTCGGCTGGCCATGCAGTAGCCTACACGATCGGTCTAATTTTTAAGCACATTATCGATCACTGCGGCTGATAAAGCGATCTTCAAAAACAGGGCGCAAAACATCGAGTGCAGCTTCAGCTGTGTGGCACGTAGCGCCGTCCTGTTGAAACCAAATGTTGCCAATATCTTCCTCTTCAATTTTTGTGAACAAAAATTCGTTCAACATGGCCCGATAACGATCACCATTGAATGTAACGGCCACTCCTTGCTCATTTTCGAAGAAAAATGGCCCAATTATGCCTCTGGACCAAAATCCGCACCAAACAGTGACTCATTTTGGGTGTACCGGCTTCTCAATTTATGCGTACGGGTTTGCCGTGCCTTAAATGTGATAATTTTGCTTGTTTACATACCCGCCAAGATCAAAATGAGCTTCATCCGAAAAGATGATTTTTTTGGCAAAATCGGCATCTTCTGTAAGTCGATCGCAGGCCCATTCAGCGAAGCGAATACGCATTGGATGGTCAGTTGGCCTCAATTCCTGAACCAATTGGACTTTAAATGGCGTCAAACCAAGGTCTTTATGCAAAATTCGTCACAATGATGTCGCCGAAACGTTCAATTGTTGAGAACGACGGTGAATTGATGTTGATGGCGCATCACGCACACTTTCTGCCACAGTATCAACATTCTCGGGTGTATGCACTGTTTTTGGCTTTTCACGATTTGATTTATCGATGAGGATGCCAGTTTCACTTTTTTCACAAGATAACGAACATACGAAGCTGACGATGCTTCTTTTCTTCCAAAATCCGTACGCAATTTTCGCACACATTCTGCAACATTACCATGATTTTCAAAGTAATGTCGCAATATTTCCCAGCGTGGTTCAAGCGTATACACAACCATATTCGTTCAGCGAAAGGATAAAACTCATTATCTGTCAAATCAGACATGAGCTAAGCGTTACCATTCACGAAATAAGCACTAGTTGAAAAAAAAACTTTAGATGGCAGACCCTTTATAAGTATAAGCTATCTAGTATAAGCCTATGAGCAGCTTTGGTACCAATAACCCTTAAACCAGTATGCAGTCGCGCATTTTTATCTTAAACTGCTTGTGTAGTTCTGTTTGATGAATTGAATAATTGAAGTGTTGTAACTATTAGATTGGGTGAAGAAAGAATACTTAGGGAATAAGGTCGAATCTGCCCTTGGAAAACACTTGCTTACTGTATACAATAACAAATAAAGACGATTTTCGTGGTTAAATTTCCACCAACTATACAGTGATCTTATTTATGAGCAATGTCTGCCATCCGTTGTCGTCACCTTACATAATCAAGGAAATAAGTCAGCGCAATAAACCCGCGGCAGGATCTCGATTGTCAATTTCAGATATTTTAAAATAGATGGCACTGCGAATGGTTTCCCTGCAAGTCCCAACTGTGATTGAAACATGATCATATCTAGCACTCTTAATTATTTTAAAGATGTTTTGAGCGATAAGCATGGTCTGAAAAGTCCGGTGATTCCAAATATCATTCAATTTGGATCAGTTTTAGGAATGTCAAATAGAACCACTAGAATCTGTTTATATCCTCGTACTAAATATAATGTGGCAAATATCCCAGTCAAGAAAAAGTTTATATCTTAAGGCCTGGAGATGTGATGCTAGATATCGATCTGACATAGTTACGTAATTTAATGCCCAGAAATTTCATCAAAGTCCCCATTCTACGTTCTTTTGTCCTCCCAAGTTCGAGGTATTAACGTGTTTATTTTTAAAGTTCGTCTTGGTGAATAATGGGCGCTATCATAACATCTTAACCGAATTTTTTGTCTTAAAGTCGATTAAACTAATTTAAAATATCTTTGGTTTCAATCAGACGGTACATGTCACCCAAATCGTGAAACACTCGGCCTATTGACAACCAGGTTTGAAATTTTGGTCATCGCCATTAGATTCTTCTCTTTGAAGTTTTAAGAAGTGATAGAATGATAATCGAGAAAGAGCTTATGGATGTAAAAACTAATGGCAAGGCCAAAATTGCTCGACCAACCAGCTCAAAGAAATTAGAGCCATCAACGTTCGACGGAACAACGCCATTTAATATCTTCAAAGTCCAGTTTAAATTGGCGGCTACAAGCAACGGTTGGTGTGAGGAGGATCGAATGGCAACATTAACTGTGGCTTTAAAAGGAGGTGCTGTGGAACAACTATATACAGATGGCGCTGGAATACGAACAAGAGGATCACAGCAAAATCATGTTGGTTTGGGAGCGTAAATATGGAGGTGATCACCGAAGGGAGCTAGATCGTATGGAATTGAAGGGACGACCCAGCTTGACAATCGACGCTTTCACCGAAAAAATACGGGATCCGAATCCGCCGCTTTTACCGATGGAATACGGGATACGTGCAGTGGTATTGTCTCCAAAATCAACGTTTGCGGAAACCATCGCATGTGCACTTACAAACGAGACGGCAAATAGCATCCTCAAACCAGCAGTCAAGGTACCTCGTGTAGAATTGAAACCAGCAGATAACTGGCGGACAACGAGATTCCGGAATGAAGATAGTAAAATCAGATGTTGGGTTTGTGACAAAACAGAACACATCTCGAGAGAATGTTGAGAGATAAGAGAAGTCAGCTTTGAGGAGCAAAATCTGACTTCCACAACGAAATGCTTCATAACCTTCATCACCATTTCCAGATTGGCAAAAGATGGTGATAACTTGATGGTGGGAGGCGAAGTAAAGGGACGATCCAGTATATGATAACGTTGGACACGGGGTGATTGTGCGGCCGAATTTTGTTACGAATGGAGTTCGACCTATGGGAGGGTTGAAGTTACAAATGGCGACAGGTGACAGTGTGGCTATAGTAAAGGAAAGAAGGATGTTACAAGATGAGGTCATCTTGCGAATGGACTTCATGAAACGAAATAGATTCATATTGGATTTTGGACGAGGGATGATAAGGTAGAACAATCGATTCAAAGTTAATGCAATACTCGATCATATATTCGATATCATGGATGCACTATTTGACAATCTGGTGTTGAAATTAAGCCCTTGGCCTTTTTAATAGAATTCTAGGGGTCTCTTGTAGTTTGTTTGATTTTAAAGCTACTTTTGCTGCGTAGCTTTTTCGCCTAAATGTTGTTTTATTTTGTATAAACTCACACTTGTTCACATTTTGTAATTTGTTAAGTTCTTCACTTCGGTTGCTGAAGTATAATAATACTCCGACACAAGTTTTGGTTGTTTCAAGAATTAATCCAATTACAATTCTTAAAACTAAAGAGAGAGCAAAGTTTTGGCCCAATAACGACTGTACCTTGTCAGCTGCGGTTGAGCAATGGGTGTCATTTTAAGAAGAGAAGAGTTCAGTTCATCACCTTACCCTTAACCTAAGAAAAACTAAATCATAAAATCATTAAAATTAATCGAATTTAAGGGCTAGCCAAAACTTTGAGTATGTATCCAGATTATTGACGAAGCAGACGTAAATTAAAATTCAAGGGACTGGGGGTTATGTTACTAGCCATCACTAGACTTGTTAAAGCTCTACTTCTCCGATACTGGTGACAGATTATACCATATTTCTAGCTCGGTTTTAAACTGGCCACAGCTTCATAGTCTCTTGTTCAACCTCATTCATGAAGTTGCGAGTCTTTCGAGTTATTTAACACTGGACAATGTCATGCAGCAAAATGAAATGTTTCACTTTATATCCTGCGTTGTGCACTATATATGATCAGAAATAACATTTTCTATATATCATTCAGCAATCAGACCGCTTCTGTTAGTTCCTGCTACACATGGAACACTACCTTTTGGATACTCTTGAGACACCAGATATTCTCATGTTTAGTTGACGAGAGACTCCTCGTTGATTCCATCCTTCTTGCAATAGAGCAACAACATGAGATAACTTTCTGGATTAGTATCCATGGTGTAGAAGAATAACGAATGGAACTGGTAATGGTTTGTTCAAGTCAACGTCTGATAAATGATTGATGGCAAATATCGGTCAACGTTTTATTGTACAGCAGTCACTCTATGTAATGAAAACTGGTTACATAACATGAACTGTTTTCGATATTTTTCGATATCAAATATAACCTACATATTTTCATAAGGGGTGTAAGCTTATAAACCGAACACAAAAACAAATATAATTCCTATCACATCTTATCAATCAATAACCTATTCTAAACCCTAAACAAAACAAAAAAAATGTCAACTAATATCAAAATAATACATAAATTTTGTCATTATTTTTTGCCTAGTCTAATCCTTTTTTAATTAGATATCCTTTTTATCTTACATATAGATGTATCAAAGCAAAGCACATATTCTTCAAAAAAGCTTTTAGTTTATCGTACATGATACATCATACATGATTCTAGAAATAATCATATCCCACTCCACGCCCATATAGAAACCAACGACACAGCAGGACAAAAACGAACATTAATTCTAGATAGACAAAATAGAGAGGCTGTCGAGTACTTGTCAAGTTTTATCGACGTCGATTGAAATCGCACGTTTATACAAAAACGAAACTTCGGTAAGCTTTTAATGGGAAAATAGTTTAAACCTTTTTTTTGGGAAGTTGTTTGAACTGATTATATATTAAGTTTACATGTCAGTACGACGATTTTGTTCTATTCGGGCTGAATTATGGATCAATTTCATTTACAGGCCTACCCAAATAAAATCTCAATATATGAAAATTGTAATCAACGATTCAATTTACTTAAATTGAATTTGAAGGCTAAGTTCGTAAGAGTACAACAACTCAATATTGAGTGGAAATCGTGTGGTTTCTTTCAAGGAGTCATCGGATTGCACCATACATTAATAATCAATATATGGCCATAATAACTTGCGACAAATTGAGCTCTTTACGACAGAGCAATCAGTTGACAGACACTGGTATTTGGTTAATCGCACCTTTCAGATTTTATAAAACCAAACTTGAGAAAGAGTGGATCATTTTGATTAACCGATCACTCAATGATGTCACTCATAAGTTCAAAAAGGCCGAGCAAACTACTTTGACCGATAATTACAAAAAGACGCACAATATTTCTAAACTGGGGACGTTCGTCTGTTTAGGGCATAACACAACATGTACAACACTTCTAATACGATCTGCCGAGTTTTCAGTACCATGTAACGGAAGATCCATTTGTAAGGCAAATGGGAGCCGTTATCAGATTGTGGATGAATTTAATTCCCTTTGACTTATTTCCTTTAAACTCTTCTTCTAGTGAGTATGGTGATCTAGTTCTTCTCTGTTGTTCTCTAAAACGGGATGTGAAACAATGCTGTCTGGCTTACTGACTTTTGTAGAATCTCCGAAATGTACCTTTTTAGGAAGTGTAATTCCCATTGATTTTAATTTATGCATCATCTCTTCCATCTTACCTAAGTCCTGATTTAAATATTGAGTAGCCATTTTATCGGCTGTCAAAAATAAATCAGTTTGCTTCACCAAACTTGACGTACTAGGTAATGTTTCTAAAGATAAACTATGTGATGGAACATTAGGCTCTTTCGAATACGTATGGGTTTGAGGTTGACTTTCTGTTATAGGCTTTTTGCCGTACAACTGAGAATCGTTTTGAGTGGGAGCGCATTCATCGTCATTAGAGTCATCATCGGGTAGATCTTGATGGTAAAACAAGTGTTTAGTGCCGCGGAAGACTCATCCTTTGGTTACCCGAAAATTGTGAATACGAAGTAACCGAACTTTAATATGGAGCAATTGGGATTCTACTTTCGAGATAATAAATATTTTGATTAGTATAATGTTCGGCAAGTGCTAGTTGAACTTGTAATAGTTTCCTATTACACAAGTTTACTTCGCGTAATGGACTTTTCCGAGCATTATCATGTGCACGATTCGGGACCAGTACGGGGGCTTCGATTTCTTTCGGTATTAGAGATTGTAAAGTATTATATTGATCTAGAGTAGAACCTTTCTAATTTCGAACCTCACATTCAATTAAATATTCGTCGTGTTCGAGATGATTTATATCCATGCTGAATACTTCTCGTTAAACGTGCAATAAGATATACAAATAGGTTTTGCAAACAAAAAAAAATGTACGACCGACATTCAACCTATAAATATAGGGATATGTTTGATCATCATGATAAATTCATATTTATACGGACTCACTAACAAGTAACAACCAAGGTTATTTCTTACCAACAGATAGTTCTGAATTAAGAAAATTGGGATGTTAGCTGTCCCCTTTGTTATCAATCCAAGACAAAAAAAATATATTTAGAAAAAATAATAAAATCAAACGAAGCTACTGTAATCCAACATCTGGAGTAGTTATCCACTCAAACAAATATTTTTATCAGGTTTAGCTAGAGTTTTCTATACCAGCTAAATTCAACATTAACGCATGGATATTTAGCAAAGAGAAAACACTAAGTAATTCTGATTAAAATCAACTGTGATTAACTTCCAAATTTGAAAAATAAAAACACGTTGTTAATAGATGAGCTAAGAGTACTTGGTGATACGGTCACACCAAAAAACAAATTGTCGTACGGTATCAAGTTATCTTGTAACAACGTGGAAGGTTATACCTATTCGCTTGGGCACCACTCTAACGGAAGATCCATTTGTAAGGCAAATGGGAGCCGTTATCAGATTGTGGATGAATTTAATTCCCTGAGCCGCCCTTAGCCTGCTATAGCCGTAGTCAGTATAGTGTGGGTTGTTTGGGAATCCATCCACTTTCAATTAGCTGCTATGATGAAATAAACTTAATTTAACCTGGAAGCACGACGGACACGAATTTTTTTATTTAGACCCTCCCTTTTATCCCCCTTTAAAACAAAAACGTTAAGACATTATAGTTTCGTTTAATTCATTCTAAATAATCTATAATCAACAAACTAAGTATTATCATTACCAAATTCCTTTGACCTTGTAAATTTTATGGTACCCCAAAATTTACCCCAAATCCACCATCCGGCAAAGCGCTTTACTTGTGGTGACTGGAACAATAAAATTATATCTAATCAAAAACAAATGTAACTATAGCAAAACCATTCCTTCATCAAGGTCATTAATACCAATGAACCCTGAGTACGAACAACTTACAATTAAAAAAAAATGTATAAATTATCATGAAAAGAAATAAATTTCGTTACAACCACGAGCATATACCTCTCCAACCTACACGGCAAATCCATAACTAACCCTCTCCATCCAACTTCTAAATCGTATCTTGTACTTGGCAGTTTTCGTGTATTGGATCCACAATCAGAAATATTGCCAAATTAACCAGTTCGTTTTGACATATTTCATGATAATCTGTTGACGTTTGAGTTCAATGTGCTTTGTCCGGTTGAACCTTTCATCTAATAGTAGTCCAAGATATTTAACATGTTTGTGTTGTACATATACTAGGATGAAGTTATTAAGTCTCACTGGCAGGCAGGTTTGCTAGCGAAGTGTGAATGTAATGAGGGCTAGTCTACTCTCGTTCACCTTGATCTAGTTGATCATCTATCAATTTCATCTAAATTAGGTTTATCATTAGGTTAGCCATGGTGGACACTTCTTTTATATTGGTTTAATTTTTGAACGTCTGGTATAATGTCTGTAGTTATATATGCTTTGACGTGTTGTAATACTTTCTTATGGTCTGCAGATCGCCACATATTGCAGACTAGTGTCTCGAATTCCCATATTTCTAATAGTTGGGCATTGCAAAATCGATTTTCGATTGTGTGGCTTTTTCACTGGAACTCTTCTGTAGAGAAGATATTTGATATCATAAATTTTACTTTGAAACCCACAAGTGTTAGCTTTTCACTAATTTCTTCTTCAACTGGCACAGTTGGGTCGATCTCCTTTATCACGACTCTAATTCCTTTAACAGTTATTTTTCAATTATTTTCTTTGTTATATCCGTTTTGCAAAGTGCTTTCCAGATTCCGTTTTGACTGATTAAGCCAAATGAACATTCGATGTCTACGAAGAGTAGGTACAGCGATTAAGTTCATTCATTTTGACTGTTCTATGATGATATACGTGTAGTGTTGATATAATCTATACAGCTTCCTGACCAAGCTCGTCGCATTCCAAACTAGTCCTCTTTCCATTTCTGTGGGATTCTCTCGGTATTCCAGATACTTTAAGTAATACTGGTGTAATTATTTCTGCAGTTAAATGTGTGCTGCCTTTGAATAATTCAGCTGGTATATTATCTGTGTTGCCGGTTGTAGCTCTTTAATGGTTAGAGAGTTTTTTGTTAGGCTAACCATCTACATAATGTACATCAATGCGTATAAATGGTTCGTGAGATTTTAGGTCAGGCACGGTTAGGGCCGTTTAGTGCTTTTTTGCCATAGAGTAGCTTTCTTGCACGTTGGTATAGTATGCCCCATATCCCTGCTTGTATAGCTTATTCTTCTGCATTCTTGCGATCATACTGCGATTATCCCTTGCCCATTTTCTTATCTTCTATCGGTATATCCTCATATTGTCTTCTAGATTTCGTAGTATTCTAGTGACATAGGAATGGCATAGGAGCACTTTGTTAGTGTTATCCTGACTATTGAGGACCCTAGTAGCAGTTGTGACGTGGGCATTTTGTATTTCTTGCTATGCATGCAGTATGGCTCATTCCTTTGTTCGATTTTGATTGTTGCTATCACCAGTTCACTATGAACATTCTTCTCATTATTCTGACATCTTGTGATCATCTTGATTTTTGGTTCTGTCATTCAGAGAAGAACAAGTGTATTTAAATGTATGTCTATGTGTGGAAACTTACTGTCTCCTATGATTAGATGAACAATCAACGCTCCATTATTATTTTATGTTGCTGCCAACGCACATTTTTTCCATTATTGATGTCATGCCCTGATGCCCATATTGTCTGTCCCAACCTTAGCATTGAAATCACCCTAGATCTACATTTAGTCATTCCTGTAGTTAACACTATTCGAGCCGGGAGTCGTGGCCATGGGACTACTTACATAACCAGTGACAGAGTTAATTTCGGATTGGTTCTTCTCATGGGAAAAAATGTTACTTCAAAGCAACTATACTTTCATTTAAAAAAACTGTTTGTGTAATTTAAGCACAGTTTGGCTGAAACATTTAAGTCCTGTCCATCCCTTAGAAAATTCTCTACTATACTGATAATTTGTTTCCGAAGTTATTTAGAATATTGATAGCTTTAAACTTCCAGCTTCTTGTTGCCAAAATGCTGATCACATATTATACGGCTAGTAGTTTGCAGTCGTGTTTCTAATTCCCATATTCCTGATAGTTGTAAATTACAGAAACGCATTTTGATTGTGTAACTTTTCCACATAATTTATTCAAATATCACAGTTGGCTCCATCTCGGTATGTTGATGTGGCGTCCAGAGCAACTCAAATAAATCACAAATTAGCTCACGCAATGAATAAAATCGATATTTCGAGTTCTTGTAATTCACTAAGCCGGTTTCGATCTGATGTTGACGTCATTGAATGACTAGGTGATCGAAACGATCAAATCCATCTCATCAGGTTTATGCTACCGGACTTGATGTTCATACTGTGCGATATGTATACATTCAGTCGTGATGCGACAGTACAAGATTTATATTTTTTTTCTCTGCGATACATCAATCCCACACTTTGCGCAATTATATCAATAATTATTTGCAACCCCTCAAAATAATTACTTCTCGAACCGAAATGGACAACGGGAAAGAACACCCAACAACAAATAATCATTAGAAAGACTCGGATAACATGGATACCAATGAACAAAAACACTTGGAGGTATCAGCCACAAGCAATGTTATCAATTTAAAACCATGTTGGCCACACAAAGCTCAAAATTGGTTCTTTCTGGCCGAAATACAATTCGACCTTCCAACAATTAAATCGGAAAAACAACGATATTGGGATACGCTGTCGTCACTTTCACCAGATACATGCGGCAGTATCTCTGATTTTCTTGCACATCCACCGATCACAGACCAATATTTATCACTCAAACGATTGTTCTTGGAACGATAGGTGACCGTAAACCATCCGAATAATTTCACAGGCTAGATCATAAGATCACTGTGGACTAAGAAGATCCCCGAACTAATTAGATTAGCTCTTGTCGCACAACCTGATACTATACAGTTTGAAACGCTAGCGAAAACAGCACACAGGATGTACGAGGTTATTAACATCGGCCAACAACAATCAATCATATCGCAAGTTTCTTTTCGGGAATCCCGACCTACTGTTTGTATATCAATCATGTTGCGTCAACTAGTAAAAATAGTGGCTCACTCGAATTTAGGCTTACTCGGCTCGAGGCCAAATTGAGTGGCTTGCTTCGAGACCAAAGCAAATCGAATGTGAGACAAGGACCAACACATTCTAGAGTAAAGCTGGTAAAAAATTCATCCAATCATGCAATTTTACTTCGGTACAACAGTCAGTGGCACATAACATCATCAAGATGGATGTATGTGAAAACCAATCAAAAAACATATGTCACCAGGATGGAACCCATATCACAAACACCCAATCACATTCGACCGAATAAACCAAATTACTTATCCAGTCAACACTGGCGCTGAACTTTCGGTTATTCCAATTTTCTATTAATAATCTATGGCTTAAGGACAGAAAACGGGCCTTACCGCGTCTCAACTGAGACCTTACGAACCAGTGTTAACAAATGGTGCACATTGTAGGTGGTCAGCTCGACGAATGTTTTTACACACACACGTTTTTATGTCATCCGGTTGCATGTTAATTTGTTCAACGGCGGGAATCGAACTCGAGACCGCGGCATGATGAGAAACTCTTTTAACCATTAAGCTACACCCAAATTTCTATTACAAAAACGAATGTAGTGTATTTAAACGAAATTCGGCCGCTAATGGACCAACCATCCATACGTACGGCACCAAGTTGATGCAGGTGGACCTCGGGCTTAAGCGAACCTTCACACATGCATTTATACTTGCTGTGAATCGCTTGATCATTGGCGCCGACTTTTTATGCAAATTCGGACTTTATAGTTGATCTTATAGAAATAAACGCCTGATTAATTCAACGACTAAGCTGTCAATCAATACCACCATGGTTCGAATCGATACACCGCCACCGATCCATTTTGCGATCAACAACAGCTACGGCACTTTGCTGAAAAAGTTTCCAAAACTTACAGCAGAGCCAAATTTCAAACTACCAGACCAACACAACGTGGTTCATAATATTGTTAAAGCAGACCATCTGTCGGCTAATATTGTAACTGTACTGTTAAGGTCACCTGGAATCGATAAACTTAAACTCTGTTTCCATTGCTGCATCATTTTCTATTTTATTACACATCACCTATAGTGGTTTAATGATTTCTGCAGTTCTACATATCTCTGCTCTTATTCTTCCGCAGTCTTGAAAAATAAAAATGTATTCTGTGTTTTAGCCGCGATCATGCTTTTCGATCACAATTCCTTCAAGTTTTCGTTGTATCCTAGTGGTAAATAGGAGGACCTTAAACTTCAATCAAATAGTCCATGGTTTTTTAGTGTTGTTCTGGGTACCAAAGACCCCCTAGTAGCAATTGAGACTTGGACACTTTGTATTTCTTCCCATTTTTGTACAATGGCACTTATAGTTTCGTTTATTTTTTTTTTGTTGCTATCACCAGTTCACTGTGCATATTCTTCTCATGGTCCTAACATCTTGTAGAGAGATTACAAATTTTTTGTACGTAGTCAGTTTGATTTTTGGTCCTACCATTTGGTGAAGACCAAGTGTATTTATGTTTGTCTATGTGTGGAAACTTGTATCACAAGCTGTATTTGAATACTCTCAAATACAGACCGCGGAAATGATCATTGAGGATACATCCTATGAGGAATTCACAATGGCCATGCAGAGATTAAAAAAAAATCGTTCACCAGGGGTTGATTGCATTAATTCAGAGCTCTTGATATTCGGAGGGCAAACTTTGTGGAACTGCCTTTTCGACCTTGTTCGATAGGTATGGCGAAATGAAGTTATGCCTGATGAATGGAAAGTCGCCGCGTTATGCCCAATTTTCAAAAAGGGTGATCGCTTGAAATGCGAGAATTATCGCGGTATAGCTCTCCTTTGCACAGCATATAAGTTACTATCTTACATTATCTTGGGAAGAATTACTCCTTTAGCGGAGGAAATTGTCGGTGACTACCAAGAAGGATTCCGTCCAAATCGGTCAGTCACTGATCAAGTTTTTTCGCTACGGATGATTCTTTCCAAGTACCTACTACGAAACATCTCGCGATGTACACCAGGTATTCCTAGATTTCAAGCAAGCCTATGACTCGATCAATCGAGAGAGGCTATGGTATGCGCTTGAATATTTAGGAATACCACAAAAATATGTACATCTGTGTAAAATGACAGTAACGCAGTAAAAATTCTGTGTCAAAGTTGAGAACAGGCTATCGAGAATTTTTGCAATTACTTCTGGTGTTCGACAAGGAGATGCGCTGTCCCCGATACTTTTTAATCTCATGTTGGAATACATATTCCGACAAGCCAATCAACTTCTTGCTTATGCAGATGATATCTGTGTGGTTGTATTAAATGGCAACGGAGTGAAAGAGATACTTGATCCACTGGAACAGTTTTCAGCTTTCGTTGGTGTCAAAATCAATGAGTTCAAAACCAAATATCTGATCTCTGGTTTTCGAGACCAAGACGCAAGTGATTTCAGTAGTGGTAACCACACGTTTGAAGGAGTGATGAGATTCAAGTATCTTGGAATTACTCATTACTCACGATAATAGTGTGGGAGAGGATATCAAGGTTCGCCTTGCCACTGGCAATCGGGCTTTGTATCCTCTACGTCCACTGCTGAAATCAAAATATCTTGCAAATACGGATAACCTGAAGCTGTACAGAGTGTTGATCAGACCCGTTGTCATGTATGGATGTGAGAGTTGGACCTTGACGGATGAGTACGAAAGATGGCTTCTACCATTCGAGAGAAGAATCATGCGTGTGATATATGGCCCAAAACGCGACGTCGATGGCACATACCGAGTTCTATTCAATCACGAGATCAGGAATTTAATGCAAATTCCTGATATCGTGCATGAAATCAAAGGACAGCGAATACGCTGGCTCGGTCACGTTCTGCGTGCTGATCCGAAACGAATGTTACAGCGATCTTTAAAGGGAGAACCGCCTTTCGGTTGGCGAAGAGGTCGCTGTCGGCGACGATGGCTCCACGGCGTAGAGAGCGATCTGACATCTTCCAACTGCTTGCAAAAGTATGAAGATCTGGCTCGTGGTCGAAACCGTTGGAGTCAGATTGTTGACACGGTACGGGCTAATAATGGCCTGTAAAAACCGAAAAAAAGAAACGTTTGGAAACTTTATGTCTCCTATGTGATTCGATGAACATTCGACGATCCCATTGTCATCTCATGACTTTAAATAGTATTTGGGTGAGTGTTAGTTAATTCACTTGGCCGATTTTGATCTGATGATGACGTCATTGAATCACTTTGTGATCAGGACTTGGTGTGTTCGTATTGTGCGGTTAATTGATTGTGGAGTGGTGATAATTGTATTTTCAAATTATTCCAGTTACTCTATGAACGCCACAATTCCTTCGTTTTCATCAGTTTTATCATTGTATCAACATATTTTCCTTTAAATTCATTTGTATCCTGGTGATATGAGTCTTTTAAGTTTGCGACATTCTTCGATTTTTGTCTATGATTCAGCAGTTATCCATGGTTTCCTAGTTCGAATCCCGAAAGAGGCAAGATGCAAAATGTATTTTTCAACATCTAATTATGACCAGTGGTGTGCATGAACTCATCTATGTCTCCCTGTTAGAGTGCAGAATTCATGGACCAATTCACCTTCCATGTGAGTACTAAAGGCTGGCATGTATCGGATGTATAGCCGTACGTTCTAGATTTGGCTGTAATGGCGTAAAAATGACGTAAATAAGCGAACCTCGAAAGAGTTGAGAGAGCTTTGAACCCCAAAATAGATTGGAAAAAAAAACAAACAAACGAGATTGTTTTTATCACTCAAAAAGAGCTTTTTGGGTAATTGAACCACAATTTGGCTGAAAGTTAACATCATGTCAGACTTTCGATATCCATATTGTGCTACCCATTTTAATTTATTTATAATATTGCTAAACGTTAAACTTAAAGCTTCTTGTTACCAAATTGACAACAATGATAAAAATATTTTGTATGCCTATAACACGTGCCTAAATTGATATTTCATCATCTCGAGAAAAAAAAACCGAACCGAGAGCATAATGATTTTAAAATGAATATTCACTTCGTTACGTCTAAATCCATATTGAGTACATATACAGGCTCCTATATCTCTTCATACATATATAATCTGAAAACCATTTACATGGCGTTAACCAAAATTAAGATTTATTGTTATCTGCTTGCTAATACACAAAACGAGAAAAATCCATTCCATTCGATTACCTACCAAATTTTTCCCCAATGATGGTATTATTACCAAACTTATTGGAAACCATTTGAAATAAAAATAAAAATTTCAAAATAACGAGAAAATTTCATAACAAAAAAAGATAATAAATAAAACAAGAAGAAAAATAAATAATAATTTTCATTTTCATTTTTTTTTTTTTTGTACTTTCAAACAAACCAATATAAATTCCATCTGTTACAGCGAGCAAAGTTACAAAACTGAATATAAATAAATTTTAATATAAATAAGCGACTTCGAGCTAAAAATATTTCGTTCGGGGGAACATCAACAAAATTGTTCGAATATTAGATTTATTTCATACATAACCGAGATAACAAAACTGATAACAAATTAAGACGAACGAACCAAACCTAACCCTAAATACATAAGTACATTGGCATATAGTAAACGAAAACAGACGGAAATATACCAAAAGCTTTGTTGGGCTTGTCAATAATTTTTTTTTGTGCTTGTTTTGTTTTATTGTTTAAATTCTAATAAATCAATAAAATATTATATATTTACTTTGGTATCGTGCCACCCCCCATCCACCCACTCGAAAACGAAACAAAAAGCTTTTACATAATTTCACTCGGTATATGTATATCTATAGGACGTAATTTCGTTTACACTTCAATAATTTTTTTAACGTTTTCATCAATGTACAATATCCAATTTCCAATCAAAAGCTTATTATAACATTTAGGTAAGCGAGAACCAACCTCATATACGGTTGAATAAATAAATACTAAAAAGCTTTGTTGTTTAAAAAAAATATTAATTTTCTTGTATTTGTGTGCTTGAAGACAAAATTACATATATTATATATTTAATTAATAATCTCATTAAAATTAATGAAACAATTACAAAACGTTCAGTAATAACAGAATAAGCTCAATTTTTTTTGCTGTGCGACAAAGCTCATTCCACATAGTGTGGTGGTCGATATTTTTTTTCTCCGACATTTTCCATTTGATTTCATTTGGTAATGATTTTCTAATAATAATCACACAATACACAAAAGCACAAAAGCACACACATATACAAAAAGGAAAACGTCAATACCGTTGAGCTTTTTCGGCTTGTTTTGTCTTTTATATAAATATACACAATTTATGTACGGTACATGTGTTTTATTGATGATAAATGAAAGTATGAAATCCGGTTGGTATTCCTTTCAACTTGGCAGTAAAAAAAAAGCTCGATGACTTAAACATTATATACGGAGGACGATAAAAAATATTTTTTTTTGTGTTTAACTGTGTTTGACTCTTTCGATAGCGTTTGTAGGAAAAATAAAATTTACCGAAATACTCAAATATGTAGGACAAGCTGTATAGTGTACAGTGGCCAAAATGAATTGAAAAGCTCGACTTTTTTACAAATATTCCAATATTGGGAGCTACAGCTTTTATCTCTTCCCTTGATTTATCAATCAAGTTGTTTCGCTTCAACTAGCATTGTTCTCTTCCATGTCATCGCTGACCTTCGTACTCTACCTTTTCTTCCGGGTTCCAGTTCAATGACGTCCTCGTTATATAATTTAGTGACGCGTATGGTCAATCAATTCAGCGTATGGCTAATCAATTTCCACTTACGGCTCTTTATTTCGGTCTCTATGTGGACTTTTGTTTTTTTATGTATAGTTCAATGTCAGTTATGGTGTAAGGCCAGAAACATTTTAGTGTAAATCGAAGGCACTTGTTTACAAACACTTGTTGTTTCTTCCTCACGTTTTCTGTTCTTTTCCATGTCTCACTCTCAAAGTACTGATTTCACATGGGTAGACGAATTCCAGACTTTAGCCCACCTGTTGTTGCTATTTTGCAGTTTAAACCTTCAATTTGTACATTGTTTGTGTGTTGAGTCTTATCGTCTTGGTTTTCAGTTGTTTATCTTGAGACCAACTTCTTTTGCTAGATGTAATAGATGTTGTATGTCAGAGTATTCTGCTGCATGTCTAATTAATTATATGTGAGCTGGTATATGTGATCTACATAGTCCAGATCATTGAGTTTACCTATTAATCCCCCCATTATATGCCATTAGCGGACGTGCACGTGACAGCATTGGTGAGAGTAGGCATTCTTGCCTACTCCTCGAAAGTTATAGTAAAGTATTTTACCACTTTGTTTACCTTTATATTCCACTCGGATTCCAGCATTCTAATACATTTTGTGTATATAGTTCAATAATTTTTTTTGGGATGCCCATTTTACAAAGAATCTGCCATATATTGTTCCTATTTACCATTTAATATCAAAAATGTATTCAAAATCGACGAAGAGCAGGCACCGTGTTGAATTCTATGCACTGGATTGTTCAGTGATAAGACGGAATGAGTTGATATGATCAGTTCAACTTCTTCCTAGTCTAAAGCCAGCTAATCCGTTTAATTTTTCATTGGTCGTTGAAAGTCTCTTCATTGTTGTGTCTCTGAGGCCACCTTTCTTAGAAATTACCTTCCTTCCATTTTTTATTTTCTGACCAAATACCACACTTCTTGGATTATTGGTGTGCTTGCAGCTCTAGATGAAACTCTTTTGATTATGTCGGCGGTTATATTGTCTGGTCCAGCATTCCTTAGCTTTTCAATGGATAGGTGTTGCTAGTTACGTATTTGTTAATCTGTTCATCCGTTGTTAATACTTAACCGGTATCATTTCTTACAAGTGGTATTTCTGTAATTTTCAGACTGCTGCTGGCTCTTGAGCAGCTTTGAGAATGTTTTCTGCATATTTCCTTCGATCATTTCTTGCTATCTTCTGTACTTGACGTGCTGTTTCTTGGTATCTGTGTTATCTGTGTTGACAGCCGAGTACTTCCATGGCAGTCTTAATATAGAATTCTTCAGGTTTCATTCGGTTCTATAGGTATGGCATCATTTCTATGGAGATTGATTTGGAGCTCTTCGCTGAAGATGTTTCTTTCAATCTGTTTGTGTTAAATTTCGGCTCCTCTCAATGTTCTGAATATAAAAAATGTCTTACTGGCCATTACGTGGCCAATCTGGATTTGAGTTTTATCTTCCGGTTATGTCACTGTGAGGCTAGAATGTCGTTTCCTTCTCTTATCTCTGCCGCTTACTCCACATAAGAGCAGGTACAGTGTTGAACTCCATTCACTTTATTGTTCAGTGATGAGACGGATATGATCAGTACAATCTCTTCTTGGTCTAAGGCCTAGGCCTGCTTGTTCATTTATTAATTTTGCATTAATCGTAGATATGAGATTATATCAAGCACGAACATTATTGTTGTGTTGAGGAGAGATATATACCCCAGCAGTATTATTTGCATTCTCTTAGGTTAGGGTTCTTCCTTGAAGATTGCCCTCCTTCCATTAATTATCCTGCCAGAATTTCACACTTCTTGGATTATTGGTGCTTGCAGCTGTTATAGATTGCTGTCTGATCCATCATATTTCTTCAGCTTTTCAATAGTGCGGTGTTGCCAGTTTCGTTATTTTCTTTATTTGGTGACCAGGGATTTTCGGTGTTGCTGATCATATCTTCTTCGAAATATTCTTTCCATCTGTTAAACTATGCTTTATCCATTGTTTATACTTGACCAATATGATTTCTGAAAGGTGTTTGCATTTTGGCCGGTTATTTTCCTTATGCACTGGGGTAGTACTCCCATGTTTTGGATTGCTGCTGTTTTTTGAGAATACTTGCTGCATATTTCCTCCGGACATTCCTTGCTATCTTCTTTACATGATGTGCTGTTACTCAATCTTTTTATCACTATTCTAAGTTTTTCGATTGTATTCATCGCAGGCGATTGTATCATGTAGGCTTCTTCAATGGGGTTCAATTTTTGTTTAATACTGATGGCTTCATTTTTAAGGAGATATATTTGGAGCATTTTTAAAGAGATATATTTGGAGCATTTGCTTGAAGATGTTTCTTGTTACCGTATCTTTCGATCTGCTTGTGTTAAGTTTCCTCCTAGTGGCCGTTGATTGTTTCACAGCTTCTGGCTATATATCTGCTCATCTCATTGTTCAGACTTCGAGTTTTACCTTCCAGTGATGTCCATGTGTATTTATGTTTATTTTTTGAGGGAACCTACTACCCCCGTTCATAACTGATTTGTGATGAAGAAGTGTTTCATGTCCATTGTTGTTTCGAACAGAATCCAACATATTTTTACTTATGACAGTTATCAGATTGGTGTTGTCTGTTCCAATTTTGACATTGAATCCTCTTGTATGACTTTGTTTTCGTTCCTGCTATCGTAATTTATGTAATTTGGTCGGGGATCACTGAATTATGAGGGTTGTGTTCCTGATTTTTGCCTGATTTTTGCTTCCATTTCCAAGGATCCGTTTTTCTTGCTTTATTTGTTGTTGTTATTATCATGCCCTTTCATTGTTTGTGTTTATTTCGCTGCTGTTCTTCCATCTGACTTCTCTGAGTTCTAAAATGTCTATTAGCGTTTCATTTCTTCTTGTGCACTAGCCTTAAAGTTTCCATTAGAGTTTTGACGTTCCAAGTGCCGATTCCTGCCCATCTACATTATACACCAGGGATGATATTTCAGTTTTCCCAGATTGTGTTAACATGTCTTCCAAGGCTGCTAGGTAAGGCATGCCAACGGTGGGAAATTTCATTCCATTCAATTTTGACCTATTTTCTACTATGATATTCCCTAGCAGTCATCTAAATTTGTATTAACTCAAACAATAATGGCTTAACTGTGATGAATTATCTCTGCTTCTCACCCCCACAAAAACGAGAATTGTATTCTGGGTTGGAGGACAGTTTCTGAACAAATTCGAGCATCGGTATATTAGTAGTACGATTGACTGTATACCATCTTTCGTCTCTATCGCATGAATCCTCATCTCAATCCTTTCACACTATTACATAACACGGAATACAATCCTTGACCAAAAAGTCATTTTGTTTTTCAAAAGAACTTGAATGAGATGGGTTGCTTCAGGTTGAAATATTGACGTTATTCTGTCTAGGTTAGGTTAGGTTAGGTAAGGTTGAGTGGCTGCTACAGTACACTTAAACCGGCAATGGTTCGTTGTGATACCATAGGATCTTATTCCCCTATTAACCTTATGAGAACCAGTTTGATCTAGTTACGTAGCGTGATAAGTCTCGGACATTACAGTTTTCGAGATCAGAGCGGCAGTCCATTAAGAACTTACCCAAATATTTATATCTTTTGTATGCCAAAACACGAGTATGGGAGGTGGACTACCGTCTCTTCTTCCTCCTCGTCCATATAATTTCTGCAAAAGTCATTATTTTCTACATCTAGCTTCCTCGCATGTTCTTCAAGAAGACAGTGTCCTGTGAGTAGCCCCACGATCGTTTTTAGTTCACGTCTAGGGAGATAAATGTCTTTGAGTGTTTCAAGTTCAGCTTGGGCCAACTTAGTCAGTTTCGGTAGCAGTTAAAGAGTTGTACCATGTCTCGCTAGTTCGTCCACCTTGTAGTTTCCCAAGATGTCTGAGTGACCGGGGACCCTGACTATCTAAATGTTGGTATGCTCACTTATCTTATTCAGAGAAAAGTTGCAACCCAACGCCACTCTATAGACATCAAAGAAACAGAATCCAGTGACTTGATTGTCGCCTGACTGTCCGCATAGATTGCGAAATCAGTCGACGATACCACATTATGTCTCAAACTATTCAGGATATTCTCAATCGCTATCACCTCGGCCTGGTACACGCTGCAGTGATCAGAGAGACGAACAGCTATATCTACTTCTAATTTATTACAAATGAACTCCAACTCCTACTTTACTGTGTAGCTTTGAGCCATACGCGAAGAACTGCGACACTCCCGTTTCCACAACCGACCCCCGTATCCAAGATTCGGTATAACAAAGTAAAAATTCGGTGTAACGTGGTCTAAATTCGCCAGATCCAATTCGCCGCCATTTGTTTACCATAAACATCCTCGGGGAGAAGGTGAAACCTGACCTCCAAGGCACTTGTAAGTGTTGTACTCTGCGCCCCGCTTATATGCATGCTCTTTGCACCTTCTCGATTATTTTTCTGTACGTTACTTTATCAAGAACTGACCACCACATGCTCACCCATACATAAGTACACGTCTTACTACGGAACTGAATAGCCAGTATATCATCTCTGGATTCAGGCACTATCTCTTTTCGATGGCGTTCCTGCCCGAGTACAAGGCTATATTGGCCTTGATAACTCTTTCCAAAATATTGGGCTTCCAACTATCAGCTTACTGTCCACGCCTATAAATCTTGTCTCGTCAGTAAAAGCTAGTCTCCTGCTATTAAAGAGAGGTAGATCTAGTACCGGGTCAGTCCTCATTTGATGGCCCAACTCGTAATGATTAGAAGGGCTTAAATATACTGTGCTTAAATATTTCGTAGAGACAGGTATCGCGACAGCATCTGTATAAGCAATCACTTCGATCCTCTCTCTCTTAAGTTCTAACAGCAACCCATTGGGTGCTATGTTCCAGAGGAGATTAGTCAGGACATCCCCCTGTGGGGTTCCCTTAGTCACCCGCCTCCTAATGGTGGATTCCCCCAGCTCCGAGTTAACCATCCTGCACCCAAGCATATGATTAATTATAACACTTACAGGGTAACCCACCCCACGCTGTCTATATCAAGGAACGCCACCATACAAAACTCTTGCGGGAGTATTGACTTCTCAATTGTACTTACTAGGGCATTCAGAGCTGTGTCCACAGATTTCTCTTGACAGTAAGCATGCTGAGTCTGGGCCCAGTCACTAGGCTTTATTTTTGGTGGTTAATGGAGTTTCAGGTATCTTTTATGTTTCTATATAGGACCACTTAGTCAATTCCTACTTTACTGGAGTGTTATATCTGGTGTTACAACAAAAAACAAGCTTAAAATGTTTTAAGCTGATAAACTTAAGATTAGATTATATTTGTTAGTTGCTGCAATCCGTTGGCGGAAGTACCTGCGAAATTTGATTGCTAAATGGTTCTGAAACAATAATGGGTCCTATTCATTTGGAAGTATGGGAACAATCAAATTTTTTTTCAAAAGTATGGGATCTGCAATATGGTTCAATGGTGTTGCTACTACAATATAGTCAATCATTAACCATTCTGACTCCGATGTAATGTTATAGGGAAGCAACGTGTTTTCTTTTGAAACGATTCTGCATGTCCGCAGGTCGATTAACGAAATGACGATGCATTTGACGGCTCAATCAATTCTGCCATACAGCCAACAAATTTTAATATACCAAGAACAATCCAATATCAGGAATGGATTTCATGCCGCATGCGACCTATAAAAAAATGCCATCAACTTAAATGCCATTTCGTTGAATTATAATACGAGCAATAAAACCATTTTCCGGAATTGGATATTTTATTTTTTTGCTTCGTTCAAATTTATATTAAATAAAACAATAAAATGGAAAATTTTTCCAGATTTTCCATCGTATTTATTCTTATTTATTTATTTATTTGTGCAAATTCCTAATAACATTCGAAATAAAAGCAAAATTCCTTTTTAACTAATTTGTAAAAAAAAAAAAAAAATAAATAAAATTCACTCAGCAATTTTCATTCAGAATTAAGAAATAAAAGTCCAACAAAAACAAAACACAATCGAACGAAATCAATACTAATACAACAAAAAAGCTTGACTAATGCAGAAAATTTGAACAAAAAACGAACTTTGAAAATACATAAAAAATCCATTAAATAATTAAAATTGATTCGATAAAAATTTATTTTATTAAATTTTATAATAATTTAAAGATAATTTTTTTTTATTTTACACAATTCTACAACAACAACAAGAAAAAAAGCTTTCCATTGTAATTAAAATAATATGGCTGAGGAGGAAAATTATTATTAAAATTTATATAAAATGGAATAAAAAAGGATTAAAATAAAAACATTTTTTTTTCGTTGCTGCCCAAAAATATAAAAGCTCATTTTTATTAAAGCTTTTTTTTTCCTTTTTCTACATTTCACACTCTTCGCTATCCTATATATATACGTACACATTATCAAAATATCGTTATTTAAGGACATGGGATTTTCGGGAAATTTATGTTATTAGTTCTGTAAAGTGCATAATTTATCTGGAACACGATTAAAATGTTGGGTTTAAGTTTTTCCAAAATTTCGATGAACATATTTAGAGCTAGAAAGTTTATGTGTTTGCGAGAGATTTAAGAAAGTAAAGAATTATGTATTTTTAAGACATCATAAATTAATATTCTTGCATAACTATGTACAGGAATTTAGAATCTCATAATGCACTCAACGTGTATGCGATTGGTGGTATTAACTATGGCGAGAGGATTTACGCTGCAAACGTTAAAACCGTAGGACCTAGGTTCCAGTTTCAATAAGGACTAAATTTCTTTCCATTTGAACACGATTGGTGAAGTAAACGATCCTAAACCACCCAGGTTGCGCAGTGATTCAAACGCTGCGGTGTGAAGCAGGAGGTACCGGGTTCGAATCCCGATAGGGTTAGGATGCGTAAAGGCATTTCACCATCGAACATTTGGACGGTACGATCGGTGGTGCGAATGAACTCATCCGAGACCCATTGTGCAGTCCCAACAATCCTGTTAAGTAATACATTGGAAGTCACAATGGGCCAATGGGCCAGAATGGGCCGAGTGACAGATAACGCTACAATAAAAAAAAACTATACTTACGAGTGAAGAACTTATGAATCGACCGTAGCAAGTCCGTGAATTGGCCAGGATAAAGAAGAACGTCAAAACGAGAACTCTGGAAAAGGTAGAAATGCTTTAGCCCTTAAGCAGATTACGAAGGCAAGTGCAAACAAACATTAATCGACCTTAACTTTTCATCTCATCTTATCGAGTAAAGTGAAAGATGCTCTGCATTACAGATTCCTTAACGGCCTAAAAAAGCACATTGTACGTAGTCAACACAACGAATGCTTTTTAATGACACACACAATCGTTTTGTATGTCATCCGTGGAGCATGTTTACGTTTTGGTCAACAACAAGGTTTGAACTCTGATCAGAAACTGATCACTATAGTGTCATTACACTAATCATATTTGACTGATCCCAAAACTATTTACCGCCGATGTGGTTAAATCTGCAACAGTCAAAATAAATGAGATTGAGTTCGAATCTCACTTAAATGCAAAAGGTTAGTTTTTTTTTAATTCGATCTGTGAAGTGAAAGATCCTCTATTGAAGTGCAGAAGTCATGAATCCGCGACTATTAGTTTCCATGTCAACACTTTAAGCTAGTATAAAGTAATGCCATATGCAGTTGTTCTATACAAATCTGTAGGCCTCGATTTCGTTAATCATCTCTACTGCCTCACAAAGCTCAATCGGAGCTTAAACACTCCCCATTAAGCTTTGACTCGCAGATGTTTGATCTGAGTACCTTTAAAGCACTTCGCGCAGAGCTCAAAGTATATGAAATTCGGTGGCGTTATCTTTGATCCATCCGCATACAAATCTAAAGACTTCTGTTTGAATGCGAGTTCTGCCACACCTCAGTCATCCCGTTTAGGTCATCCCTGATTTGATGTTTCCTTAAATTCTATTATGGCTGGCATACAGTTGGAAGCCATTCTGCCCAGTTCACCGACCCTCGGTACCGAACTTCTCACTTTCAGTTTAATCTCAGACTGCACATTCAATGGAGTCAAAGCAACTTCTATTTAAATTCACAGATTCAGTAAGAATCAATCCCGGCTAGGGTTCGACATATTCACATTGATTCAGTTATACCAATCCAAGCGTTAAGTCTAATTGTAATTAAAACACCATCTGTTAGAAAATTTTCTTACTATTTTATGAATAGAATTTGTGAAATAATTAACTGTGTATAATTTTTTTCGACTACATACTAAATGTAACAATCCTTTTTGATTAAGATTAAAATTATTAACTATATTAATTATTAATGATGTTATCTTCATTTTTTACATGCAATTTACGTTTTATGTAATTTACGCTGTTTTTACGTAATTTACATTAAAATGTAAAAATTGTTTTTTACATGGCAAATCCCAACAGTGGTTTGGAAATCAACAAATGCGTGAGTGAAGATGGTTTCTTGTGTACTTAAGGTCGTAGAAATAACAATTGGATTACTTTAAATTTCAGATCAGACCACGACCCATGCCAACATGTACAGATTTAGCGGCTATCAAGGACTTGTTGTAGCCAATATTTTCTTTTCTCTTAATTCGGAAATTTGGTTAATTATACTGTCAAAATCGTATATAACCTTAGTTATGTACATTTTGGTCCCCCCTGCATAATGTAATGTGAATCATGGTTCCATTCTTAGGAAGGCCCTAATGTAACTCCCTTATATCTTATTTGCCATTTACGGGTTTGTGTAGAACAGCAGATGAAAAGGTGGTTAAGATTCTCTTGCTCTTGCACGTTCTCACAGCTTTAACAGAAATTATTAGAATTCAGACCCACTTCAATTTATATTCTTGTATCTAGTATATAATCTAGGCTCATCTTGTCTTTATTGTATGTGACCATCTTAATAGGAAACGCCATAATAGGACCACCCACAACTTCCCTTTCCGGCAGTAGCTGCACTCTACCGAGCTGTAGTAAATATATGCCTATTGAATCAACCGTGTAGATTTCATAGGCGCTCGGGTGACCAGTGATATGGTTGGTACCAAATAGGAGGCAACAAATTTTCACAAACTTCCCAACAACTCTTTGAATGTTGATTTCCAGGTGTTCAATAATCTCTTGTTTATCGACGTAGACAAGTGACTTTATATAACCCCAAATAAAATAATCCAATGGGGTTAAGTCACACGATCTTGGTGACCAATTAATTGGACCATTCCATGAAATTATTCTTTCATCAACAGTTTCTTTGAATAAAACAATTGAAGCACGTTCTGTGTGGCATTTGACTCCGTCCTGTTCGAACCACATGTCAGTAAGACCAATGCCTGCTAATCGAGGTACAAAAAAGTCTCTAATCATATCCTTATACAACTCAACATTGACAGCAAAATTCTGACCATCATCGTTTTTGCAGACATATGGACGAATTGCTCCACCAGCCTATAAAGCGCGCCAAACAATAATTTTCTGTGGATGTTATGGTGTTTCGAAAAAAGTTTGTGGATTATATCCACTCCAAATGCAACAATTCTCCATATTTATGAACCCCTTCAACCAAAAAAAGATGGCTTTATTTCCTGCACAAGTTGATCCTTTCTTAAAATCTTCCATAAAGTAAAAGACCACAAGCCCAGTTACTGCGAACGACGACGAATTGATTGATTTGGGTCTTATTCAATGCTTGCCGGCACAGAAGCTACAGCTTATTCAGTGCAAGAGTAAAGGTGGCCCGAAAACGATCTATTGTTATTCGAATTAGTCCGTCTGAAGGACGATTATGCACGACAAGTTTGCCGAACATAACCATTATTTTCATAAAAAGTTTCAACAATTTGAAAGCGTCACGCTGATGTAAGCCTAACCATAATGACATGTCAAAACAAATTAAACAGTAAGCAATTATCAGCTGTTAAATGGGTTGTAAAGCAGTGTTGCCAGCTTAAAGTTTTGAACCTCTAAAAAACACCCTTTATAGGTTTGTACACTTGACCTTCATCGAAAATCTTGTCGTTCAGCCTAACAGATTCATGTTGGATATAGGCCATCTTGGTGTCAACCTCCCAAGCTGCGCAGTGGTTAAAAAGCTGCGACTTGGAGCGGGAGATACCGGGTTCAAATCTTGATAGGGGCAGGATGCAAAAAATGATTTTCGTAATTTGGTTGCGATTGGTGAGGCGAATAAACGCTTCTGAAACCCTGTTGAGTTTAGAATCCGTGTGCCGTCCCATCTTTCATGTCAGTACTTTATGCGGTGCATATTCCATGTGCAGATGGTGTTTACGTAAAATAGGAAAATCTTTTCAGTATATTATCTCCACTGAACGAAATGTATCGGTTAACGCTTGAGCAACGTTGGGATTTATTGGACATTGATTTCCAAAACAAAGACAATTGGTGCAAAATTTGGTCTCGGGAAAGGACCAACACTGCTCGGTATACGCAAGTTTATTGCTAAAGTTCGTGAAACTGGTTTCATTGTTTATGCGCCAAGACATGAGCGTGTGGCTGTGGTTGATAATGTGCGTGACAATCCATCAACATCAACTCGCCACAGCTCTCAAGAATTGAGCGATTCATGCACCAGTTAACGTCAATTTGGTAATAGTTGAATCCTCATGACCGTTCCCTTCGTTTTTACTTCGCTAGATGGGCAAACAAGAAACTGCACAGTGATGTCGATTTTGCCAAAAAAATCATCTTTTCGGATGAAGCTTATTTACATCTTGGTGAGTACGTTAATAAGCAAAATTTCCGTATTTGGGGCTCAGAAAACCCACACGTGGCCTAACAGAAGCGGCGCAACCATTACGGTCAATGAAGACACCTATCGCACTATGATAATCGATTTTTTTGCGCTAGCCTTTCATGGTATTAATATGAAGGATGTTTGGTTTCAACAGGATCGTGCAACTTGCCAAACGTCTCATACCACAATGGATGTTTTGCGTCAAACGTTTGATGGACTATTTTCTATTAACACAATTGGATTTTTTCTGTGGAGCGCTGTTAAGGACAAGTATTATGCCGACAAACCAAAGACAATTGAGAATTCGAAGGTTAACATTCGTGATGCCATCGCTTTGAGGTCAGTTGCGGCAGCTATATGAATGAAATAATATTCCATCTCAAGCTAGCAATCAGGTAACAATCGCAAGTGGTATTCCTTTCTCGGCCCAATACGCTATAACATAAATATGAAAGGTATGTTAAAGACGACCTCCATCCGATATATATATATATATATATATATATATATATATATATATATATATTCTGTTTAACACCATCTCGTATAACTACCTCACATAAATCCAATTTTGGCGTTTCTTTTATTAAGACAGCTAAATTTATGTCTTATCTCAATCAAGCCATATTGTGCCCTACTAAAAATAATTCGATTCCAAACGTTCGAACAACTAAAACCCAAAAATATTTTTAAGCCATCGATAATGTAATGTTTATCTCATATGATATATCTGTACCATTACGACAATCAATCTATACCAGATAATAATCGTAAAGCACCGAGATATACGATTATTGATAAATTGTAATGCTCGTTTAGATCATAAAATCCCACTGTACATACATTATATAGGATAGATATTCCATTTTTTTTTGTTTACGTTTTCTGCAAAGTTGTGGATTTCCATATTCCACCCACATCTCATCGTTAAAATATCCCAAGGAAAATCATTATTACATTAAAGTAAAATATAGTCATATATTACATAGGAGACCATAAAACTTTGAACGAAAAATGGTTTTTGTCATCAGATGTGGCACCCAACATCTCAAAATGTGATAAAAGCTGTCTGTATATCGTCGCACAAACACATTCACATATACATGAATGGAGTTTATGAGTTCATTATGGTACTATCCCAACCCTGTATATGTTTAACACATGCTCGTTCATCAATTATCTGAAACGTCAGCTTTTTGTTTTCCGTTGGTCCATAACTAAATGGGAATATCAAATTTATTCAGACGTCATGCAATATTTCGTGCAACATGCGATTTTTTTAATTAATTAAATTAATTAATAAAAATTGGTTGTCCCTGTGTAAATCTATTTACTGGAACCCAGATATTTTTATATACCAAGAATATTCCCAGAATATTCACAAACATCAGTCATCAGGTTAACGTGCACAAAAAAACATAATTATGATTTTGTATGTTGCTGGTGTTGTGTTCGTTGATTGTTTTTCCTCGAATTACAGAACACAACAATGAAGCTTTTTGTAAAGTTTGAATTGTACGTAATTGTGATGTATGCATCCGAATTCACATAATTAAATGATGTGCTTTCCCCATTCAAGTGTTAAGCCAATCGGTTAATATGGGCTTAATCTGACGAAGTGAAGAAGATAGCCGTTGCAAGCTTTGCCGAGGCAAGGTGTAACAGCAAGCTGTCACCAACGAAAATGTTGTAACGAGTTGGTGGTCATGAATTGGGAACTAAGCTGACATTAATCACCAATAAATGACCCTCGTTACCGAAAATTTATTTTTCACTATTCAGAGCTTTGGCGTGGTCATATTTTACGGCTAAAGCTCAGCGGTTGGGGTGGGTTTTGCCAAAGATGAAGAGCGCGTGCTCGACCACTATGGAAAAGGAAGAAATACAAAAAAAACGGAATCCAAAAGACAGGATGGGATAAAAGGAACAGGGTTTACTTACCATACAGCAAGCTACGTTACGTTACCAATTCATACCACTGTTAGCTTTAAGCGTCTCATGTTAGCAAAAAAAAAAACACAACCATAGAAAAAAAAACAAAAAGAAAAGAGAAGAAAGCATAAAAAAAACCTCTACCCTCGCACTAAAACTGGTAACACTGGAATATTGATAGCACTTGATCATTTTTCAAAATTTGTAATAACGAAACCAGTTCGTCAATCCACTGCCATTGAAGTGTGTAGGTTCTTAGAAGACGAGATATTCTTGGTGTTTGGGGTTCCAGAGGTCATCCTAACTGATAATGATAGACAGTTTGAGTCGCTTCTTGTTCAAAATTTGTGTAAGAAATATGGAGTACGCCACATGTTCACAGCCAAGTATTCGCCCCAGGTAAATGCTTCAGAGCGAGTTAATCGTACCCTGTTGGCCTCTCTAAGAGCTTATATCAAATCTGACCAACGGGTTTGGGATTCAAATATGTCCGCAAATTACTCACGCTCTCCGTAACTCTGTTCATGATTCATCCAAATATTCCCCCCATTTCCTTGTTTTTGGGCAGCATGCAATTTTACACGGTTGTGTATATCACTTGTTAAGCCAAGCATACCAATTCGGTGGTCCCCTTATTCATAGTGAAGAAAAACCTGAGATTCTTTATAAAATCTATGAAGAGGTCCAAAATAACCTCGTGATGGCTTCCGAACAAGGTAAAAACAGATACAATTTAAGGACTCGAAAGCTTACAATCCACATTGGCCAAACAGTGTTTGTTCGAAACTTCAAACAGAGTAAGGCAAAAATTTCAATAGATGGATCGAGTATTATAATTCCAACTTTGTATAAATTAAAGAAAATTGAGAGCTTTATTGTATACTTCAGAACGTTAACTAACAAGCTTTGTGCTACCATGGTTATATCTTTGAAAGCTCTGTGTAAATAGTGTCTTCTTTTACTGATAATAAATTCATCGGTTAAAGGTGGATCTTATTGAGCAAAAACCATATTCGGTGACTTATAGGTGGTGGGGCATAATCGTGCTAATTGTGTCTCATCACTAATTCGAAATTGTGTAATCTGATAGTCGATGTTTAGGTACCTATTTGTCTTGCCAAGCAGTGACAAAATTTTTCTATTTTAGTTCAAAACTCTCTTGGAATAACATCTTTTATATGAAGAGAGTTTTGAGCGCTTTCAAATCATCCTTCCATCATTCAATGAACCACAATTCACAAATGGTCGTAAGTTGGTTACGTAGCTCACCGAACCAATGAATTCTAAACTATCTGCAGCCTACTACATTGAACTATTTCGACACGAAGCACAACCTTACATAGTTGAGTCCTTAAAGTACTACACAATAATCCATTGTGGTGAACATATTTCCTTTATGGCTATGTGAGAAGACTTAAGCCACTTCATAGTCCTCCTGAGCCTTACACCAACATTAAAGAACTGAAGGTACGGTCAATGTTCGAATCACATGCTGAAATCACAACTAGTCACTACGAGATATACAACTTTGTCGATCGATGTTCCCCGATTGACACTTTCAGCACTTCAACGCGATTGAAATTCAAGATTGAAACAAAAATTCAACTGGTCCTTTGCGCTCCGAATCGTGTAAGTTCAAAACACTCAATTATTTTCTCATCGATAAATCGCCAATCACGACACCTAAACCATCATTGCTTGAGGTGAAAACAAACCTTAACAATCTATGCCAACAAGTTCAACGAATCCCTCATCCCTTGGGGAATTTATTAAACTTCAAATGTTCGCATAGTATACGTGGTCAATCAAGTTTCTCAAATTCTAGATTATCTCCAGTCTACTACATGGAACTATACCGACACCAAGCCAAATCTCACTGAGTCCTCATAACTACACAATCATCTATTGTAATAGACAGATTGCATTTGGCTGGAAGAAGGTCACAGTCAATGGCCACGTCAGAAAACTCGTAAGGCTATTAGACCCATAGCATCAAAACCTTTCGAGACCATTTCAACAAAGCAGTTTGCACTAAGTGAAACTTATATCCGCGCATCAAATAGCAACAGAACCTTGGTGGTACATCAAAGAATTGTTACATCTCCCTTTTCGTTTGTTACTCTACCAAACCAATACATTTGGGCCTGATCTCCAAACTTACTTCTGCTACAAACTTGTCGGATCCAATCGTCAATTGGCATTCCTACATCAGCTGAACATAGAAACCGTAAAACCTTAGTTTTTTGCATTGTTGGCTCAAGTTGGCACGTTCGAGTAATTATCGATGCTGCTCTGTAATATTCGTGATCATTATTTCCTAGGTCGAATGACTGAGATGACTACTATCCCAAAACAAGTTCTCATCGAGTAACTGCCAATCACGACACCTGAGTCATCATTGCTTGAGATGAAAACAAACCTTGTCAATCGATACCAACAAGCTTAACGAATATCACGCAATAATTCTCCTTTTTTCATTCATACGCATCCAGGATCTGACGCATGAGTTTGAGTCGTAACGATCAGATGTCAAATTATGGGTACAAATAACCGGTGACAAACTGTGGCTGCTGTCCATTTCAGATGTTGAACACACAAAGTGAAACATTTGTAGCTTTCCAATCGACCAACCGCTAGTATTCGCTAGTGAACCGCGAGTAGTTCGTTGTGTGTCTTCACTAAATAATCCATAGTAAATTTAGCAAAGACACGCTTGTGAACGAACTACGTTCGGTTTACAAGCGGGTACTATCGGTTGGTCGATTGGAGAGCAACAATTGATTATAGGCATGAAAAACGAGATTCAAGTGAACCTTTTACTTTTTCTCTTTCACTCAATATTAAGTCTAACAATAGTTGAATCGAGAGCAAAAACTACTTAACTGTGAACGATAGAACCTGATCTGGCACTGGAGTGATTATTTAGGTTATATATCGCAGTGAAGCACTGGCGAGCGATTGGCGAAGTTTGGGATAGTTTTGTATTTAGATTTAATCATATCTTGCTTAAACCATTCACACGTATGTAGTGTACGACAATCGGACTAGGGCCGATAGCAGACATGTAACTTAGCTGAACAGAAACAGGAGGAGGGACAACCAAAGAGTATTATTTAACCGTAAAATCGGTTAAGAGTAGATCTTCTTGGTCTATACTGATCTATATTGAGTTACTGATAGGTGGCGTGATTTAATCATGCTAAATGAGTTCCATCTCTAATTAGGACTAGAATAAAGTACACCTTCATTACCTTTATTTATCAGACTTATTGCAGGACGATAGATTGTGGACCACGATGGAT
Source organism: Tipula lateralis (assembly GCA_963932295.1). Lineage (NCBI taxonomy): Eukaryota > Metazoa > Arthropoda > Insecta > Diptera > Tipulidae > Tipula > Tipula lateralis. The sequence continues at coordinate 175,099,754 of OZ010737.1, read as the reverse complement.
GTTGGCTCAATAATGGATGGTGCTATTGTAATTATAACATCAATGCCTTTCGACACCATTTTAACATAGTGGTGTGGCTACTGTGGACCCTATTACAATCAAACAGAGACAGGCACATGATGGTACTTCAAAGAATTGTTATACATTTGCTTGTTAATATGTTTGTCTACCAAAACAATACATTTGGGGTTGATCTCTCAACTTACAAGAAATCATTATTTGCAACATTTAAGTGATTTACTATTCTCGCAGAGCCCGAACACAAAACCTATACCAATATTGTGCAATAAACTTGTCACATCCAATCGTCACTTGACACATCATTTCTTTATTGTCGGCTCAAGATGGCGCTAACTGGAATTTTATTCTGTTACGATTTCGCCGAGTGGTTATTCGAATTATTTATCCGATTCGATCACTGGATTTTGTGTTCCAGTACCTTCATCCAATTTCCCACAAACAACCGTTTCCGCGTGTGGTGGTCGCTTCGTCCGATGATCCAGTTTTATCCTCCTTACGATTGGCTCCTCCCCGTTGTTCAGTTGCAAAGGCAGTTCGACATTACTGTAGCTCAATGTTCCCCGTCCAAAATCCAATACGAATCCATTTCGTTTCATGATGTCCGTTCCTAGGATGACCTTATCCACAATATCCGCAACCAGAACTTCATGTCGAAAACTATTGTTCCCGATTCGTATTTCCACCTCCTTCTTTCCTTTGATAGCTGCACTGTCACCTGTCACCGTTTGTAACTTGAACCCTTCCATAGGTCGAACTCCATCCGTGATAAAATCCGGACGCACAATCGTTCTCGTTGCTCCGGTGTCCAATGTTATCATACTGGATCGTCCCTTTACTACGCCTCGCACCATCAAGCTATCACCACTTTTGATCCTCAAAGATGACTCTTACTCGTTGAACGCCTTCGGTGTTGTTTGGCGTCCCTCTCGGTGCATCGGCGATGGTGCTCTTGCCCGCTTACGCCTTATCTCCCAGCATTCCCTTGAGATGTGTCCTATTTTGTCACAAACCCAACATCTGATTTTACAAGTTCCTTCCCGGAATCTTGTTGTCCGCCAGTTATCTGCTGGTTTGATGTTATTGCTCTGTTTGTGAATGATTGCTGGTTCCACTTCCACACGACGTATCAGGACTGCTGCTTTGATGATGTTATTTGCAGTCTCGTTGGTTAGTGCACACGAGAAGGTTTCCGCGAACGTTGCATTTGGAGACAATACAACTGCACGTCTCGTATCCGGATCCCGTATACCATCGGTGAAAGCGTCGATCTTAGTGAGCGATGTGCACTAACCGCTCTATATCAGCCACATACTCCTGGAGCGTCTCTCCAACCCACTGACATCGTCCCTTCAACTCCATACGATGGAGCTCCCGTCGATGGTCACCTCCGTATTTTCGCTGCAGAGCCATCATTATTTTGCCGTTATCCTCCCGTTCGTATTCCGGCACAATTTGCAGTAGTTCCGCAGCACTGCCGTTTAACGCCACAATTAACGCCGCCACTCGATTCCCCTCACACCAACCATTTCTTGTGGCCACCCTTTCAAACTGGAGTGAAGATTTTGAATGGTGTGGTTCCGTCGAACGTTGGTGGCTTCAAATTTATTGAGGTATTGAGCAATTTGAGCGCTGTCGTTGGTTTTGAGATCCATTAGCTCTTGTTTGATCTTCATTATTCGTTGGTCTGCCGCTTCAAATTGTTGATCCATTTTATGATCGATCTCCATTTTGACTACGCTCAATTTTCCATTGACATCCTCCCTTAAATCTTGTTGAAACTTTTCCAGTTGTTCCATTCGTTCTAGAATTTGTTGCTGTCCAATTAACATGTTTTCTTGATCGACTCGCATCTGCTCCTTTATATCGTTCTTTAATTGATCTTGGCCGGTAGATATTTTTCCTTCGAGGCCACCGATCATTTGCTGCATTGCGGCTATTACTTTCCCCATATCGAACCAGATGTTGTTGGAGTAGTTTCTTTAAGGACGACATTCTGATCTTCAGCTCTGGTCGTTTATTCTGTATAGTCACTTCAACTTCTTGCTCCTCGGTTGAATCCGGTGCCCCCAAATAAAACTCATGTTGATCTGGGTCAACATTTTCTTCTACCAACGCAGCGCGGAGTCTGAGCTGCAACTCATTGCGGTTGCCCGAAGTTGGTAAATTACGCTGGCCCAACTCCTTCAAATCTGCCACTTTTAAGTCCAATAATTTCATTGTAGATATTCACAATCTCACCGCTGTCACCAATTGTTACGATTTCGCCGAGTGGTTATTCAAATTATTTATCCGGTTCGATCACTGGATTTTGAATATAAACTCGCAAACTTTAAATTTCTACTAAATTTATTTCCCAATAAATTCCACAATTAATTCACAAATATTTATATACACAATAATTATCACTACTATTATTTTAACACTTCACTGTCACTTTTAATCACTTCCCGATATTTACACTTCGAAATTCAAAACTGAACTGTTTCGTAACTCAAATGTCTACACCTATTTATACGACGCAAATACTTGTAGAACATTCCATTATTTTTCATCTCTACACTTCGCGAATGTTCGTTTCGTCGTATTTTGTTCGCTCCGCCTATTTTATTATTTATTTTTATTTTGTTCGTATGTGTAAGCATTTGGTTACAGGGTAACCCTACTGCTATAATTTATAACTCTTTTTAGTTATCACTGGTGACATCTGTGATTCGTGACAATTCCTTCCGTTTTTCCACAACTCGGCAGCTTGTAGAAATTATGGCTTATATTTGATGGATAGCCCAGATGGCTCTTCTATCCTTATTCCAGGTCATTTCTCAGGATCTGACACATAAATTCGAGTCGAAAAGATCAAATGTCAGAATTCTGTGTACAAACGATTAATGACAAAGCTATGCCAACTGTCTATTCCACATGTTGGGTACAACCTCGTAGTGAACACGCAAAGTGAAATATTGACTACAAGCTTGTAATAAAGAATTTTATCTTTTTAAGTAAAGTGTCAGATCGAGTTGTTATGTAGCTTATATACTAGTGAAGCACTGACGAGCGATTGACAGATAGTTTTGTATTTAGATTCAATCATATCTTGGTTGAACTTTTCAGCCTACACTATAAGCCGTATATAAACCTGAGAAGGACCAAATAAGGAGAATTATTTAATTGCTTCAAATAAACGTTACAGATGCAGATCAATTTTATGGAGCTTTAAGACTGAAATGCTCCAACAAAATGGCGCATTGATTGGAGTGAGAGGTACCGGGTTCGAATCCCGATATGGAGTCAGAATTCATGGACCAACCCATCATGTCAGTACTATAGACTAGCATGGAGCTATGCAATGCACAGTAGATTCTATACGTAAATCAGACCTATAGCCGTACGTCTTCCATTTGGCTGGAGTGGGAGAGCCTTGAAGCCCAAAACAGATTGCAAAGATGAAGACAGACAGACAGAACCGATAAGAGGTCTATTCCAAATCAGTTCGTACAAACAATAAAAACACAGAATCAAGAAATATCGACACTCCCAAGGTACCTATCTACAATCCAACAATATTCCATTACTATAGAACAACAGATGTCAAGAATTATGTGCAACTCGATTCCCATCACCCATATGTGTATGACCTGTCGTAAAACGAAAAACAAATCCAATTTAAATCAAATCCATGAGCAGCAGCATCGCCAAAACAAAATATCCTGTTGCTTCCATTATTTCTGTCCTTTCGTTCGTTTCAAGGGGACAACACAAACAATGTCCATACAATGTACAAATGCTGACGACCGACATAATACGTATACAGAGCGAGATCTGTACACGATGTCGAGAGAATATAATTTTTAACTTCCACTTGATTGATATTTTTGTCCAGCAAGTAAATTGATTTGATTCAATTGTCAAATGAGTTCAAAGTAAATCAATTTTTTGCTTCGTTTGTGCTTAGATGCCATTTACAAAAATTATCGGCAAAATCACAACCAAAGTCGAACGTACATCCCATATATATAATGTATATTGTGGTTGGGTGAATGCGGAATGGGTGAATGTTTTGTTTAAATCGATTTGACCAATTTCCCGTAATTTTTTGCTTCTTCTCGACATTTTGTTGTTTAAATGTGATTAGTTTTGTGCTTTGTTCTTATGGCTCGACAATGTTTGTATAGTTTTGTCCAATTCAATTTCATATATAGACGTCGATGTATAATAGTGAAGAATGGTGTTTTGTGTTGATGGCGAAGCACAATTTTTATTTTCAATTATTGGCCAAATCTAAAATTTAACACTTGATCGAATGAGTTTTGGGATGAAACGATTTTTTTGTAACAAAAAATCTCGACTGAATGTACATACTTGTTGCTACGGACTTAAAAAGAATGGAGGGGCTAAAGATAGGGCCAACGAGGTTCTGACAGCAATTTTGTTATAAAAGCAGTCTCCAAAAGTAATTTTGGCTCGCACCGAGCTATTTAAGCAGACCGGATGGCTCAATATGAAGTATGGAATCCCTAGAACGTATCATTAAAACATTCTAGGCAAGAAAGGGGTTGAGGATACTAGACTGGCCTTCACTGCAGAACCGGAAGTTGTTAAATAGTCCTAGAAAGTAGAGAGATGATTCCCCAAAGTGGAAATAAGCTCACTTGATTTATAGAGACACACATTCGAGCGAAAAGTAATACCAGACAAACAAACGCACGAAAGCTTAGCAAACGTACTGCAAATTAGGTCAATAAACACTGTTTTCAATAGCTTGGTGGGCTTGATAGGGAAATCACTTAGTTCTAGGGGATATTCTTAGAGGTGAACTTCTCTCTTTACGAGTACATCAATCATATGCTTGAAATCAGGATTCACAATTCAAAGCTAAATGGATCCACAGTAAGAAGGCCGATACAGGAGAATACTGGAGCAGATTCAAAGAACGGGCTGTATGCTTCTTAGCTGGTCACTTTTGTTTTACAAATAACACCTTTATTGGTATGACTACAACAATCTTAACAGCCTCGACGTTCAGCTTGTACAGCCTCGACGTTGATGTGGGTAAGAAGTCTCTTTTCATGTTTTATGGCACATTCGCGGATGACGTCGTCTATCAATTGAATTTCTACATCACTGTGTATTTCCCGGTTAGTCACAAATCGGTAAGCGTTGGTGATCATTCGAAAAAATTTATTTTGACTACGTTGTATAATGTCTCTATTAGATTTATGAGTACAACCCCATAGCTGCGCTGGGGTTCATTTTGGAATGATGCCCAACTAACCAGTACATTTGACGTTGTTTAAATCGTATCTGTTCAGCTTTTGTAGAGGACGGGTCCCAAAACACTTCCATGCGGAACTCCTGCTAACGTTGGATAAATGCCAGAACGTGCTTCTTCATGGATGACTCTGAACTGACGATCAGAGAGGTATGATTCAAGCAGCTGGCAATAGTTTTGTGGTAGCATTTTGCTCATCTTGAATATCAATCCCTCGTGCCAAACCCTATCAAAGGCCTGGGATACATCCAGAAATGCGGCGGGGCAGTATTTATTTTCTTCTAACGCTTCTAACGCTCTATTACCGTAGTTATTCGATGGACTTGATCTATTGTAGAGTGGTTGTTCCTGAACCCAAATAGAAAATCAGGGACGTTTACCTTTGGCTTTAGACGTTTCAGTAGTAGTGTTTCAAACAGCTTTGATAGGGTCGAAAGCAGTGAAATTGGTCTCTATGATTTACCAGGTTTCTTCGGCATAATTATTTGGGCCGTTTTGAAGCATTTGGGTACATACTTCAAGCCATATAAGTTTGTGATCATGATGATTGCCTTACGTTGAAGCTCCTTGAACAGACCCGGCGATATTTCATCAATTCCTGGTGCCTTTGTGTGGTTCAGATTTTTGCCGATTTCTTGAGCAATTTCCATTGGTGTGATCCTTTTAAAATCGTGATTTGGTTGATAAGCAGGTGTTGCGTCAATATTGGATTGAATGTCATGGGGCTGAAACACTGTTGCAAGGTGTTGAGCAAAGAGTTCCGCTTTTTCTTTGTCTTGTCGAACCCAACTGCCTTAAGCATTTCTTAAAGGTGGTCTTCGAACTACAGGTCGTTTAAATTTTCTGGTTCCATAACGAGTAGTCCTTCTTCATTTCAGAACCTAGCCCGCCTAGGTAGTTGTCGAAGCAATCCTGTTTGAAGCTTTTAATTGGTCTTTTGACTTTGTTACTTACACGATTGAAAGTTGTCTTGTCGCAGCGGGATTTCTGGTCAGATGCCATATTCTCCTTGCCTTTCTTCTTTCTTTGATTTGTTCTCTGATTTCAGCCCGATATTTGACTTTGAACTCCGCTTTATCCTTTATTTCTGGGTTAGAATGGCGTAAAAATTGAATGTATCCAATGAAATTGTTTGTTTGTTGTTCCAATTCGTCAATACTTTTAATACTTCCTTTCAGCTCAACTAGATCTTCCAGTTTTTCTCTAAAAAGATCCCAATCCGTGAATCGAATAGTGAGGTTTTGCTTTTTCTATTTCTTGATGACTAAAGCGTTTACTGATAAGTACAGGAATGATGTGATCAGGCGTTAAGTCATTAATTCCTTCTGCACCAGTGCAACTGGATGAAATACCTTTTGTGATGAAAAAATCAAGTATATCTGGATTTCCTCTTACATCCGTTGGCCAATACGTTGGCCCCCCTGGAGAAAAATATTCGCAGTTATTTTCATGAATGGCATTGAACAAAGCCATCCCTTTCCCAGGAGAAATTAGCCTGTGTTTCATTCTCTGTGTTTGTTGTTTTGGTTTATATCATCAGCAGATAATTTGGTGGTTTGCGCATTGGATAATCCAGCTGTGATAGTGTAATTGTTTTTTGTGGTCTAGCGGCTTTGGTTTATAATCGCTGTACTACGCTTGTTCTATTATTTTGTTGGCTTTTATTTTTGCTCTGGTATACACAGCATCCTTTCTAATTTGCAGTATGTCCTTGTTGACTTTAGTTATGTTTCACCTTCTTCAAAAGAACACCCCGGCAAGCTCTTTGGACTCTTTGGAAAGATCTTCGGACAGTGAGGAACCAGGAAATGATTGCGCACTTTAATGGTTTAATTGTCGGTCTTGTGGCACAGAAAGAAGCGTGGTTGCTACTTTTGGAATTCGTTTGGGTGTTTTTAATCTGTAAGTGTATGTGGGTTGAACCGGGGCCGTATATGCCCTTTAATTTAATGGTTATATAGTTTGATAATTTTTTTGCCTCATTCTCACAAGCGGCGATCCTAGTTTTAATAATTACATGAACAGCTCTTAGCTAGAGGAAAGAGTAAAGGTTGTAGTCTTGTTCATAATTATTGTAGCGAGTATCAAACTAATATCAGAGTAATTGAGGAGGTCCTAAACTAGTTGAGACATTATGTGGTATCCGCTACAAAATATAGGTGTTAAATTGTTTCATGGAAAATAGAAAGACAGAATTGGTTACATTCAAGAAGAAATGTCGGTTGCTCCTATATAACTTTGAAAAGCACTCCACCAACTATTACTGACAAATAATGAGTTCTGACCACACTGCTGGATAGTTACCTACTAGATAGTTAGCTTCGATAATCGTATACGAGCGACATTGGCAAGCGATTGGGTATTAAACGGGAGCTGATGTATTGGATTTATACTGATATGGGGCTAGACCTATACTTATACATGGAGTAAACGTGTGATGGCCGTCTACTGACAAGGTAACATACTGAAAAATGTCGGAAAATGATAAGAAAAATCTTGCGACAGGACTTAAAATAATTGAGTCACTTGGTGAGAAACTTGGAATTCTTGACTGCACCATAACAATTTTCTAGTTTATGATAATTTTTTGCCACATGTGCCTCTCGCACGACTTCTGGCAGGGTGGACCAACACCAGAAACTTAGTTTTTGCAATTACATGGATGACTGTAAGGTAGTGAAAAGGTAGGGAAGATTTCTTCATTATTATTAAAACGTGTATCAGCATATATGCTAAGGTGAGAGCAATTTAGGAGGTCCTGTACTAGTTGATCGATTATATGGGATCCTTAATAGAAAAGATAGATCCTTTTGTTCAGGGTAGCGTTGAGGTGCCATTCATCTTGAAACGAGTTGAATGAATCGTCAGTTTTTTTTGAAACTGCAGGACAGATAAGATAGCAAGGATTGTTTTGAGGTGCAGTCTAGCGCGACAAGTCTTGCTGGAACTAATTTTTAACGCTCTTAGAGAATGATGTATGTATGAGGTACCGAATTCTGGAAAAATAATCTGTAAAGATGTGAAGGAGAAAGAAATGGTTAATCAGTTTCTCTAGTTCTATACGGTTTTGAAGTTATCAACAAAAACCAAAATCTTTATATGTATTGGTAAAAAATTATATAGTCGACAAACAAACGTTATTCTATGAACATATATGTATATATACTCGTATATACTATTGTTCTATAAAAATTAAATATACCTCCCATACATTTAATTCAGAAAAGTAGAAATACAAAACAATAATCTAAATCATGTGTTGACTATTCACTATTTGAATTATATTCACAATATTAAATCTCAATTGAATCAAGATTGAATATCGAAATAAAGGATCTACTGTATCGAAGATTGTCCAACTCACAGAGGTTTTCAACGAACATCGCATATATGGTTAGTAAGAATAAGATATTGAATCATATCGAAATAAACTCAATGAGATTTCTAGCTGGTTATCGATCGGTTCCATCTGGGATTATGTATCAGCAATTGAGTTTAAATAAATAAACTCCATGAGATTTCTGGCTGGTTATTGATTAGTTGTATTGAAGGTATATGTATTATATTATTTAATGGATCTAAAATTTGAGTAATTTATATTTTAAGTAGATTCAAATTATTGTTTAGTGTAAAACAAAATTGCTGAATTTACAAGTAGTACATCTGTAGTTTTAGACGAAAACTTTTTCAGATCATCAAATATTTCCAAACTGTTGTTTGGTCGTTTCATTATGGCAGTGTAATGTTTTAAAACATGATTGTAATTTATAATTGCTTTAATATGAAAATGTTCATTATTTAATTTAATTAATTCCTTAATGTCTTTTAATTTGACATCATAATTTATGTTATTAAATGATTGAACATCTGCTATTGCTATTCCATAATTACTATTAACCTTTTCAACAGTCAAGATATTCCCACATCCAGAGCATGTAAGTGTGCCGAAAGATATGGCATTATCAACATCACGAATTGTTTTTTCGTCAACTTTAAAAATGTCAAATGGCAGATAATAACTACGAGAATTTCTAATTCGAACTATGCCTTCTTCGTTACATTTTTGGTATATACCGATGTAGGTTGCGGAACTAACCGATCAATTAAGAATGTTATCTGGCATTCGGCATTTAGTAAAGTAGTGTTCTCAAATTGTTCCACGCAATTAATTTCACTTAAGTAATCAAATAACAGATTTGTACGTGTATCGTACATTTCAGAACCTAAATTTTTTGATTCTATAATTTGAGAAATAAATTTTAAGAAATCTGTATTTATTTCTTTGGATTTTAATCTTAAGGCTTCGATATCGGCACCCATGCAAACCAAAATTTGGGTTAGTGATTCAAATCCACAGGTGTTTATGACTGTTATTGTTTTTTCGCCGTATATCTTTGACATTCCCTTTTTTGAAGGACGGGTAAATTGATCAATTCAAACCCATTAATTTTATCGAAGTTGGTTTTAGGAATAGGTTGAAAAAGTTTTCGATTTTTATATCTATTTAAGACGTTCCGACCGAAATGCTTTGGAAATTTATTTCCAACTCTAGTTTTTTTATTCCATTGTTCTTCGTTTAACATGTTGTCGGGGTTTATTTTGGATGTTTTTGGGGTTGTCATAAGCGGTTCCGGCATTTTTATGGATTTTAGTTTTTGTTCGCATCTATATTTTAATATATTAACCACTCGACCAATTTTCATACGTTTATTATTTAAATAATGGTTCTTAACGGCATTGAACCAATTTTCAACCACTGCATTTGAAATATTTCCACTGACTCCAAATATAGTCGAAATACCAAGTCAATAACAAAAGGTTCAACCCCATAGTATCAAAATGGGATTGATATTTTATCATATAGTGTATCTTAGCCTAACTAACCTGTAACATGGTAATGTTCCAGGCGGCTTGTTTAATGTCTTCAAGTGGTGAATTTTTCTTTCTGACGGTGTTCATCCATACTATACATTATTGTATTAAGTAATAAAGTACTTACCATGTAACCATGGTAATTGAAAAACAATTGGAATTCAATTTAATTGGTTTATTGGCCCAATAAAAATACTCTTACTCCATGTTGATAGATGATGGTTTTTTGGTCAAGCACACATACAATCGTCGATGCATTTATAACCCAATGTTGCATATTCAGTCGGTGATGAAATTTCAACATAAAATAATAGATCTAAATATACGGTACCTTGACGTGGGTGCCAGTGATAAGTCTATCAGCTATCCATATAAATTCGTGCATAGTGGAAAAATAAAATATTTTTCTTATCGTCGCGAAAGGTACTTAGTTTTGTTACATATTTTTGTTAAGTTTTTACACACAAGTTTATTGTGTCCTATTAAGCTTTTCTCTGGACACCAGTTTAATTTTATTGTTTCATTCTTCGCAGTGCTCCAAGTTGTAAACCGACTACGACACACAAATTTCTATTGTGGTGGGCACTCCGCGACCTTTCTGAACGTGGGGGCATGCAAATATTGTCGACAAAACGTGTTAAGCTCATTAAATTGGAAGGAATTACTAGAAAATACAAATGGATGGTCAGCGTCCGATTGTTATGTATACGGCCATTTTATTGACTCACCATCATCATCATTAACCAAAGCGATAAGTTCCTCCATTTATAATTTATGATTATTTATATATATTTTTTTGCATGATAGAATAAGTTTAACTAAATTTATATTTACAATTATTTATTTATACACATATATTTACTATATTTATACACTATTTATTTATTATTATTATTATATTTACATTTATTTATTGTTACTTTTATATACAAATTATCTATATAAATATTATTATTGTGAATTTGGTACAAGGGGACCGCGGATCCACCAAGCTTATTAAAGCAATATTAATTTGTGCATAGTTATGTGTAGTTTGATATCCATAGTGTTAAGATAAAAATTAATTTATATCCAAAAATGTATATAGTAATTGTGGCCAGTAATTAACTAATGCAATTCCATTTTCACTTCTAAATTGTCATACTTTTCTTTTTATAATGTACCTCGTTGTGTTTTTGATCGATTTTCTTTTAACGCTTAGTTAAGCTTCAACGCTAATGGATACCACCATGCGTTATTAAGAGCGTGAATAGCAGGGGTTAACACATTTCCAGGGGCATACCCAAGCAACGGGAAGTTTACGTGCACCGATATGCCAATGGAGAGGGAGGGGCACCTGTGGTCGAAACACCTACACCACACAAAAAAAAGGCTGTGATACTATTTTTCTTGTTTTACCAATTTTATATTTGTTCGGAATTTTTCTTAATTATTAAGTACTGTGATTAAACTGTTCAGTGGTATTATTATTTATTGGAGATAGTATATTGCATCGCTTATTTCAAGATCGCTCCATGTTTTGTTCCGTGACTTTTAACTACGAATCGTCAGTATGAGGTTATTGAAGCAGCACTTCTAGATCTCTGTGGCAAGTGACAAGAACCCCATCCAGCCGACTCAACCTAGCAGGCAAATGTGCTGCGGTCACTAATATGAGGGCTACAGAGATATTCTGTTCACGGAAGAAAAATTCACAGATGAGACGAACCGTGACAAACCATATATGCCATGTTCGTTGAAAACCTCTGTGAGTTGGACAATCTTCGATACAGTAGACCCTTTATTTCGATATGTTTGAATATTGAATATATTTTGATATAGTTAATATTAATTAGAATTCAAAGTTAATTTTTAATGTATTTTGTTATTTATTCAGTAGTCTTTTGATTATGTGTTGTTATTTATAAATACCCAATTAATTTTTTTGTCTACCATTGCGTTTACCAGCTGTTTCACTAATACACACATTGATTTTGTTATTTTTAGCAAATTTTGTATACATATATGTTTTGTTAATTTTGGTATTTTGTCGAAAACTTCACAATCGTAGTTCTATTCGACATTAGTACTCAAAAGTAATCTATAGTTGGGCAGCTACATGATGAACTTGAAAATAGTTATGTGACGAATATTTAACAACAAATCGGAATCTCCAAATGGTTTAGTGAATAATGGAAAACAGAACTGGTTCCGTTATGTCTGTTACCCCTATATAAGTTTCCACTCCAACAGCTATTACTGATAAATTATGATTTCTAGCCACACTGCTGAACAGTAAGCTACTAGATTAGCCTTATAATCGTGAAAAAGCCACACTGACAAGCGATTGGGCTTCAAACTGGAGCTGGTGTGTTGGCTTTATACTGAGAGAAAACTGGAAAAGCTGCGTACTGAGGACAAATCCTACTCGTGCTTTAAAAGTTATATTTCCACCTTCTTCAATAGAACGATATATGCTGTTGGCAGCAGAAATTTGGTAAGAATTTCAGATAGGACACAAGATAAATGAACAACAGGTTGAGGAACCCAGGATATGTGATAGAGTGAATTAACACCAGAAACTTAGTTTTGGTTTACATGAATGGCTCTCAGCTAGAGGAAACGAATAGAGGTTGTAGTCTTTTCCATAATCACAGTAGCGTGTATCAAGTTGACAACAATTGAGGAGGTCTAAAACTGGTTGAGACATTATAGGTTTCCTTAGAAATTACTATCTATGTTATGACAGACAAGCGGCAATCCTATAGTCATTGGAATCCGCACTCTGCTACTGCAGGGCAGACGAGATAGCCAGGAATGGTTTTATTCTTTACATAACTGTCACTGGAAAGAGTATAGAGAGGCCAAATGCAGCCCCTTATATTAGCGCTTAGCAAGAAAACTTAGATCACGACAAATGTAAGATGGTCGAACAGCACACGTGTAGTACAGCGATACATTCCTTGTCAAAACTAAGGTTGATACGTTCTTGGAGAATGACGTAGGAGTATGAACCTAGTTTTGAATTCAGAGAAACCTGGTGTAAGGATGTGCAAGATAAGGAAACAACGAATCACTATCGCTACTCCTGTCCGACACTTGTTCTCAAAAGTAATCTATAGTTGGGCAGCTATGTGATGAAGTATCCATATAAGCCATGAAACAGAAATGTGACACATCAGGTATGGGAAAACTCAAGTAGGATCGGCATTGGAAAGAGATGGGACTTAAAATGTAAACTGGTGTATCGACTTTGCACTGCTAAAGCTAGACCTACAAAATTTTTTGGAAAAAGCGTGTGATGGCCGACTTCTGATTAAGTTATATACAGTAGAATACCAAAGAAGGTGCAAAATACTTCTGCTTATAAGCGAATCGTGGATGACATATTTTACTCGCGCTTAAGAAGTTATGTTTCATGTTTTCCCAGTAGGCAATTTTGGCAAGTAGAAAAAGCTATGCTGTTGTCAGCAGGACAAAGGAAAGATCTTCAGAAAGGATACTCAAATATAATCTAGTCACCAGATGAGGAAACAGGTAATTTCGGTTGCACTACAGAGATTTAATGTTTTGAGAAACGATTTTTGGCACATGTGCACCTAAAGAGACTTCAGGATAAGTGGCCGACACAAAAAACAAAGTTTTTGCAATTTACATATACTATCCTAGAGGAAAGAGTAGAGGTTCTAGTATTGTCCATGTATATTGAAGTGTGTGCTTTCTTGTGAGTGCTTTTGAGGGGGTTCTAAACTGGTTCAATAATGTGCTGTGAAGTCGGGTTTATTTTCGTCCAGGCAGACGTTAAGTTACTCAAGTTTAAACGAGATGCGAGAACATAATCAATGTTCAGATTATCTAGATTATTGCTTACTAGGACATTTTTGGAAACTGGAAGGCAGACTGCCACAGCAAAAGGTATGTGTAAAGAGGCCAATTGCAGCGCTGGGCAGCTCTAGACCCAGGGCACTAAATTCTGAAGCATTACACTGAAGAATTGTTTACTTGGGCTCAGAAATAGTAATGTGACAAATCAGAAGCTCCAAATCGTTTGATGCCGCATAAAATAACTTAACCTTAATACTTGTGCTCGAATGTACATCATCTAAAATCAATTGATTATCAATTTTCAATTTCCAATTCATTTACGGAAATAATTGATAGGATACATATCTAGATTATACACATACATATGTACATATGAAAAGCTATAAAAATCTGGATAATTCTAATTTAATTCAATTTGTTACAAAACTTTATTTCAATTACTGTGCACACAAACAAACAAGTGTACTGAAAAGAAGTCAAACATAAATTACTGGTATATTCTTGTATTCCTTCGTTAGATGTCTGTCCGTTCTGTTACATAACTATTTAAAAAGCTTTCTCACCCTTGGACTTTTGTTTTTATTTTTAATTCATTCACCACAAATCCAACACCCCCATTTTCCATTGCAAACAGTAGACAACATTGGTCGAACAACTATATACAAACAATACAGAACTAACAAAGTTTTTTTTTTGTATTATTTAGAAATCAGTAAAGATTAGGAAAAAAAACTACTGTGCAGACGAAACGAGATACGTTCTATATACACAGTTTGTTATGTACATAAATAGTGAAGTAAATTTAATTAGAAAACTATTCGGTCTAATTGACATATAATTTTATTTCGTTTTGTATAGTTGTTTGTTGTTCAATTTCCATTAACACAATTCGGAAAATGGGAAACCAAGTGATAAAATTGTACAAAATACGAGAATAAGATTGTAAATTTATTTTTGACTTGAACTTAAATTATTCGCTTCCGTTTGATACGTACACCCATGTATATAAACATAGATGGGAGGAAATCAGAAAACAACTGATTTAATTTATGTATCTATACAAGATATTATAGTCTATCTCCTGACTAAGACGAAATGGGTGTTAATGTAAATATCAAATACGACACAAGTTGATTTTGCTCAATCAATAAGTTTGTTAACTAAGGCATATGTATGTATATACACGTTACATGCCCAGAATACGATTCAACCTATTAAGAAAATAATGTTCATCATTAAGAATTCAAATCACATATCAGAATACAGAATTCATCTTGATTTTATTGCTACTTTTGTTATTTTATCTGTTTTAGATGAGTTTAATTGAATATAATTTAAAAGGATTGATTAAAGTCAATATTTAAGGATGGTAGAGTATTAAAGTATTGTGAATTATCTTCTTAACTCTAATCAAGTATTTCTTTAATTATTTACACGTTTTGTTGACTTTTTATAAGGACATCTTAACAGATCATACTCAGCTCCAGTCTACTAAGTTAATACCGCTTACGGATTTTAGATGATACCTAATCCAGCCTAGTGAAAGACAGCTATGCACAGTGATTGAGGCATGACAAGGATTTAATTCTTCTCAGGAAACATCATATACGAACCCCATTTCAAAACAAAAGTATTGAAATTTTTAGCTCTTCCGATACCGATGCAAAATAATTTTAAAAGAACAATTTTCATAAAATAATTCCTGGAGTTATAGAAGAATGAATAAGCCTTTACATTGCACCTAGATAGCCTTAAACTAAGTATGTAAGAGACCAACGATACGTATAAAAAAACAATTTCTATTAAAAATTTTTTTCTGAAAAAAAATTTTACTAGAAAAATAAAATTTATGTAAAAATTATTTTCTGAATAAATACTGTTAATCAATAGGGTTATTTTCGTTAGCCTTTTAGACATCCCGAATTTTGATACGGTCTTACTTTAACGTTACAGGGCAACTATGAAAGGAGCAAGTCTTAATAAGCTACAGGAAGATTTTGTTCCCATCATCCAGTAAGTACGATAAGATTTGCCAATGTCAGTAAAACTCAATACAATCTCATGTCATATGCATACATTGTCCTAAGCAAGAATGGAATAATGTACGAATCAATCTGTTTAGAACCGACTTCTTTCAGAACTGCCTTTTAAAATCATTTCTTAAGCCGAAGCTAAATCAAGGACTTATAAATAGAATATTTGCATACATCATCTGCAGAATTGAAATGATTCATGAAATTTTATAGTACTGAAATTCGTGAATGAATCCGATAGATTAAACCTGTAAAACACTTGAAGAGTAACATTTTTTTCCAATTAATTTTTTTTAGGAAAACATTTTTATATGAAATTTTTTCCATTAAAAATTTTTTTCCAGAATTTTTTTTTAAATTTTATTTATTTTTTAAATTTTTGAGTTGATTTCCAATAGGAAATATTTTGATTAGCCAATTAAGATTTGTAGTTTTATTTTTCTCTCTACTATATTCTGTCTTTGAACCGCTCGCTCCTTAACTGTTGCCTTGTAACGCTGTACTTTATTCCTTTAAAACTGTGTAGTGGAATATAAATTGTTCCTTACGCCGTATCAAAATTCAGGCTAGTTAAAGGGTAAATTTCGGATTTCGGGCCTTTCGGGCTTTTAGCACTCAGTCTCCATCGGAATTTGAATCTGGTAACAGCTAAGCTATTTCGTGCATCATATTAAAACGTTTTAACGCAAAATCAATGCAGGATGTAATCCATAAGAAAATTAGAGATAAATTTGTATTTCTAATCTTATAAAAAAAACAAATAAAAGATTAAGTGAAATTATTTTTCGAGTAATATAATATTTTGTGGAAAATAATTTGAAGATAAAACTTATCGATTTTTGAGATAACAATTTTTATCTACTTTTTTTGTTCTACTAAAATTTTTTTTCAGAAAAAAAATTGTATGGGTTTTTTTAAATTTAAGAATCGTAAATTCTAAAGACAAGTGTACAATGTCAAATGGACGTATAACTATTGCAAATTCCACACTACACACACATTTAAAAGCTTGCCAAATTCATCAATTTTATCAACACCAAAATTTTATCAACACATTTTACTGCAGCTATCCCAAAATGTTTAGCAGCATCGAAATGTTATAATTGCAGTAGAGTGGGGGTACGAAAAGTTTTCGGCCCGTATTTTTTGAAAAGGGTCGAATATAAACTGGACATTCTATTACGAATGGGCTTAAAGCCCAAGATAGGATAAACCGTTCAACACAATACAAAATTACTGTAAATAAATAAATATATCATTTATTTTAAAAAAATTACTAGGTTAAAAATTTTATGTAATAATTTTTCTTAAGTAAACAATTTTAGTTAAATTTTGTTTCCTATATAATTTTTTTTTCTTGAAATATTTATAACTTTTAAGTTTCGAAAAAGTTATTTCGGTTTTAATGATCTGAATGAAACGATATGGATGAAATATTATTTCCAGGAAAAAAATTTTGAAGGGAATGCATTTTTTCCTGATTTAGATTTTACTTGGAATTTTTCAAGTATTTTTTCTACTAATTGCTATTACGCGACCATAGATTATACAAAAACTGATTATGAAATATTTTTTCAGGAAAAAAAGAATTGTATACGATTTTATTCCTTATTTAGATTTTTCTTGAAATTTCTTGAAATGTTTTTAGCTTAATAATTGCTAACACGTGACATGTCACGTTAGTAATATCTTTTCTTATAATTTCTATCACGCAACGATATAAGGTGATACAAAAATTGTATATGAAATATTTTTTTCAGGAAAAAAATTTTATAAATTTTTTTTACCTGATTTAGATTCTTTCTGGAAATCTTCGAGTGTTTTATTTATTTATAGCTACTTTCACGTGACACATTGGTGTTCTTACTATACAAAAACTGTGTATAAAATATTTGTTAAAGAAAATAAAATTTATATGATTATTTTCATGATTTAGATTTTTCTTGAAATTTTTCGAGGGTTTGTTTTCTTATCACGCAACAAATCGGTTTTAATAATCCTATTATAGAAACATGAGAATTATTGGGAAATACAGACGGACGTTAACATTTGTCTAATATTAATTGAAAAGATAACAACTCTAAAGTGTAGTTTTCAACATTTTGAAGAAAAAGTCTGTGTGATACTTCAATACAGGATACATTACTTTCCTACAAATAAAACTGTTTAACCGCAATTAAATGTTCCATGAACGTATTACTACAGTAATTTCCGCACAACTCACACATTTAACTTAACAAAATTAGATATGCCGGATTAAACTTCATTCCAAATTGTCTGTAAAACTATTTTACCAAAATATGTTCTTATACACAATCTTATAAACGTGAGACAATAAAATTTTGATATTTATTTGTACATGTATTTAACAATCTAGTACACGCACATTTGACTAGTTTTATGAACAAACAAGTATATATAATATCATATAGCGCTTAATATAAAGTTACATAAAAAGCATGTCTGTTACTTATTCGGTATATCATGCTTAAATTACATTCTATAAATTTATCTTGTGTATATGATGTGATGTATTATACACCAACTATACAATATATACATAAAACATATAACAACATCGTATATGTATGTATATAAAATGTGTAGCAATAAAATTGCGTTACATAAAATTATCTCACGTAATTCGTTAAAAATATATAATATGTGGAGCTACAAAAAAGCTTAAGCATATTTTTCACTATAAAACTACTCATATGTACGAGTATACGAGTATATACATGTACGCACAAATATATTACCACTGTAAATTGAAATCACTTTACAACAATGGCAACAGCAAATAAAAAGTTAATTTAGAAAAATAAACTTGGGTAAAGCTCATTTAGTTTGAAAATCAAAGGATAATCATGATTTATATTTATATCCTGGTTATATGTATTTGTGTACGAGTGTGTGTATACCAATATTTTTTTTTACACATCAACACACAATTTTCACTTTCTTCAACATGAATTGATATGATTTTCTATTTATTTTCCAACATCATCAATATTATTTCATCATCATCATATTTATTTATTTTTTTTTTGCTCTCTGTATGATAACAATATTGATGATCATTATTAGTTATCATGAATATCCTTTTTTGCGACTATTGTACGTATACAAGCCTTCCATGGACGAGCTTGTACATCGTACGTTGGTAGCCTTTTCAAGAATTTTTATGGACAATTGAACACTATTTCGATTTAATGTGTTGAATATGCAAACGGTGGTACTCTGTATATAAATCCTTAACTTTGAAATGTCGCTTAAAGTACAGACACAATAGTATACCAACGACTCGTTCGGTACTGCGTACTTTAGCGTCGGATTAATAAATATTGAATGCAAATATATAAGCACAATTTGGTTTCCGGAATAAAATTTTCTTATTAAGTTGTGTGCCACCGCCAACTTCTTTATGTTGAGAAAAAAGGATATAATGTTATTTGTTTGGATTCCATTTTATATCAACATAATATAAAATATTATCCGAACAACAACACTACTAATAAGAAAGTATAAGCATGAGATATATAAGGAAACATTTCTTTAAGGATATTTTGGATATTATTTAACCAAAAAATAAAATAAATTGAAAAATAATATTTGGATAAATAAATAAATTTGTTTTTATGGGAAGAGAGGGCGAGGAAGGGTTCGGGAATGATTTTCGGATAACCGATAGACATAACCTTAAAATAAATTTGATAGTATTATTTTTATGTCTCAATTGTCGTTTGAATATTTCCTCATATGTGTATCGATTTTTGGTTGGAACAATACATCTTGGGATATATGAAAATTTGCAATTTTGAAAAATTGAAAATTAAAAAAAATTGAAAATTAAGAAATATTTCAATTTAATTTTTAATTTTTAATTTTGCAAAAATCAAAAAATTGAAACTTTCCAATTTTGCAAAAATCGAAAAATTGAAAATTTGCCATTTTGCAATTGAAATTTTGTAAAAATCGATAAATTGAAAATTTCCAATTTTGCAAAAATTGAAAATTTGCAAAAATCATGCAATAAAAATTTAAAAATTGGAAATTTACAATTTTGCTAAAATCGAAAAATTGAAATTTTGCAAAAATCAAAAAATTGAAAATTTGCGAAAAAATGAAAAATTGATTATAAAAATTCAAATTTTGTAAAAATCGAAAAAATTGAAAATTTCCAATTTTGCAAAATTTGAAAAATTGAAATTTTCAAAAATCGAAAAAGCGAAAAATTGCAAAAATCATTTAATCATTTGCAAATTTTCGATTTTTGCAAATTTGGAAATTTTTTATTTTTTCGTTTTTTGCAAAATTGAAAATTAAAAAATTTTCAATTTTTAAATATTTTGATTTTTAAAAATTTCAATTTTTTGATTTTTAAAAATTTCAATTTTTAGATTTTTGCAAAATTGCAAATTTTCAATTTTAAAAATTTAGAAAAATCGAGCACCCTCCATTGAGATGGGAGTTTAGTAGTCTTAAGAAGTGTCTTTTGTTGAGCATATCAGTATTTTTATTGAATTTACGCGGTTTGCCTCTTCTTTTTGTAGTTTCTTAGCTACTTTACAACCTCTGTAGTTTTACCTCTGTAAAATTTTCAAAAATTGTTTGCAACAATCTAATAATTGAAAATTTGCAAAAATCTTAAAATTGAAAATTTCCAAGTTTTTAAAAATCGAAAAATTGAAATTTTCAAAAATCGAAAAATTTAAAAATTTAAAATTTACAAAAATCGAAAAATTGAAAATTTCCAATTTTGCAAAAATCGAAAATTGCAAAAATCATGCAATAAAAATTTAAAAAAATTTTCGATTTTTAAATTTTTCGATTTTTGAAAATTTTAATTTTTAGATTTTTGCAAAATTGGAAATTTTCAATTTTTCGATTTTCGAAAATTTTCAATTTTTAGATTTTTGCAACATTGTAAATTTTCAATTTTTGCAAATTTTCAATATTTCGATTTTAACAAAATTGCAAATTTTCAATTTTTCAATTTTTTTTTTGCTGAAATTTTCAATTGTCGCAAAATTACAATTATCGATGTTTGCAAAATTGCAGATTTTCAACTTTTGATTTTTGCAAAATTTTCAATTTTCTATTTTTCGATTTTTGCAAAATTGAAAATTAAAAAATTTTAAATTTTTAAATTTTTCGATTTCTGAAAATTTCAATTTTTAAAATTTTCGCAAAATAGGAAATTTTCAATGTTTCGATTTTTGCAAAATTGCAAATTTTAGATTTTTGCAAAATTGCAAATTTTTCGATTTTTGCAAATTTTCAATTTTTCCAATTTTAGCAAAATTGCAAATTTTTAATATTTAAAAATTTGAAAAATCGACCACCTTCTATTGAGATGGGATTAAAAAATTTTCAATTTTTTTAAAATTTCAATTTTTAGATTTTCGTAAAATCGGAAATTTTCAATTTTTCGATTTTTTCTATTTTTCGATTTTTGCAAATTTTCAATTTTTCGATTTTAGCAAAATTGCAAATATTCAATATTTAAAAATTTTGAAAAATCGACCACTTTCCATTAAGATGGGAGTTCAGTAGTCTTCAGAACCGTCTTTTGTTGAGCATATCAGTATTTTTCTGTAATTTACGCGGTCTGCCTCTTATTTTTGTAGTTTCTTAGCTACTTTACAACCTCTGTAGTTTGCAGGATGTTGTAGTTTACAATTAACACATGTAGGAGGTGTTTCTTTCTTTACTTATTGTTTTCCCAACTGGGGTAACGTCATAGCAGTTTTCCTAATAACCGTTTTTACATTTTGTCTACTGGTGCTTGGCTGTACGGAAGCGTCCATTTCAGGGGAAAATTTTACTTTTGCTCGTTTTATTATTTCTCGGTTTTTTCCTCTTTTTGCGGGATCCATCCAATTTCTCGTTCTAATTCTTCTTCATCAGTACAAAACTTTGAATTGTCAATGTTTTGGACTGTCGAAGGTCTGCCAGGAAGCTCAGTTTGGTTGGCTTTCTTAAGCTCCTATTTAACAAAGATACTTTTTTCTGAACTTCCATCTAAATAATTATCTCCTGATATCAAAGCTAATAACTTGTTTTTTATTTTTACTTTCAGGTAAGTCACATATAGTCGTTTAACAACAAACTCGCAAATCTTGTAAGTAAATGAATTAAGCTCGTAAAACTTTGGGAAAAGAATCTTGTTCTCAGAATACTAAATTTCATCTAGTACATTTTCTAAAAGCTCTAGAGAGTTCAAGGAATCAAGTATAATATTACAAGTTTCAGAACATGTTTTGGACAGTGAAGTTTTGTGCCGGCAGTTAATTTTTTATATTTTCTAATAAAGACAATTTTGCTTCATCCCATTGAGCTGAGCATTAGCAACGTATATGTTTTGGTATTTTTTGAATTTTTAACGTAAAAGCTTTTGTAAAGTGGTAGGTTGTATCGGTCAAATGTCGCCTATTGTCAACAGGAAATTCGTTTTTGTACATGATTGTACACTCAGATTTTAGTGTAGAGATTTGACCATTACGCATGTAGAAACAACACTAGTCACTTGTACTTAGCTTTTTATAATTGCTCAGTTATTGTTCATGAGAGTATTGCTAATAACTTCAGATTTCCATTCGGCTTCGAGATTAAAAATGTGATATTTCGATAAGCTCTCTACTTAAGATATTTACACGACAGATTTCCACTTTGAAGCTTACAAAATTCAACAAGATTTTGAAACTACAAAACATATACTGAATGAGAACAATATGTGGTTTGAGTATACACATTTTGTCCATGTTAAGCACCTATGTAATCTTAAACTGACCACCCACGTTATATACAATTTAATGAGTTTTTTCTTGGATGTTTTCGAAGCCTAACGTTTATAGTGAAATGCTCATAACCAACAGCGCTTTGAAAAAGAAATCTACTTCAAAAAAATTAAGTCAAATATTTCAAATCGATCATGGAAAATTTAGTCCCAACAATGTGGGGAGACCATTCATAACATATTGTGGAACATAGTTTTTTAAGGAACTACTCCTCGGGTCCAATTGAACAATCCGCATTTCATTGTTAAACAGACCGCATTCTGAACCGATCTCGTTATCGATTTTATAACAGTGGCGGGTTGATTAGCTGGGAGGATAAAATAATTTACCCACTCACTAACATTTGTATTAAGACTATAACAATTTAATATGTGTCTCAGCCTAGCAACAGTATATAGTAAATACGTTAAAATGTAATTTTTGTATATAATGTAAACACAAGTATACGAACATATTTCTAATACATAATATTATGTTTATACAGTGAGTTGAGACATCCAAGAATCGAATAATCAATAGACACAATTTTATTATATTTTCTACATTTTCCATACACACACACACAGCATAAACATCCATCCGATTTATATTACTTTATGCCATGTTCGATCGAATACATAAATCATCAAAATAAAAAAAAAATGTTTTTATTCCAAAATAACAACACAAAACAATGTTATATGTGAAACATAAAAATTACAACATTGCTACACAATATGTATGATTCAAAACAAAATCGCTTAACGAGCAATAATAAAAATCTAACGATTTTTGTGTACCAAAAACAACAACAATTAGGTTTTTTGGTACAATAAATAAAATCATTAAAAATGTTATAAACAATTAAGTAATAATATAAAAGTTTTTTAATAGTTAAGCGAACAGCAACTTTTATTTCCTAGCTACAAAACTTTTAACAAAATATCTGCAAGTATGTCGAGCAACAGTACAATTTTATCGGTTGGCCATTAAGCGAAATGTTCGATTAGAATGGGCGACCAACATAAATGACATATCGACGACAATTTCATGCAAAATAGATCTTCAGTTCTATTCATTGGTTTAAAATGAGTAGCTTATACACCCGACCAAGGTGTGTAAAAATAGAGGAAATTACAACGATTCATAGACTTAAATTTTTCTTTGGTTTTTGGAATATTTAAAAGCTTTTGTGTTTTAGGCAATCAGAGCACTCTGTAACCATTCCATGTAATTCTTTCTTACTTGTACTACTCAAAGAATCCCGAGCTTTTACTGAAGCGATGCATTTTCCTGCCATTACTCCTGTTAAAATTCGTCAAGTTATTTAGGATCTAACAGATTTCATTCTATTAAGCGCAAGTCTGGACAGAAGCTTTTGATGAAGCGTCGAATATTTGCGGCATCACTTTCGTTAAGATCCGTCAAGATATTTAGGAGTGGTGATCCGAGATATCTCATTCTGTTTCACGCATGACTCAAAGCCTTTCCACATCTTCACAACTAGAACAGTAATCATTTGAGTCCCATATCTGCTTATGTGATAAAGTCCGGAAATTCCAAAATTCATATCAATGGGTCGGATCTTGATTGATCAAATTTTGGCCAGATTTGTCCAGTTATTTTTCACAAGTAACTACTAGTCTTTTAATCATTCGTATATAAAGCTTTTTCTTAAAGCAGGACCGTACATGAGGCGAGCAAGATATGAATTCTGAACTAGAAGAGAGAAGTGAAAAGTCTGGTAAAATTATAACTAAGGGCGCTACAATCGCAAATCCTAGATGTCATGGGTCCATTAGTTCAGTTTTGACAGCCATCGAAAACAGACAACCGATTGGTTTTTTTTAAACATGGAACCACCATTAAGCAAACCAAAACAAAGCTAGATAAATATTATGGAACTCTTCACCATCAATTAAAATGATTCACAAGTGGTTTACTGATTTTCGTCGTAGTCGTACAAGCACAAATAATGCCGAAGGTTCAAGACCAAATCCATGATACGGTATAGTAGGCATCTCAGATGTGTACGCAATATATTACACGAATATTTGAATGTGAAAAAGCTATCCGCACGTTGGGTGCCGCGTTTGCTTACAATCGAACAAAATGTGTGATAACCTCAAAGCAGGTTTGGCAATGTTCAAGTGAAAGAAAAAGGAGTGTTTACATCGTTTGATAACTTTGGATGATACATAGATCCATCATTTTACACCGAAGACCAAAGAAAAGTTTAAACAGTGAATTTCCACTGGCGAATCTGCTTCCACATCCGCCGTATTCTCCAGATCAAGCTCCTTGTGACTATTTCCTGTTTCCGTACTTGAAGAAGTGGCTTGGAGGAGAGAGATTCCCATGTAATGAGGAGATCGTCGATAGAATTCGTATTATCAGAATTGCATCAATTAACAAGTCTTGAGGGTACGCACCAATCTGAAATCTCTTTCTGAAAAGTTCTGATGAGCAATGACCATGAAAGTATTTGTAGAAAGCACATAAAGCTCCCACATTCCGTCTGTGGGAGAGAGAATCGAGATTAGAAGATAAATTTACATCCGCGATCATTCGACATGCTGGGCCTTGGACTCGATCGAGTGCAGCCAGATGTGTTTTTGGTGCTCCACCCCAAATGTTAGAATAATACTCTAGTCTAGGACTTATATAGGTCTTGTAAATTGAAAGTGTTTCAGATGGTGTAGAATAAAACGTACACCATCGTAGAAACCCTTGTTCCAGGACATTTTCTTTGTTAAAGTCAAGCCGAGAATCGAAAATGAGTCAGATGTAGCCAAACTGGATTCGCCTATCAGAAAAGATGGCGAATGCCCATCGTTTCGGCCAGAAAAAACGGAGGATTGAAATTTGTTAGGATTGAATTCAACCCTGTTGGCTTCACTCCATTCCAGAATTGTAATGAGATCACGCTTAAGGTGAGAACATCGTTCCGCGATGAAGAAGAAGGTATGCAGTATGAGGAAGAGGGTGAGCTGTCATTATCATTAGAATATATTGGATTGAGCGTTGATGATAGAAGATCATTGATGAAAATTAGAAAAAGAGTTGGAGAAAGGACGGATCCTTAAGGAACATTCACCACCACTTGGATTTTACGACAGAAAAGAAAATTCTCAACCCATAGAATTAAAGAACCGTTAAGGCCAACTGCACAGTAAACCCTTGTGACACACGCGATCAAATGCTTTCGAAATATGAAGCGCAATGACATGTGGTTCACCAGATTGGTGGATACACTTGTTCCAATATTCAGTGATGACGTTAATTGTGTCTCCGTCTGAGCGTCCTCGGCGAAAACCATACTGACGATCTGAAATTAGGTGGCGATCTTCCAAATAATTCATCAGTGGAAAATTGATTATTGTCTCAAGTACTTTGGAAAGCACCGAGACAATATCGATTGGACGATAATTTGAAGAGCTGACTTGTGGGATAACTGGTGGTGTTGAATTAGATTGAACTTAGTTGGAGTTAGCAGCAAATTTTCGAGCGAAGAGATTAGCCTTTTCATGGGCTGTGGAAAAAATACTGTCTCCATCGTTGAGAGGCGGTATAGACGATTTCCTACTTTCCAAAAAGTTTTCCTTGACTTTACGAACAAATGACCAAAACGTTCGATTGCTGTTGGTGGTTTGTATCTAAAATCTGCCACAACTCTGCTCTAACCTTCTTTTCGTATTCTAGTTTAGCTTTAGATATCGTTCGTGTTGCTAGGTTTCTAGCCACCTTAAATTCGGATAGATGTTTAGCTGACAGGTTTTTGGAGATACTTGCGGTGACAGGCTTCTTTGAGGGCGATTGCTTTTCTGCAGTCGTGATTGTGCCAAGGATTGTTAAACTTTTTTGGCTTAGAAAAACTGGAAGGAATGAACTGTCCCATTCCTGTGAGAATGACAGTAGACACCCGAATGGCTGCCCAATCAATATTACACAAGGAACTACATTCGAACTCTTGAGAAAACTTGTTCATTCCTAACCAGTCAACATTTTTAAGTGCCACAATCGCCGTTTTGGTTGAACCCTCTCTTGACAAGTCCACGACGTTGGAAATTCCGCGGTCATAAGTCGATGGTCATAACTCCCCAAAGGAGAACCGACTTAGATATTGCACTTCTCCGCATGAGATCTTAAAAATAGATCCACGAGATGACCTGTATCGTTGACCCGATCTGAAATTCTGGCAGTTTGATTCACAAGCTGTGTAAGAAGGTTTAGAGCTGTAAACATTTCCGCCACCTCACCAGCCGGTGTAACGGATTTCGAATATGGAAACGAATTGTCATTGTGGATGTTGAAATCACCTGCCACAACGATTTCAGCATTTGGTCACTTCTGAAGGATGTGCTCAATGGAATCTGACAGAATATCAAATACAAAATGAGGTGCGCTGTTTGAAATATTTGGGCTTCGATAAAGGCCATACAGGAAGAGAGTGTGTTTCAAGATATGGATTTCAACCCAAATACAGTTGAAATCAATATTCGTACT
This sequence comes from Tipula lateralis, assembly GCA_963932295.1. Taxonomy (NCBI): domain Eukaryota; kingdom Metazoa; phylum Arthropoda; class Insecta; order Diptera; family Tipulidae; genus Tipula; species Tipula lateralis. The sequence continues at coordinate 175,072,473 of OZ010737.1, read as the reverse complement.
TTGACCTAAAAACTAGGAGTGGAGTACGGTATATCATTGCGAATATAAATGGCCAACCCTCTTTGGTGAATGAAACGATGGATTAAGCAGTAACCTTTTATACCGATGGCTGAATAGTCAACGGAGTCAAAAAATTTAGTCTCGGTGAGAAGCAGGACCGTTGATTTTTTGGAGACAATATGGTGTTCTACGGCTGCGAAGTTGTTGCTAAAAAGGTCATCAGTGGGTACTTGAATCTAACCAAAGAGTGAACACTTTCCAATAACTGGCAATTTTTCCAATAGATTCAAATCATATTCCAATTTCTCGGATTTTAGATCCTGAATTTTAGAACGAGGATTGTAGTGATTGCTTACGCAGACTTGGAACAGGTAGTGGTTCATTGCGATACAAATCTCGCGTCTTCCAATAACATTGGAAAACCGTAGAGATTTTATTAACAAAAGAATATCTCGGACAGTATTTTTTTCTTTTGATACTCGAGAAAGAGACCATCATGTAACTGCTCAAGTACACATCTCAACCAAGTATACAACAAACATTGGATTTATTTGCCTTTCTTCTTGTATATATACCAGAAAATTATACCAAAGATTCTTGTACTCTGTGTAGCTAGTTCGTCCGTCGTGTAGACTTCTGTGTAACTAAGGCCCACGTTAAGAGATAAGTGAAAACCCATTACTAATTTTGACGTCAGTGAAGGAGTTACAACAATGTTACCAAAGAGTTATCCAATAAGAGCTACCGGAAGTTTTTTGAAATAAGTTCGGTTTATGACATTTTATGTTTGAAAATAATTTGTTTTAAATGTTTTCCGCGACTGGCTCTTAGATTATTTATATGATTTATATTTTCCAGCACATTGAGCATTTCGGATGCTGTATAAGATAGCAGAAAAAAATCCAGCAGAAAAAATATTTTTTCTACTCACCACCAGAGGGACTACAGTCGTTAAAGAAATTTTTTCTGCTGTCATTTTAAAGCCAGCAGAATTTATCCGTGAATATTTATATAATATTAATAAATATATATTTCAGGTTTTACATAAAATCTGTAAATTTATTCAATAAATTAAATATATATTGTGTTACCTACATATACAAATCTTATTATATGTAGTTGTTTCACTGTGAGCTATAGATGGACCCCCCTGTAATCAATATTTGATTATGATTTTCCAATAGCTTAGATAAAAATACATCTGAATATGAAGTTTGAGGATAATCGACCGAGTTGGAGCACCTCCAGAATTATTTAAAGTTTTGGCCCATACATAAAAATCGGTTTTTTCACTGTGAGCTATGGATGGACCCCCCTGTAACCAATATGCTGTTATGATTTTCCAATTGCTTAGATAAAAATACATCTGATTATGAAGTTTGAGGATAATCGACCGAGTTAGAGCACCTCCAGAATTCCATCCATAGCTCACAGTGAAAAAACTGATTTTTATGTATGGGCCAAAATTTTAAAAAAATCTGGAGGTGCTCCAACTCGGTCGATTATCCTCAAACTTCATAATCAGATGTATTGTAATTTAAGCTATTGGAAAATTATAAAGGCATATTGGTTACAGGGGGGTCCATCCATAGCTCACAGTGATAAAACTGATTTTTATGTATGGGCCAAAATTTTAAATAATTCTGGAGGTACTCCAACTCAATTGATTATCCTCAAACTTCATATACAGATGTAGTATGACCTGAGCTATCAGGAAAATCATAGCGGCATATTGGTTACATAGAGGTTCATCTGAAGCTCACAGTAAAACAACTACATATAATAAGATTTGTATATATAGGTAACACAATATATATTTAATTCGAATGAATAAATTTACAGATTTTATGTAAAACCTGAAATATATATTTATTAATATTATATAAATATTCACGGATAAATTCTGCTAGCTTTTTAAATGACAGCAGAAAAAATCTCTTTAGCGACTTTTGTGCCTCTGGTGGTGAGTAGAATTTTTTTTTTCTGTTGGATTTTTTTCTGCTATCTTATACAGCATCATTTCGGCTGATATTGTTATGCATTAATCGAATGTAGTTTATCAAGTTACTTAAGATACCGGAAACATTTTTTCAGATCACAATATATCTGGGAGGCCAATCCACGGGTCTCTTTCTTGATATGATGTTCTCATTAAAATTTTTGTTTTAAAAAATCGTTGCACCATCCTGTTGAAACCGTAAGTCGGCTTCACCAATATCTTAAATTTTTGGCAAACAAAAATTCATTGATCTTTGCTCTGTAGTTTACCCCATTGACGTTTACATGCAGCCATTTCGCATTTTTAAAGAAATACGATTCGATGATGACACCTGCCCATAATGCTCGGTTTATATTCGATTTTCGCATAAGTAGGCAAATGAAACGAGATAGCGCAATTAAATTGTCTGTGTACAAATAAGAGACGAAACAATCTGCATCTGCAAAAGTCATTGAATGTATACTCGGCCTAAATCGAATCAAAGAGTGCATATATTTCCGGTTTCATAGGAAGATCTTGAATCTCTTCTACCTATTCATCAGCCCAAATACGATGATTTGGTTTGTTAACGTCCAACGGATCAATGGAAGCTATTCCAGCGCCCATAAACCAAATCGATGACGCAAAGCACGGTCAACCAGATTCAATTCTTGAACAAGCTGTATTTTGTCTTCAAACCAAAATCTCTTGGTCACAATGTGCCATATGAGAGACTCAAAGCATGAGATCGGTGACGCATTGATTGATTGCGAGCTTTACGTACACATTCAGCTACATCAGCATTATTGACCTTAGATCAGCTTGTAGGCACTCTAGTTGAGTGATGAATATCCAAGTTCGAAATTTCTTGAATGTTTCGCAAATAGAGCGTTCAGTTAGACGATTATGAACACTTTAAAATGGTCGTAGAAGACGAGAACAATTTTTCACTGAACACTGATTTTTGAAATAAATTTCCATAAATGTCAATGAATACTGAACATAAATGTCATCTAAAAATGATGAACTGTCACGCTTGAATTATAATGAAAATCCTTACTGGCGAAATTACGTCATATGGTTGGAATATGTCTTAAATCAAAAAACTAGCATTAACAAGCTCCCGATTGAAAGCTAGAATAATACAAAAGCTAAAACTATTTATGATTTCAACATAAGCCTCTATAAAAAATTATGCAAAGTAAAACCGTTTAAACTAATAGACCAAATATAAAACTTGCAACGTGTACGGTTGGTTCTGTTGTGATTACATATATAGTTGTTATAAACACACGACTAAATAGAAAATCAGCTATACTCAGCTCAATAATAATGATAATACGAAACTATATGATTATAGAAAATAATATTATGATGTTGCTTATAGATATATATACATGAGCAGCAATAAGCTTTGTCAGATAAAAATTAGCATAAAAAATAAATTTATATTTACATAGAAATAAAAACAATGCAAGCTATCATCCCCTTCATACATATAGAGATGATACTCATCCGTACACACCGAGCAACAAGAGTTCAAAATATTCGTCTGTATCCCCACATATACGAGAACACAAAGTCAATTCAATTCATATCTAGTCTCGCATATATGTACATAATATATACGTACAGCACACAAAAAGCTGATATTCTAATAAAAGCTTTTTTTTGCTATTTTTCAACCCCTCATTTTCTTGTTACACAGTAAAAAGCTCATATCACTTGATTTTCTTTCATTCGTTCGAAATAAAAATAATTTTTTTGTTTTGTTTTTGTTACTTATCATTTTTCTATTTGTTCGATTAGATTCAGTCGAGCGCTTTACATATACGTATACGTCTATATATAATCTATATAATGTACATCTCGTATATACATATATACACATACATATAAACATTATTATACAATAATAAAATAAAACAAAAGCTCAAAAGTTTTCTATTACACAATATTTTTTAAAGTCGTACGAACAAGCACAACAAAATGTTGCGAAATATTAAATGGGAACGGAGCTTTTTTATTTTCTATATGTCGTGTAAAGGGAAACGCAAAGTTGAGATAATCCATATCGCTTTATTTCAATTTTCAGTATTGTTTTTGTTATTGTAATTGTGTCGATGAATTGATATTGTTGTATACAGCTTCGAAAATAACAGTGAGCTTGCAATAATGAATGCGATGGAAATTTTTCTGAAAGTATATACGCGTATTGTCTCGTATTCATGAGTTGTTTATAATATACTCGTCGTTCAAATATATTTTAAGAACAAATAATGTTTGTTATGGTAATAAGTTTGATGCTAAAAGCGCAGTTCTTAATGAAAAGCTGGAGATGGATTCGTCCTAGATTAGAGTAATCTGAGTTGGATGATTCTAGTTGCGTTATAACTCAATTGACTTAATTTTTACTGAAAGCTTATATACGTTGATTCGGTGATGATTATAATATATTCCCGTTCGTAGTCCATTGATCAGATTTATTTCAAGGAATCGTAGTCTATTATTTTCATTATCATTAAACACTTTGCACCTCATTTTGTCAACCCGGTTAAGTCTGTTTCCCCAACTGCCATACTCGTATACTACCGTTTTCTTAAAATTGGTCAGTATCTTGGATAATCTTCCAAAGAAATTTCTAACCAAGAATTTTAATACAACCAAATGGCGCAGGAATTTAAACTTTACTTAAGTAAAAGCTTACTTGTTTGAACAAATTGTTCGTGCTCCATTTTTAAAGGTATAGCATTTGCATGAGCTCCAAAATCAATCATATAATACGTGGTAAGTTGTTTCACAATGAAAACATTATTACGAGCTCGAGAAAAAGAGATTGATTTTCTTAAAGTGGTATCTTTGGTCACCTAACACCAAGCTTGATGATTCAGACCATTCATTCTTCGATTTAGAGAAAGAACTCGTATGCATAGTACCTGATTCTACAGACCCGGTTATATATATATACATATATATATATATATATATATATATATATATATATATATATATATATATATATATATATATATATATATACACATATATATATATATATATATATATATATATATATATATATATATAAGTATATATATATATATATATATATATATATATATATATATATATATATATATATATATATATATATATATATATAAATGTATATATATATATATATATATATATATATATATATACATATATATATATATATATATATATATATATATATATATATATATATATATATATATATATATATATATATATATATATATATATATATATATATATATATATATATATATATATATATATAAAGTCTACGTACACCATACGAAATAGCGATTTTTTCAGGTTGGCGTTAAGTTCTTCAATTCTAAATCTGATTAGATTAACGACAAACTTTTTGCTGGCAATCATGTCCATAAATGTTAAAATTTGGACTAGTCGGTAAAAATAAACGTTTTCAAAAAATTTAAACCATTATTTAGATGTTGTTTTGCGAAGTTCAGGCGCTTTTCGATTAAAATTTTACTCAAACACGGTTTCTTTCTTGAAATACGGTGAACTCCTTTTTATCAAATTTTCAGCGCTAGACTATTTTTCACCCGGTGCAATTTTCAAAAATGGCGCCCTATATAAAAATCTGTTTCCACATTACCCTGGAGGTTAAATTTATAATGCGTTTTTTTAACGAGGTATCTCTAGGAAACCTAATCCTCATAAGCAAAATACATTAAAACAAAAAGACTCTTTGGAAACTTGATAATTAATTATTGTAAAAAGTTAATTTGACGAGCTTTTCTTTTAGCAAAATCATCTATTTAATCATTATAATCCAAGTTTTGGAGTAATTCGTTTTCAATTGATATCATAGCCAATTCTACTAATCTGTCTTGTGCCATTGTGGTACGAAGATAATTTTTTATAATTTTTAATTTAGAAAAGCTTCGTTCGCCTGAAGCTACAGTTACAGGTATAGTTAGTAAAATTTTCAGAGCTATCACGCTGTAAGGAAATAATGATTCTATTTTCTAATTGAAGATGTAATTCAATGTTTCGATTGGTGGTAGTTTTGGAACGTTGAAAATGTTCTAAGCTCATCAAATAATTTCGATCCACTTATATCTGACTTGCCATTATGTGAAAGAGAGTGCTCTAACTTAAGACAAGTCTCTTCTAAAATGTCAGAAGTATATGATGATATCGATGAAATTTCATATAAGAATTTAAAATTATTGTTGTGTTCAGAAATTTGCGCTATTTTTTAAAGTTATACCAAATAAAACTATGATGATACGTAACGAATCTTGTTCGGGAGGGAAACTGAGTAAGGATCGAATTACTGTTCTAGTCGGTGCAAATGCGGACGGATCCGAAAAATTGACTTTACTGGTTATTGGCAAAGCAATGAAACCGCGATGTTTTAAACATATCCAAACGTTACCTGTATTGTATAAGTCTAACAAAAAGGCTTGGATTACATTTCATATTTGGAAAGAATACGTAAGAAAAATGAATCTCCGATTCGCTAAAGCAAATAGGAAAGTTTTATTTTTTGTCAATAACGCGCCATCCCACCTTCCAACTTCGGATTTGCGAGCTATAAAAATGTTGAATTTTCCTGCAAACACAACATCGATACTCCAGTCGATGCATCATGGTGTTATTAAAAATTTGAAAGGTTTATATTGAGAGTTGGTGGTCAAAAACATTATTAGCTTTGTGGAACAAAATGATAAGTGAGTTGCATGGGAAGTTAAAATCAGTCCACTTGATGCTCTTCATGTAATTAAACGATCGTGGGATAGAGTTAAATCAGATACCATTTTAAATTGCTTTAAAAAAACCTATTTTATATGCGATGAAAGTCAAAGTGTAGCTGAAGAACCTGTAGAGCCATTAATGTCAATATGGAATAATGTTACTGTGAAAGAAATAACGAATGGCATAGATGTTAATACGTATATATCAGTAGACGATCATGTAGAGACTTCAACAAGACCTAAGCTCTAATTAAACTTACAAATAATATTGAAATTGATTTAGATGAGGGCAATAGTTCAGACCCAGAAGACAACGAGATACCCGAATTTATAAATGTCCATCGTTGGTTGACATCAATAGATCTTTTGACTGCATTCGAAAAATATTATCTATATATATATATATATATATATATATATATATATATATATATATATATATATAAATATATATATATATATATATATATATATATATATATATATATATATATATATATATATATATATATATATATATATATATATATATATATAAATATATATATATACATTTATATATTTATATATATATATATATATATATATATATATATATATATATATATATATATATATATAAATATATATATATACATTTATATATTTATATATATATATATATATATATATATATATATATATATATATATATATGTATTAATTTGAGCCTTTATTGTGGAAAAATGGTCTTAGATTTTGTATTGAAAGTATTGGCCCATACTTTTTCCTATTTTTCTGGCCATTTACGGATTCCATCCCAGAGAAACTGCGCCATCTTGGCGGCCAAAAACGAATCGAGTCAATTTTCGTTACCTTGAACTGAACTGATAGGGCATTCTGCATGAATCGAAAAAGGTGGTATATAGTCAGAAGAAGCAAGGTCTGGGATAAAAGGCAGGTAAGGCAGAATATTCCATCCATTATTCAATCGGATCAATTGTTGGCAATAGAATTGGGCATTGATGATTGGCCTACCTCATAGTGGATCACACCTATCTGGACCCACCAAATGCACTGCATGACCTCAGTTCCGTGATAATTCAGCTTTGGTGTCGATGGGCCGGCCTCGCCTTTCTTGACATACGCTCTTTTGCACTTGGGATTATCGTAATAGATCCATTTTTCATCGCCAGTGACAATACGATGCAAAAACAAATTCTTTTTGTGGTGCTCGATCAGCATTTCGGACATACAAAATGCTCTTTCCACGTCTCTTAGGCTTCAACTCGTATGGCACCCAACTTCCCATCTTTTGGATGAATCCCAAGGCTTTTTTCACGTCTGAATTGTTGCTTGATCAACTACCAATGGTTCTGCTAGTTCTTCTTGCGCTTGACATGAATCTTGATCGAGTAATGCCTGTAATTCTTCATCCTCAAACTTTTTCGGCTGACCAGATCGCTCTTTGCCCTTGATGTCAAAATCACCACTTTTGAATCGACCAAACCACTCAAAGCACTGTGGATTTGCAAGAGCATGCTCACCATACAATCCACGAGCAAACGATGACTTTCAGCTGTTGTTTTGTTTGCGAAAAAGTGACTAAACAAAACTTCCCGAAAATGATGTCGCAAATTTGATAAATATTCCAATTGCTATGTGTAGGGATGCATTGAATGAATAGGAATAATTGAATGAATAGGACTTTCAAAAGAGACACCTAGTATCAAATTCTGGGTTTTAATGCATGCATCATATATATATATATATATATATATATATATATATATATATATATATATATATATATATATATATATATATATATATATATACATTTATATATATACATTTATATATATATATATATATATATATATATATATATATATATATATATATATATATATATATATATATATATATATATATATATATATATATATATATATATATATATATATATACTAATGACATTAGAACAACCCTTTTCCACAGCAAGGGTGGCTTATATTAGACCCATGTTTCATTAGTTTTATGAATTAAATTTTTAATAGGGCCTGATCGTGACCTGTTCATTCAAATCCACTCCTAAAGTAAGATTGTCAAGATCGTGGATGTCGTCCATCACCTTTGAGTATGACCGCTTAGGGATGTGTCTTTTGGATAACGTGTCAATCTGTTAGCCGTTGTAACAATTTTTTTGTATTACGCTTCTATATTCTTCTTGAGCATGTTGTAGAAACCCCTGGTGATTGGTCACCCATTATCGAGCTTGAATTTAGTGTTGTTTAGAAGCTGCTTTACTAACTCGACTAACTTTAGCTCGACTTACTTTGCAGAAGGGTTTCAATTCTTAAGATCTCGATTGGAAGTCAGTTGGTCGAAATAAAGTTCTAAATTTATACGACGACTGAATGATGTTATGCAGCTTAAGCATCATCTTATGTAATGTTTTGCCCCATCCGATGTCTCCGTATTGAAGTTCTTTTTACGGATAATTTTATTTATATCGCGTATACCATGGGTGGGGAATTTTCACTATTTCTCAAAAAAATTATCAGTAGATTACAGTTAGATTATAGCTACACCAACAACTAACAGGTTAATTGGTTGATCACAAGTTCACTATATTTCACACAAGGGATATGGATAGTATATATTGTTGTTGTGCCATAACAGTTTTTATAACCAAGTGATTGACATGGTGGTATGTCAAATTAACAAATATAATCACATTGCTATCACTTTGGCTCATACGCCTTATCAGCGTCATTCCGATTGAAAAAACTCGATTCAATTGAAAGCTACATTTTGTCATGTAACAACCAATTTGATTCAAAATTTTAAAAGTCGAAAGCTGAAAGGGCTTTTTCATATATTTGGAATTAAATGGAAACTGCTCCGAGACACAATGAGCTGAATTTAATCGAAAAAAACGAGAAATCAAATTTGCTAGAATTCTATAAGAAGTCGAGTTTCAATTTATATATCAGCACGGTATGATTAAGCACAATAGTTGAAAATTATAAAGATACTAGCTGACGCTCAAAGACTCAACTCTGCAGGTGATGCAACTGAAAAAGCTTTCCGTTCGGGTGTGAATTTGTATAGCAGGGGACCAATTAGTAGGTGGGCTTATGTAAAAGCTTACTTGTTTGAACAAATAAGACGTGCTTCATTTTTAAAGGTGTGCATATGCTACCTACGAGCTCCATAATCAATCTTGTAATAAATGATCAGCGGTTTCATCACATAACGAGTACGAGACATAGAGATAAATTTTCTTAGAGGAGTATCTTTGTTCACGTAAATTTTATTAAGAACAAACCAAGACCTTCAAATACCATTGACTTCAAAATGGTCCAAACTCATATTCTTGTCTCGCCTTTCAAAACCACTATACCATCTAGATCTTCGTATAGTAACTATCGGTAAGGTACTATTTTTTAACAGCGCGCAACTGGCTAGATGTTAGAGTCCTAATTCATCGAGGATTCTTGCATAAGCTTCACCTTATACAGTTTTTAGAAATAGAGTTATGTTGATGAATATCTTTAAATGTACAATTTGAAATATGAATATTGTTTAGGGTTTCTTTATATCTGGTAAATGATATTGAGTCAGGTCACTTGAAGTTACGATAAGCTTGTCAAGATTGCGAATATCTTCCATCGCTTTTAGATTTGCCCGTTTTATCGCCTAACGCTTGTCCAAATATGAATGTGTGTTTTAGATAACGTTCCATTCATTTTTTATTGCCTTGAGCCTGTCGTATAGAAACCCCTGATGATCGGTCAATCATCATCACGCTACATTATAGTGATTGTAATGTTTTGAAGTAGTTCTTCACTAACCTTTTGACCGATTTTATAGAAAAGCATCAATCTGACAAAATCGGCTCGATGTTATGTGGTCGATATGACATTCAACTATATAATTTTTTCCAAATGAAAAGTAAAGAAGGCGGCTACCATCTTCTGAAGCAGATACAACTTTGCAGCTGATGCAAATGACAGAGCGTTTCGTTCGGGTTTCGTACTTCTATAAGATGTGAAATAATTAGAAAATTATTCCTTGTGCCTCCAGGCGCATCAATTAAGACTATATAGGCCACCATTACACACTAGACTTACTATTTGATGGACTTGTTGTGCTGGTCCCAGAAAAAGGTATTTAATACAGACTCATGTCAACTTGCCATTCATGCCACCTCGGGTATTCTCCCACTTGCAATGTGGGAGAATACCGGAGGTGGAGCTTTGTAAGTTTTATATCACAGAGATCATTCTTTTTTGCATACCATTACCAAAACAAAGTATGTCAGAAAAATTTTGTGTCGAAAGCTCAAACAGTGTGACATTTGTATAGCAAGGGACAACACTAATAGAAGGTATATTCGATCCAGTCTATATAGTAGCTTAAGTTTGTAAAACCATGAAATATTACATTTTTATAATTCAGCACAGTAACTATTCATAACTTTTATAATAATTGGACAGTACAAAAATTAGTAAAATTATGCATTTTTCAGATTTCAGACCTAAAGTAAAAACCTCAAACCAAACTTCATTTTAGCTCATTTTTACAAAAATCAAATTATTTGATGCTGAACAGAAATAATTTAAATAATTAAACCGCAAAATTTTGCTTTAATTATAACTAGTATATTTTATACCAAAAAGCTCCAACCTTTTTCTAATAAAACCTAACAGAACATAGATACAAAATAGCACAATATGTATGCACAAAATGAACCAAATTAATTAATTTTTACAAATATATAGCCATGCCATCCCAAAAAAGCATATAACCACAAATTTATTTATTTTTAAAATATAAAATAAACTTATATTTATACTACATTACAAACTAGTAAAGTATGTACAGAGTTATTGTATTCAATTATTTAACAAAATATTACGACACACCCAAAAAAAGGAGTCGAAAGCCACAAATATAAAAAAAAGTATTAAAGTTGGTTATTTTCGGAATTATTTAAATTAAAAATTATGATTTAATTACATTTGTTTTTATTACAATATTTTCTCAACAAAAAGCTCGCAAAAAAGCTGTATACACTTCATATTTTCAATACACAATCATTCTTAATATTATGAAACTATATATACAGCTTTTTGAGTCATTACATAATATCACTGTAACTCGAACAAATATAAGCTTTTAATGAAAGCTAGTCATAAAGTTTAAAATAAACAAAGAAATAAAAAATATATTTTACTCGCATTCAAAACCAAATAAAAGAAACGAAAACTTTGTATTCGTTTACATATTTCTTGTTTTTGAGAAATAAAGTTTTGAAATAAATTTAAAGCTTTCCATATAATTTTCCACACAAGTAAAAAATATTTTATTCGTTTTGTTATTAATTAAAAATAATTTATTATACAACTCTGTGGATGAAAAAAAAATTACGATTCGAAAATACGAATATATATTTATATTTATTTTATTACACAGCTTTGAGCTTTTATACTTAGAATCGTTTAAAAAATTTAATTAATTTTTGCAAGGTAGAGACGAATACCATAAAACCATAAAGATTAGAGCTTTCGATTTTACTTTGATATTCCCGTATGAAATGGCATTTAGAACCCGAAAATTAAATTAAATAAGTTCGGGAACTTTTTGATTAACTTGAGCCCAACTTTGGCATTTAATATAAAATTTCTGTATAAGTTATATACCCAAACGATGGTTGAGCCTCCAAGGAATTCATCTTAAAATATAATTATCCGTAGTAAGAAATTGGAATACAGTCGAGTTTCAACCACACGATATGGCAAGAAAGGTTCGTTTAACTGCGATGTCAACGCTATCCGTTCATTAACCATCCGTTTTAAGTGGATGATTTAAGATATTTTCTATTAGCTCAAAATGTAATAATTCCCATATTTAAATGGTGTAATGTGTGAAACAAACCAAAAAGCTTCCTCAAAAACTAGCTCAAATTAGAACATAATACTAATACTTTCGTATTTAGAAAGGGAAAATCATACAGCACTAACATGCTTGTGGCCTCGATGAATCCACCTTTTCTGGGTAAAAGGATGCCCACGTTATATTAATTAACAGTTACATCAACATATCTCCCATGACCTTAGAATATATTGTTAAGATTTTGCCAACTATTTTATATGTTTTCTTCACTCGACCCAAAGTTCATATTTTCAACTTCACGTTTAAAAGCTACATTAAAAGAACGAACTACCTTGGTCTATCTCTCTGTGTTTCTATCTATGCAATATGTTTTGGTGCTCATAGCCAAATCGATCAATTAAGGTTATATGTTCGATTTACATATTTGCAAAGCTCCATGACAGCCTATATAGCAGAGGCATGGTTGATAGGTTATCCCATGAATTCACCACCAATACTTAATCAGATGTTAAAAAAATTTCGGGATTCAATCCTGGTACCTTCTATTCCACCTACCGCAGTTTTAACCACTGTGCAATTTATTTTATAAGAAAACCCTTATACCATTCGGTTGCTCTAAAACTCCTAATACTGAATGGGCCAGAATTCCTGTATCAAAAACCGACCAATTATATATTCTATATCAAAGCTCTTTTTTGTGAAGAGGAAAATGCACTATGCACTGTATGGCGGACCCACACCCACTAAAAACTTCATTCATTTCAAACAATATCGAAAAGCTTCCCAAAAGTACTGTTCATAGCATCTGTCACATTACTATTACTGAGTAAGCAATCCACCTAATCTTGATAAGCTTTGGTCAAGGTGCAAAAATGTGATGAAATTATATTTTACTCGTAAGATTGCAAACATCAAAGCAGGTGGTCCAGTCTTATAATAGGTAAAGCTTTAAACCATGTATGTTCGTAAGTACAAGAGCTTTACTATATTAAGGAGTGGCGAATTTGAAAACTAGATTCCAGATAAAAGTTAAGGAGTAAATCATTAATAAATTTGACTTATGTTTCTGTATAATCCTTTAAGAAGCTAGGTGTTCTTCATTCGACTCAAAATGCATATATACTCCAAATTAGTCACCGTTCATTACAAAAATTCAAGTTTTAAAGGTGTTAAAAAAACCGTGCTACCTCTTAGTGCAGATATCATACATTCATGTGCTTTAAACCGAGTTTCATTTATTTTCTTACTTATTTTCCAAACTCTGATTATTCCATGTTGTCAGATATATTTTTCACTCATTTGCGAATGTCGCATTAGGCAATGTACAATTTTCAGTTCCAATGTTCTCCGATTAAAAGTGACATTTCTGTAACAGTTGCTTTCTGAAAGATGCAATTTCTAATGAGAAGATATGAATAATCTACAACGAAAATTGTTTATATATGCCCGAATTTTGTTTATATATGCCCAAATTACTTCACTACTAATAATACTTCACTAACAGTAGAGAATTCATAGTTGGCAATTGTTGTGAAACCGACACCTAATGAATCTCAAAGTTCATTTTGTGTTATAACACCTTGATCGAAAAGTTCTCGGAATAACCACCGTGTGACGCTTCCATCGTTTCGATTTGAGTTCTGTTTTGATTGTTAAGCTGGTACATCCGTTGTTGATATTCCCTCTAACGTCATAGTCATGTTAGCGTCATAGCTTGCCATTTGCAAAAGTTACTTAGTCGAGGGTACATTTATCTCTGTGCATTTTGGCGATTATTTACAATTTTAGAAATGGATTTAAATTTGCAACAACGAACTTGTTTTAAATTTTGCGTAAAAACGTATTTAACGAACGTCTGAAATGCTGGAAAAGTGTTTCGGCAACGATTTTCTAAAAACGGTCGTTTACCAGCAGCACGAACCGATAAAAACATTGATATGCAGAGGACTTGAACATTGCCTATGAATACGTCCGAGACATTTTGGTTAATGATTTGGGTTTCCCTCGTGTAGCAACAAAAGTGGTGCCAAAAAATCTGAATTGCATGCAAAAACGAGACCATGTTGACGTCGCAAAAGAAATGATTGTCAAGGATGAACCGAACCCGCATTCATCAAAACGATCATTAATGGTGAAGAGACGTAGATTTATGAGTACGACATGTAATTCAGACATCAGGCTAGTGAATGGCGTTCACCAAATGAGCCGATACCAAAAAAATACGTCGTTTTCAGTTAAAAAAAGAAGGTGATGCTCACGGTTTTGCCGTGACCGTAAGCAATAAGTATTATTTGGGCGCATTATGAGACGTTTGCGTGAAACAACGTCGCAAGTGCCATCATTATTCATAATTTGTTGGCTAAAAATGCAACAAATACCATCCAATAGCCACCGAATTCACCTGATTTTTGGTTCCCTGTGAATTTTTTCTATTCAATCGAGTTAAAAAAACATTACACGGACAGCGTGTTAGCAGTCGAGAGGAAATAATGGAAAAATCGCAAGAAGCCCTGCTGGACACCGAATTTAAAAAATGTTCCGAGGATTAGATCAAGCGATGGCTTAAGTGCGATGTAGACGATGGAAACAATATAGATTAAGGAGACAATGTAGATTAAGATTAAGCCCCTGTGGTTGAGGGGGAGGATGCATAGAATAGCTCAAACTATTGTACTTAAAATATCCCTCCCTAATAAAATCCTCTTTTAAACTAGTTTATATAGATCCCCCAATCAAACGAATTCAGAAACCATGAATTTCTTCGAGGTTTTGTCAGACAAATGTGATGACATTCGCAATCAACATCCCTACTGCGAATTAATTATCGTTGGTGACTTTAATGCCCACCATAAAGAATGGTTGAATCACCAAAATACGAACTGTGCTAGGCGTCAGACGGAGTGGCTTGCTGTTTCGCATGACCTTACGCAGATTGTTAGTGATTCCACATTTGAATGTCAAAATTCTACTAGCAGTGATATTCTGGATCTTTGTCTTACAACAATTCCACATTCTATGGAAGCGCGTGCCGAGACGGGAATTGGAAATTCTGACCACAACCTGAAAACAGTAAAAATAGCTGTCGCAACACCACCAGAATTTAGACAGCAGCCAAGGCGTCTATGGCATTTTAACGAGGCTGACAATGATGGGTTACGGTCATTTTTTCAACATTTCCCGTGGGAGAGCCATGGTTTTTATAACAATCAAATAGACGACGCCGTTTCCAATTTCACCGAAACCGTTCTACATATCCCATCCCAATCCTAATTTTAAAATCTTTTCAAAAGAAGCCGCCAAAGCAGCCAGACAAAATAACTCTGTTCACAAGAAATATAAACGCAATGAAATTTCGTTTGAAGTATATAAGGCCACACGTAACAACTTTAAAAAAAATCTGTGCTAAGGAAGCGAAAAGAGCTGACAACAAGAAAGCCGCTAAGGCTTCTGAGTTGAAAATCTCCGATCGCAACTTTTACCAGATGGTCGCATCGGTTGCCAATATTTCTAAAACATCTATTTCAGCATTGAAATGTGCAGACGGTGCTTTGGTGGTGGATCCATATTTGCAGGCCGACATACTGGCAAACGTCTTCACTTCGAACTCGACATTAGTTGTCCCAGATGGAGTTGCGCCTCCGTCAATTCCGTATTGTGGTTCCAAAATGGATCCTATTAACATTTCGGAGGAAATTGTTTAAATTTCGAATTTTTGAATATTGAATGAGTTTGCCAGTGACTATTGGCACCAATATTAACTAAAAATTTTCTCCTTTCTTATAAGCAAGGTAAATACCCGAACGCCTGGACGAGTGCGATGGTGCAACCGGTCCTTAAACGTGGTTGTGATAAAACTAACCCTTCAAACTATCGGCCAATATCAATTGTGTCAGCCGTGGCTAAAGTTTTTGAAAAATGCATTAACCAACAACTGGTGCATTATCTTGAGATTAATAAAATAATTTCAGATAAACAATATGGCTTCCGCGAAAGCCGCTCCACAACCGATCTCTTGACGTATGTTACAAACAAATGGAATTTCGCCCTTGAGCACCACGGAGAAGCCTTTGCAATCGCCTTGGATATATCCAAGGCTTTTGACAAGGTTTGTCATGAGAATCTCATTTGTAAACTTGTGGCATACGGCTTGGATTCGATGACCATCAAGTGGATAAATAGCTTTCTCAAAGACCGAAAGATCAACGTTGTGCTAAATGAGAGATCATCAACGACACACTCCCCAAATGCCGGAGTCCCTCAAGGATCAGTTTTGTCACCAACTTTGTTTTTGTTATAAATTAGTGACATGTTGGAGAGCACTGTGAACCTTATCCACAGTTTTTCCGATGATGCAACATTGCACTCTTCTATTTCATTCGAGGTCGAGCCTACTCCATTACAGTTAAAAGGTAAACGGCTGGAAGTTGTCACTTCACTTAATTCCGATTTAAGTACAATATTTTAGTGAGGAGTTAAAAATTAGGTCAAATTTAACGAGAAAAAAACACAAATATGCACGTTCTCGCGTAAAAGTCACAACGAATACCCTTCACGTAAACTCGGGTTCCTCAATAGATGCAAAGGTTTATCGTCGGAGGGTAAACCTTGTAAACCAATGGAGCGGAAGTCATTAGTGTAGTTTGGATTAATGAGTTCGAAGAAAACGCGACATTAGCTGGATGGGATGAAAGGCAGAAATTGATTTATGTGAAAAAGTTGCTTACCGGAAATGCAAAGTTATTATTAGATAGCAGTGATGTTATTAAAACGTGGGCCGAGTTACAGGCGTTGTTAATTTAACATTTCAAGGTTAAATATACGAGTGCGCACGTTCATTATCAGCTAAGTACCCGATTTAAGACCAATGACGAAGATTGTGAGCAATATGTTTTCAAAATGTGTGAAATTGCCAAAATGGGAGCTGTAGAGGACGAGTCGCTAATCCAATATATAATTGATGAAATAAGAGATCTAGAATTCAACAAAGTTATTTTATATGGTTGCATGACGTTAAACGAATTAAAGATGAAGTTGAAAATCTATGAAAACATTAAGGCAAAAGTTACCAAAGCTATACCACATTTCAAAAGTAGCAGTAAAACCAAACAGTTTAAAAAAAAACAATTTATTACAAAGCTTGGAAGCAATAATAACAGTCGAAGATGTTTTAATTGCGGGCATGGGGGTCATGAATCAAAAAGTTGTCCAAGTAAAAGTTATGGACCGACCTGCTTCAAATGTAAAGGTTTAGGACATATAGCGCCAAACTGTCCAGATACTGCTCTAAACATAAAAAGTGAAAAATCGCATACGATGATTATTAGAAAGACCAATATATATAAAGACGTTACGATTTTAAATAAAACTACAACATACGATATTACAATAGTGCGAGAAGATTAATATAAAAAACTAGGATCGCCAATACTGAAAGAAGATAAATTAGCAGTGCTGGGTTTTGGATCATCAGAAGTAAGAGCGATTGGAAAGTTCGAAGCTGGAGTAAAAATTGACAATAATCAATTTAAATTTGAATGTTATGTTTTTACTAAGAAGAATATGAGTTTGTAGATGATTATTGGAAATGCCTTATTACTAAAAGGTGCAGATGTTCATCATAATCAAGACGGAGTAACAATTTCAATAAATCAAAACGGAACCATCCAAAAACAAATCGAAGACATTAACAATGATAAAGAATCGAATTGGCGAATGAAGATTGAGATAAATGAAACAGATGCCTCTCAAGTGCATCCAAAATATGCCGAAGTTGTCGAGGAGATCAAACGAAACTATTATATAATCCTAAAAAAATAGATGATACAGATATTAAAGCAAAAATTATATTAAAAGACGATACTCCTATATACCAACAACCAAGAAGATTGGCTCCATTGGAAAAGGAAATAGTTTCAACTCAAATTAAAGAATGGTTACGTGTTATGGTGATACGCGAATCTAATTCCGAGTATGCAAGTCCAATTGTTGTTGTGAAAAAGAAGAATGGAGCTTCGAGATTGTGTGTATTTTAAAGCGGGCCGAAGAGTTCGGATTACGAATAAATTGAAGAAAATGTCAATTCATGGTCTCATCAGTAGAGTATTTGGGTTATATAATTGAGAATGGTAAAATAAAGCCGTCCAGTTTCTTAGGACTAACGGGTTATATGAGAAAGTTTATTCCTGAATATTCCATAAAAGCAAGGCCATTAAGCGAACTGTTAAAAAAAATGTGATATTTGTGTTTGGTCCAGAACAAAAGTTTGCTTTTGAAACACTAAAAAAAGAATTATGTCAAAGACCAGTGTTGCATTTACATAGACAAGATGCGGAAACTCAACTACATACGGATACGAGTAAATATGCTTATGCTGCGATATTGATGCAGAAATCACGGGATGATAATAAATTTCACCCAGTATATTATATGAGCCGTAAAACATCGCCGGCAGAAGAAAATTATCATTCATACGAATTGGAGGTCCTGGCGATAATATTTTTTAAGCTGTTAAAAAATTTCGAGCTTATCTATTAGGAATTAAGTTTGTAATAGTAACAGATTGCAAAGCTTTTAAGATGACGATGAATAAAAAGGACTTAGTAACTAGAGTCGGTCGTTGGGCATTATTACTCGAAGAGTATACCTATGAGAATGAACATCGCAGTGGAAATAAAATGAGTCATGTGGATGCTCTGAGCCGTAATCCTGCAGTGATGATGATAGAAGATTCTGTAGTGGCAAAGATAAAGAAAGCTCAGCTGGATGACGATAATATCAAGACTATTACTGAAGTGTTAAAACAAAATCCAAATTACAGGTATACTTTACAGAAAATTTGAAGGGGTTGATTTATTACTTATACCGGAAAAACTGCAGGATGCAATTATAAGTACAATTCATGAGAATGGTCATTTTGCAACTAGAAAAATGATGGAGATGATCAACAGAGAATTTGTGAATAAGACAGAGAATAAGAAATTGTGTGAAATGTATTTTGGTGAATAGAAAGGCAAATAACAAGGAAGGTTTTTTACATTTGATCGATAAAGGAGATATGCCATTAATAACATATCATATAGACTATTTAGGACCGATGACGACAACTGGAAAACAGTATAAATATATCTTTACGGTGATTGATGCATTTCCTAAGTTTACTTGGATATGTCCGACAAAATCGTATACAACTAAGGAAGCCATAGTTGCAATTCCAACAGAAGGATTTTTGTAATCCAGAGAGAATAATAAGTGATAAAGGACCTTGCTTCACTTCTAGTGATTTTACAAATTATTGTCAAGACGAAAATATAGAACTGCATTTGATAACGACGGGAGTTCCTAAAAGTAACGGACAGGTTGAAAATATTCACAAGACGATAATTAATGTTTTAACCAAACTAACCATAGACTCGCCCGCGAACTGGTATAAACATATCAGTAAGCTACAAAGATGTTTGAATAGTACTTACCATCGAAGCATTGGATATTCTCCATTTGAAGTTTTAATTGGGAAACAAATGAGACGGAAAGAAGACCTTGAAATTATTAGAAGAAGAGAGGTTTCTTAGGTCAGCGACACGATGTAAGGGCTTTAGTCAAGGAACAAATCTTGAAGATCCAAGACGAAAATACGAGAACTTATAACAAAAATAAAAAGAAACCAGTCGTATATGAAGAAGGAGATTTCGTCGCAATCAAACGTACCCAATTTGGCTCAGGTCTTAAATTATTGCCGGATTATATTGGACCCTATCGAGTCGTTAAAGTAAAAAAGAAACGACAGGTACGATGTTGAAAAGGTCGGAAATCACGACGGGCCTAACCGAACATCAACATCTGCTGATTTAATGAAGAAATGGGAAGACCATTCAAGGCGTATGGTAGTGTCAGGAAAGGCCGTGTAGGGTATAAATTACCCCTTTAAAATAGTGTTCTACTTGTTTGAAGCAACTACAAAACTAGGCAAACATAAATATATTATTTCGAGTGACTATAGTAGGAGCTGCATTAAAATAAAAGAGTCAGTCGAATCGAGGATAAAAAAAACAAGAAGTCGCCGTTTGATTAAAATTGAAGTATAGTTTTGTCTATTATTGTTCATTATTGTTCATTAATTATTAGTTTCTTTTATCCAATTCCATATATATATATATATATATATATATATATATATATATATATATATATATATATATATATATATATATATATATATATATATATATATATATATATATATATATATATATATATATATATATATGTATATTATATATACATATATATATATATATATATATATATATATATATATATATATATATATATATATATATATATAAATATATATATATATATATATATATATATATATATATATATATATATATATATATATATATATATACATATATATATATATATATATATATATATATATATATATATATATATATATATATATATATATATATATATCTGTATGTATATTTATATTTCCACATTCAAACCAAATCTGTCCAAACTAAATATAAAGTTTAGATTCCGGTCAGATATAGTCAGATTCCTATCAGATATAGTCAGATTCCTGTAACGACTCAATGCAATAAGGGAATATCCGTACAAAATATCATATTTTAAAAAGATATTTTCTTCGCAAATTCCTAAATGCTTACATGTTTCTATATTTATTATCTCCTTTGAGTACAAAAAACTAGTGATTGCACACATAATCCATATCAAAATTGTAAAATAGATAGTCGTACAGTTCAACTGAAGACTGTTAAAATAATATAAATTTTAAAATTCATCTGAGATAAAACAAAGAACAAAATTTCTACACGATGTCTTAAGAATGCGCTTAGAAGAAAATGTAGAAAAACGAAAAAAAATTCTATCTCCATCCAATGGATGGTTGGTCAAATATGTATTTACTCTTATAGACTGTACCAAAGTAGTGTTTAACAAAACAGTAGTGTGTATAGGTCAAAACCGATAGTTAAGTATTTAGCACAGTACTATAGCCAAGATATTTTTCAACTCTATACAAAAAAAATACTGTAGAGATAAACTTTTGACAGGTTTGGAAAAAAAATATGAACTTTATGGAAAAATATATTACCTACATGAAAACCCATATATGGTGAAAATGGATGTATATGTTTCCAAAAAAAAACTTTAAAATTTGTGGTTTTCTTCTTAAATTCATACTGAGAGCTTTGAACAGAAATTTAGAAGGAAAAAGTTTTTCATGTTAAAATATTTCATTTATACGTTCGTTGGGTTTCAGATTATATCATAAATTACCTGGGTTTTATTAAGCCTCAAGTATTTTGATTGGAATTTCTATATAATATATATACAGTTAAAAGTTTTTTGTACACAAGACAGATTTTACTTGAACAAAATCTTTTGATTCTCGCATGTATACGGTCATAAATATATATGTGTACTAGTATAGTAGAAAAAGTATCAAGTGATATACTCATTTTTCCCAGAACAGAAGAAGCCACAAGACTTACATATATTATATACTAGATAATAAAATGCATTTTCATTTATACGCTCATTTAAACTTTTGTGTTTGTTTAAAGTATAAAAAAAAAGTTTTTAATTTTTTACTTTTCAAAAAAAATTAATCAACTTGAGATTTGGGAATTATTTTGCTATTGTTTTGTTGAGCAGAGTTGGAACGAAAAAAAAAATATTAAATTACTTTTTACACCAAGTTATCGTGCTGTGCGATACACAAGACATAGTTGGTATAATTTGAGACAACACAAAAAAATCCTAAGTGCAAATATTTGTTACATAATTTAGATTATGTTTTATTTAACTAACAAAAACAACGGTGTAACTAGTAACATATTCATATGTACGATGTGTGAGACGTGTTATTAAAGTTTGTGTGCTTTGAAACAAAAACAACAAAAAAGTTTCTTAATGTTTGAAATTCATATACGAGCTAGGGTACAGCACATCATAACATATAAAAGAATTACCATCTTAATATGATTTTGAAACATTGTTTTACTCACCGATATTAAATAATTTAAAAGTTTGTGCTTTTTCTGTTTAAAATTTAAATACACCATATGTGTCTGTACTCAACTGTAATCACAGCTAGGCATCTCATATCTATGTGTAAAAATGTGTAATAAAACCATAACTTTTTATTACATAACAAAATAACAGCAACAACACCAAAAAAAAAAGCTTTGATAACACATTTTAAAACCATAAAAAAAAGTATCATTGTGCTTTTGTGTTCGCTCTGACTTTTTGTACACTGTATAGCATGGTTTTCGGATGGGCATATAAGGCATTTTTATTTGAAAACAATAACCGCATAAAATAAAATATTGAAAAATTTTCGGTTGATTTCTATTTACTTAGAGCAGTGCGGAAAGTTAAACACTATGGTGTTTTTATCTAGCTTTATGTAAAGCTGGATATAATAATATTTGAGGTTTAAAAGTTTTACAATAAAACAGCGAGTCAAAATATAAAATTATACATTTATTTATTCAAAATGGTTTGGTGGTTTTTAAACTTCTTGTTTAACATCTGTTGTGGGGTACAGATGAACACAGACTAAAGTTCTAATTTCACGCCCACTCGGATCTTTGCAAAGCTGGTTAGAATTTCATCCAACGCTGCAAATCTGGGATATGAAACTTAAAAGAAACAGTTGATTAATAATACCCGAAAGCTTCTATAATATTTATTTTGCTTTTTAAAAAGCTTCTTTTGATTTAAATTCTTATAAATAAAACTTTAATAAAATATTGATTTAATTTGTGGAATGATTCGATAACTCATAAACAACCGTTATACATAAAATTGAGCTTTCAAACCAAATCAAAAAACGTTCAATAGTATGATATGCTATACAGATGAGTTATAATTCACTAGTTTTATCCGATAAACGTATTGAACTTTGTGTCTCATAAACTTTTACAATACTTTGGTTTGTAATGAAAGCTTTCGGGGCTAGAAATATTCAAAACAAGAACGCTATACAAAATATAGTGGTAAAAACTAACTGAATAAAATTAATATTTAAAACTTAAAAAAAGTTTTTTTTAAATACCAAAAGCTTATTAATTAAAAAAATAAAAGCTTTAAATTCAAATGATTTAAACTTTAATGTTGAGTTTTCCGTCGAACTTTCATTAAGAAATAAGCTAAACCATTCTTTACAGATTTAAACTTGAATAAAGCTTTTAGACTGAATCAACATTGTTAAAAGCTTAAAATACAATAAAGCTTGAATGAATAATATGAAAGTCTTTAGTTTATAATAAAAGTTTAGAAAGTAATTGACCCTTTCATGTTTTATTATGCTTTATTTAATAATCTAGTAATAAATTACTAGGTATAAAAATTTTCCTTAATTTTTAAGTAAAAGCTTTTATATCTAGTAAGACATAATTAGACTTTAAAGATGTAGTTTTGTCACGAATGCTCTTCTTAATAACGAAAATATGAAAGTAACAAATAATTATAGTTTGAGCTTTTAATAAATAAGAAAAACAATGCTGAAAGCTTGTTTTACCGTACAATATAAACAATAAACAATAATAAGCTAATTTTTAATTTTTGTAGCACCTTCTCACGATTCTTTTATACAAAAATTTTACACACAAAGTAATTAATACACAAAACTTAAATAAAATAAGCTTTTTATCCCAAAGCTTTATCGTTTTTAAAAATAAAATGAAATATAATAAAATGTTACTTTAACTGTGAATCAAATAATAACAATGGAGGTAACGTTGCTTAATCGAGACTTACAAGCTTTAAAATTTTAATGTAAAGCTTTTCGTTGAACTTTTATCATAACAAAATTCAAAACGTTCTATAAAAATTTCAAAATGTAACAAAATTTTTTGCCAAATACTATCCAGTGTTTTTAACTGAATAAACATAGCTTAAAGCTTAAAATACAGTATAGCTTTGATGAATAAAATAAACGCTTTTGCAGCGTGTTTTGTGTTGTTATTGCGCTTCATTAAATAATCTAGTGATATTTTACATGGTATTAAAACTTGTATATAATGTTAAATGAAAGCTGTCATAGCTAACCAAGTAATACTAGAATTAAAAGCTTTTATTTTAACATGAATGCTTTTCTAAATATCGCATTGTGAAAGTTTGATACAAAAAATCTATTACAGTTTGAGCTTTTAATATAAAAGAACAGGTTAGATATATTTAAAAGTTTTATTTTAATAAGTTGTTTAATGTAAAAATACTATTTGAAAGCTTGTAGTTTTCGGATCAAAATATGTATAAAGTTTCAAGCACGAGTTTTTAGCAAAACGAAAGTGATATATTTTCTTGACTAGATTGAAACAAAATTAAGCACAAAACTAGCCGTACCAGGCTTTGCGAATCTGGGATCTTATAAATTAAAAAGAAGCAGTTGATTAAATATAATTAAAAGCTTCAACAATATTTTTTTATTTGAGTAAAGCTTTTAGGAACAAATAATTTTTTTTAAATGTTGTAACACTTGTACCAGTTTTGTAAGTTCCATTTCTAAACCGACGTACAAAAATTTTATAACTTACTGAAAAGCTTTGAATATGTGAATATGAACTGTTCCGCGATATGAATGTTTTTTAATTCGTTAGTTTGAAATAATACACTTTTAATTTTTTACAATCCTTTCGTATTTATTTGAAAGCAATCGTACTAAACGTGTTCTTTACAAGAACACTTTTTAAAAAAGCATTTCAACAGAAAGTTTACGATTGCAAAACAATAAAACTTCAAATTCAATGAAATTTAATTGCTCACATAAACACTGATTTAAATAATGACGACTAAGCTTCCGTGCTTCGTAAAGTTTAAAACTTTAATGTTGAGTTTACCGTCGAATTTTAATAATTAAAAAAAACTACTATCCTAAAAACTCTATTTTTTTTATTTCGATTTACAGCCTATTCAGCTTTTTCTACTAAACATAGTTAAAAGCTTAAAATACAATAAAACTTTTATGAATATTATGAGAATTTTTATTGTGTAAATTAAAAGCTCAATCACTTATTGTTTTTTCGTGCTTTACTTAATAAAGCTTCAAATTTAAAATAAAAGCTTTTATAGCTAGCAAAAAAATATAACTAGATTTAAAAGCTTTTGTTTGGAAATTAATACTTTTAAATAAATCATAGTAAAACTTTTAACAAACAATCAATTATGCCTTGAGCTTTTACAAATTCAGTTAACATAAGTAGTATAAAGTGAAAATGCTAGTAAAAAGCTTGAACGACCGTATATATTCACATGACTTTATAACGAAGTTAAGCACAGTACTAGCAATAGTACCTGGCACATTTAAATGTAATACCATTGTTATTGAAAAAGAGCCGACGTTATCATTTCGATTTTATCTAATTTTATTCCGACTGCTACAAAATGTTATAATATTTCCAAATTAAAGTTCAAAGTGCAATATACAAACGAAAATAGTATTATAATTGGTTCCCCAAGGATATTAAATATGTACATCTAAAATAAAAGGTTTCATTAAAAATAAGGATGAACAGGGCGGTATAAAGTGGGACGCAAATAACCACTAAAATTCATCATTCAATCGCAATTCAAATATATTTTTGATTTGAAACTAAGCAACATAAAATGTCTAGACTCTAGACAATACATAATTAAATTAGATTTCGAGTGAGATATCAAAAATAATGAGTTTTCCGTTTGTGGTGTGAGTGTGTGAATATTTTTTTTTTCAAAACAAATGTTGATTTTAACAATATTCACCGAGGGATGGCTAAGTTATAACAAAAGAGAGCTTTTTTGGGGAAAATTAATTAAAGCAAATTTTTGGTTGACTACTCGTTTATATAGTCAAAGTTGACATGACGATACTGCATAATTTATTTATCGTAATGTACATATATGAAAGCTTTCAAATCAAAAATATTGTATTTTGCTCGTTGTACAGTTAAACAATACAATTGTTTGGCAAAGTACAGCGAAAAGTTTTGTTTTGTTTAGCTGAAGAAGAAAATAGGGAAAAATTTACCTTTGTGCCGAGTTCGGGTATATATATATATATTGTATGCATGAACATTATTATGATTATAATTTTCAGAGCTTTTTGTGTTTATTTTGAATTTGTTATACATTTTTGTAAAATTTATGAGCTTTTTTATATATTTTAGGAGACACAAATTACAAAATGTATAAATGTACATTAAATTTTGGTATAATTTTTTTTCCATGTTTGAGTCATTATATACGAATCCTCCTGATGATTATAACAAACGATTTTGTTTTGTTTTGATAACACAAGAAAATGCATTTGTTTAATGGAGTTTTGTTGTTATTGGTGGTTTATGTAAGTATGTCGCTGTTCCCGCGAAAATTGTTGGCTTAAAAAATATATACGTTTCAAGATAAGGATGAATACATTTACAAACACAATAAAAGTAAATTTGTTGTTCTTTTACACAAGATTAGTTTCTTATTTATTCATTATATCTTTGTAAATTAAATTATAGAAAATAATTTTTTTTTTACTTTAGTCGAATCTTGGACAAAGTTACATATAATATGTTTTCGGAAAATGTGTTACATTATTGCCTCTGTAATTTTAAAAGATGTACTAAAATTGTTTGTTTAAAATGATTTTTATGGCGAGTTTTATATTTTAATGTCTGCTGTTTAATATTTAAATATTATATTTACATTCCGCGAAATGTTTTAAAATAAAATGTTTAATGGGTCGTAATGTTTTAACATGTTTCGGATCATTACAAAGTTTTCAAAATATAAAAAGCATTTTATACTTGTTTTGGTCATATCCATTGTGTATTTAGAGAGTGGCAGATATACACTTAGTGGATTAAATTTTGGTGTTTTCATCTTAAGACCTTTATTAAGAAAGACCTTTATTTTATTTCTCGATTTATTATGTTCTGGTAATATATATATTTGTGTAAACCGTTGTACTATATGCCATAAGCGATTTAGATCCGAGACATTATATAAACATTACGAGATCGTTTTCTTCCTTTCTTGGTTTTTCTAAAATTCGGTTGTCGAGTTATTTTTACACGGAGGCCAAGGAATACAGAAATATTTCAAAATCAAATTTGAATTCATCATTCATAACCAAAATGATCATCATACAACACATGGCCTACTTCATACATACCACCGCATTACCAGCTGATCTTCTCGAACAGTCATTTATTCAATCACAAGCTATCAGATAGAAATCACTCAGATGACGAGCCAGACACTTAATCCGGAAAAAAACACTTGCTATGTCTTCAACTGTGGTTCAATAATCCTACCCACGCATATTCACATAAAAGCTTTTTCGGGGGTAAAAAGACAAAAGAGTTATTATTACTTATTTAGTAACGATGTAACTTTTCTATGCAACTGATCATTTATAAGCCTTTCACTTGTTAGATTTTCAAGGTAATGATTTCCCAGAGCTTTCTTATAATCGAATATCAATTGAAGGATATGATCAAGATCCATATGATATATAGCTTTGCATAACGTTGAACTAGAAGCATTAGTTGTTCCAATAACTAAGCACTGTTACATCCTTATTTTCACTCATTTACTCATATAGTTGATTTCATTTTTGTCTTTCGTACCTATACGTAGTCACCAACTTTGGATGTGGCGGTTTCATCATCACTAATTTCATTGAGAGCAAAAATAAAGTATTCATACGTCAGATGAAGTCAAGACTCTATGAAATTCAATAGCACAATAAGTGTGGCAAGAATATAGATACAAAGCTAATTCTAGACTAAGACTTCTCGTACTTAAATCTTCTACCAAATGTACTTCTGACATACTGCATCTAACAGCGGATTGTTCCACTCAGTTTAGCACTATATCCGTTTATCGATGGCAGCTTTCAGATTGCATACAACAAAAATTTTAGAAGGTGAACTTGTATCGATAAAGCATACTCAAAGGAAATATTTTGTAAGGTGTAGAATTTGGTCGTTCAGTAAATGGATAGAGATAATCGCTCCACGTTCAAACCGATTAAGTGATTAAGCTTTATGTCTATATATACTATAGAAACTCTCTAGGGAGATGCAAATTATATCTAAGATCCCTTCAAGATGTTGATATCTCTTCAAGATGTTTATAGCTTATATAGAACAATAGTTAGTTTACTGAAGTATGACTAAAATTGTGAGATCGATTGGCAAGGTGAATTATACTGCAGCATTGGTATTTTAAATATTCTCATTAGATAGCTATAAAGATACTTTTGCAGCTTTAATGCTTATATTCTCACATTTTACGTTTGTCGTCATTGTAAGTCCCCAAAATTGATCCCCAAAAAATGTGATTTTTTATGCTGGTAATGCTGCTATATTTATAGTGACCCCATACATTGTCGCATCAAGACCTCAGTTCTTGTATATCGACGTTTACTGCATGCATATTTCTCACAAGATAGAGTGATTCTACTTATGATCTTTGATTAGTTCTACTCTTCTTCTATACCAGTGCTAAATATTAAGAAAATACTCATTTTTGTGTATCAAAATTTACTCTTCTGCGTATATACCTCGAAAGTTAGGCTCAACTAATAAAAAATCATAACCAGAAACATGATCAACACCTTCAGTTACACTTAGGTTCATTTGATTACAGACACTATTATTTTTGAAACGATTCTCCATTTTTGCCTATTTCCCATTCGGTTGAAATTAAGGTCAAATATTGGCTTGACTAAACAATTACGCATGTATCACAAAGAAGTTGTGCATTTTATTCTCAATCCTACAATAATTACTTTAAAACTACAGTGCCAGACTAAAGTCAAGCGCAACAGGGCCTTCTTTCTCCAATAATTTTTCCAAACTCATTCCCTTGCTTTCAGCTTCACGAGATAGTCGAAAAGGACAGTACGAATTTCGTTTAATCATTAATGCGCCTCACTTATTATATGATTTTCATCGTTTACTGGTGCTTGCTGGAATTTCTTCACGTTAGCATTCAAAGCACTGGGCAGAAATCACAATGAGGTATCTCTCCCTGACTTTTATAAGGCATTTCCCTTGACTATAGTTTTGCTAGAAAGTATAAGGAGAAAGTGAGAATCTCGTTAATACATTCATATGCTACACTATAATGAGATGACCATGTCTTTTGCCTACCTTAAGAAAGTCATAATTACTCCCACCTTATAATTTTGTGATCGTTTTTAATTACTTTCCTAAAATATCGTATAGAATATTCGATTTTCCGCATTATAGAAAAACTCTAACAGTATTAGAAAAATTGGATTCCAAGTATCTTTGATGGCTTCAATAAGATCCTCCCTTGTCTCGACATGTCTGCCGCCTTCATAGAATTAACAAACTATAACTAACCATATCAAACAATTTCCATGATGTTTAAATCTGGTGAGTATGATGGCCACAACAATAAATCTACATTGTGCCTAGAAATGCAGGTAAACGTTGCAATGGAGCCTTGTCCTGCTTGACAGTTCAAGCCTGCCAACCATATAATTCAAACATTTTCGGAACAGCCCCATTTAAAATTTTTTGATGGAAAATTGCATTGTTTTTTTGTTCTTGGTAGAGGCAAAACAGAATCTTTGTAGTATAAAACAGATCTCGAAACCATAACTCCTTGTACTCTATTGTGTCGCTTTAAAACCACCCTTTACCAATCAGTTTCCCACATCATATATAGTCTCTTACGAATTAAAGCCGTGACTCCAGTTAAATCTTTGATTTTAACTACTGACAAGGCCAAATTAAATGGTTCGCGAAGAATCTGTATTGGGATGTAGTATAACTAGAGCTAACCTTCCTTTTCCATTTTTTTTATATTCTCTATATATTGCAGGTAGGTTTTATTATAGCCAATATAACAACAACTTCAATCTTCACTATTTGTAAGCATCGATTGTAGCTTTTTGGTCTATGGAATAATCTTTTCTCAAGGCTAAACCCCATTTTGTCCTAAACATTATAATAAGGTTAGAAGTAAGCAATCAATTACTTCTAGAATTACTTTAAATTTTGAAAAAAACCAATAAAATTTTCCAACCGAATTTTTTCCAATCGCATCAAGTTGTCAAACAATCGAAGTAGCTCGTGATGATGGTTTCGAGCTTCGGAAATGGAGATCATATTTGCTTAAAAAATCTGGTAAGCGAGCAAATCTAATGAATATGCAATATCGATATCTGGAGGGAAAGAAGTTTGAGAGGTTCTCAAATGAGTATCTTTTCAGCTTACGATACGATATAAAACTGAAAATAATTCAACGAAATTAGCCTTAGTCTCAGTATCCAACAGAGAACATCAGAACTCTTAGTTCTCAACCAAGGACGCCATCCTATCCAAACCAAATTCCTCTTAATAGCACGAAAGTAAGAGAAGGCACGACATTAGGCTAAATGGCTAGCCAAACGGAAAATGACGACTAGAATCTGTGAGTGAGCTACTAAAACAACAAGAAAAAAGACTAGGAGCACTGGAAAATACATCGATGAACCAAAATAAAAAAATAAACAGACGCGACAGGTAAAACTAGAGAAATCATTGACTACCTTAATTCTAATCCATTCAAATTAAACAAGAAAAAATAGTGACACACTATTTAAGAATTGCTACCTGGAATGCAAATGGTCTTGCGCAACGCATTTCAGAATTAGAAGTATTTTTAAACACAAAAAACATTGATCTATGCCTAATCTCAGAAAGTCACTCTACTAAAATCTCGTATTTCAACATTCGTGGATACCAGTGCTATCAAGCTCTTCATCCAGCAGAAAGAGCTAGAGGCGGAACAGCAATCTTCATCAAGGAAAATATTAAACATCAAGAAGAACTTAAAATAGAGGAAGAAGCTATGCAAGTAGCAACTGTTTCTATTGAAACCAAAAACTACAAGAGCTACACTATATCAGCAATCTACTGTCCACCCAGATATAACCCAAAAATCTGTTTAAATCGCTTGGTAAAAATTTCATTATTGGAGGCGATTTTAATACAAAAAATATATTTTGGGGATCGAATCGAACTACTTCCAAAGGAAGAGAGCAGGCTATTTGAAGCAGGCAGAGTATTAAAATGTGAGTTCCACTCCAGTAGAAAACCTACTGGCCTACGGACGATCTTCTAGACTTCCGATCTAGAAATTCCTGATCTTCTAGACTTCTATATATCAAGAGGTATCTCCGAAAATTACTTAGTAGTTGAAAACGATCCAGTCTTAATAACAATAAGTTCCACGGCAATGAGGAAAGCAAGCCCTCCAAGACTAACAAATAACAAAACAAACTGGAAATATTTTCGCCAGCTAGCCGAAGAAAGCGTCAATCTACAGGTGCCGATCTCGAACGAATATATGATAGAAGAAGAGCTGGAAAATCTCATTGAAAATATACAGAAAGCGGCATGGGAAAGTACCCCCATCCAGAAGGTATATTACAGAAAAGTATAAGCTACCCAGTTGAAGTAAGAGACTTGGTTAACGAAGAAAGACAAGCTCGCAAGACTTGGCAGAAAACTAGAGCTCCTGAAGATAAAACAATCAAGAAGGAGTCAGTAGCTTGTTTTCTCCTGACAAAGTCCTGACAAGTAAATCTGACACGGACTATTCGTTGTGGAAGGCCACTAAAAGTCTGAAAAGACCTTAACTGCAAGTGCCACAAAGTAATTTGTGTAATTTACATGTAAATTACATGTTAATAACTGTGTAGACTACATCGTGTAATTTACGCGCCCAACCTTGGTCTTTAGGCAAAGTTATCTTCCGAGACAATAGAAAGTAGCAGAAATAATAATGATTTCTAAGCCTAATAAACCCTTAAATGACAAAACATCATACAGATCAATCTCTTTATTAACAACCACATCAAAAATTTTCGAAAGATTGTTTCTGAAGAGACTTAAGCCAATTATAGATACTAGAAAACTTATACCACCACATCAATGAGCTAATTTTCGATTAATTTGAGTTGCTCTAAACGCCACACTATTCCGCCGAAAGTGAATTCCCTTCCGTTTGAGTATGATGGATGATCTATGCCGTAATGCGTTGGGGTGCCTGCTTTCCCCCGCTTAGTGATTAGGTTTGTTGCGACATGAAACGAACTTCCTAGATATATCTGTGCCTTGAGAGCGCGAAACGAACCACCACGTATTTGAGAGAAAAGACAGAAATTCCACTGTGGGAAGTTAAATTTTGCCGTTATGCAGGAGGGTATCGGGAGGTTGTGTCAGAAGGTATTGACGAGTTGTTCCCTAAACAGGGCCGTTGAGGTCACCAATGAAGCGTATAGTTTGCTGTAAATTTTTTGAATGTGTGTCATGAGTTCTTCTGAACGCCACGTGTTAAAAGTTGATTGGATTGTCGGAATAAGATATTGTCTTGAGGTGTTTCAATTTTACGAAGGATGTATTCCAACATGAGATTAAAAAGTATCGGAGACAGCTCGAGAACTTTATTGCCTCTTCCCAAGTTTGACACATCATTGTCTTCGAACTGGTTTGGTATTCCTAAACATTTAACGCATACTCATGATATACGTCGGATATAACCTCGACCAATTGACACATTAGGCACTTCACACGTGGCATTAAAGTAAAGTACGATTTATTTTCTTGTTTGTTTGTTTGTTTTTATCTCTACAATCTGTTTCGGGGCTCGAGACACTTCCAACTCTTTCAACCAAATCGAGGACGTACGGCTATAGGTCCGATTTACGTAGAACCATCTGCATATTGCATAGCTCCATGACAGCCTATAGTATTGACATGGAAGATGGGTCGGCCCATGAATTCTGCACTCTAACAGAGGGTCATAGATGTGTTCATTCACACCACCGATTGTAATCGTGTGGTGAAAAATCCCTTTACTATCCTGCCCCTATCGGGATTCGAACCCAGTACCTCCCACTCCAATTGACGCAGCTTTAACCACTGCGCCACCAGGGCGGTCAGTTTATTTTCTTTTGAAAACACCAAATGGAAATCGTTTCAAAACACAAAGCACTTGTGATTAAATGATTTCTGATTTTGCGTAAAATACGTAAACAGTATTCAAACAATTGACAACTTTATTTTTATGAGAATGCTACTTGCTATAAAAGGCAGAATTATAGCACAACTATAAAAGTAACAAACCGATTTTTATTCACTGTATTATCTATTACCTTCGGAGAAAATTCCAGTCAAGAGATTTTTATACCTAATCGGTTTTATTTTCTGATCATTCCAAGTATATATCAAACCATGCAATAAAATACTACACCGAGCTTTTTAATACACTTCCAATATGTCTCGAGCACAAATTGTATATAGGAGTACATATCCTACTTTTGTATCGTAAATTGAATTAGCCATAAACCAACTTCCTATATATAAAAATACGATTTTCATATTATACAAAACAGTTTAAAATCTATAAACTTATTGTTTCGTACTTTCAATTTATCAGACTAAAAAATAAAGATTGTCATATACCACTCGTTCATATGTAAGTAAATATAAGAGAACACACCTTACTCTTATATAGTAATATACCTGCTGTAAATAATTTTCACCGAAAAATAAAATTTTAATATCACATCCGAATCTGACAAAAATTTTATTATTTTGCCAAAATACAATAAAATTTTATTTTTACGAGCTTTCATATTTTCCCGTCTTGTTAGTAAAGTATTTACAGACATGCATATATATATATATATACCAACCTACATATATTATATAGGTAACAGCTTTCGGTTTTTAGTACACTTCGACTCCAGGAACGCAACAAAAAAAAAAAGTTTATATTATTACGATTATTACTACCGCTGTATAGTGACTCCTGGTTGAGGTTTAGACTTTATTGGCCGGTAAATTTTTGGATTTTACTGCGTTATCTTTATTTGTCGTATTATTGGTAACCATTGAGATAAGATTTTATGGATAAATTCACGTCATCTCGAGAGACTTTGGATTTAAATTCGTGGCCACGTCAATATCAAAATGTAATCGTGCACAATAGTTTCTCGCTGTCTGGTATATGTATATAAGGCGATCCGAAAGAATAGTTGTTTAAAATATATTTA
The DNA here is from genome assembly GCA_963932295.1 of Tipula lateralis. Taxonomy (NCBI): domain Eukaryota; kingdom Metazoa; phylum Arthropoda; class Insecta; order Diptera; family Tipulidae; genus Tipula; species Tipula lateralis. The sequence goes on along the minus strand of OZ010737.1, from coordinate 175,037,750 downwards.
TGTCTTCAAATAGTATTTCAACGTTATATAATCAGACGTTAACGTAACAAGCACGAACATAAACAATTATGGTACGAGAATTTACACAAGAAATATAAAACATTAACAATTTCAACATCTTCATAATCTCGAATGTCTAATTCTTTAAGGATATTATTATTGTTATTATTATTGTAATTTATTTCATATAATCATTATTGTTATTATTATGGTTTTAATGCTATGCTACAGACAAAACTCTACAATATCTTTTATATATTACATGCTTGAGATACAAAAAAAAATATAAGAAGAAAATATCTTACATCTACTATGGTTCTATAATTCACCTGAGACAAAAAAAAATAAATATACATTATTATTATTTATATAATTTTTATAAATTGTAGTAATATTATTTATATTTTATTTAATAATAAAAATTAATTATAATTTATAGAATTTTTTGTATCTATAAATATAAGATTAGTTGGAGTGCGAGTTACCTAAGGTGCACCAATGGTAACTCTAAATAATTTAAAATAATGGATTATTGGGTCAAAAGTTTGAGTTACTTAGTACTGAGCAGTGCTGCCACTTCCACAGCTGAACTGTGTAGCAGATTTAGAAAAAAAATATAGTAAAACGAATGCTTTTCGTAGTAAATTTTAAACTTAGTTATATTTTTAAGTTTTTATTAATGAAACTTAAAAAATTCAGTATTTATTGAATTCCTTTACAGAATAAAAAATGTAATATATTAAAACAATATTACAAATCAAAAATCAACAATAAAATCACATTAGGTACAACTTATATGGATTGTACAGAGATACATAAACACTCGCGGACAAAATTAACGCATATTTTTTTTTTGTAATAAAAAAAATCTCGCTGGTCAATTTTAATACTACTTGTGTCAAATGATAGCACATTTATATTTTTATCAGAAACCACCTTGAATAAAGTTTACTGCAAGCCAATCAATTAAATTTTTCGAAAATGCTTAATCAAAAGTGCATTGTGTTTGAAATCCAAGGCAACGATCGGCTTTTGTTCCATTGCATATCAATTATTTTTAAATGCAGTACCACTAGTTCTTATAAATGTGTTCTACAGCAAACACCTTATATAAAATCCATTGTAATATGGCACCCGTTCAAGAGCTGGAGGCGGTTAAAGTGGTCACATTGTATCAGGAAGATCATACACAAGTACAAATCGCACGAAAATTAGGAATTAATCAGTCTTTGGTTTCACGAATCCTTAAGCGGTATCGTGAGACCTTAGAGTATAAAAAAAAGCCCGGACAAGGACGTAAAAGGTGCACAACCGAGCATGACGATCAATTTTTAAAAATGAATTCGTTACGAGATCGAAAGCGAACTTCTACTCAACTCTAAAATGAGTTACTTAGTGCGCGTCAAGTGAATATTAGTGTCAGAACAGTTAGACGAAGATTAAAAGAAGTGAACCTAACTCCAAAACGGCCTGTAAAAGTTCCACGGCTCTTCCTCGCCACAAAACCAGCCGTTTAGAATTTGCTCATACTCATGCAAATTGGGGAACTGATCAATTGGCCACTGTTCTCTTTTCAGATGAGACCAGAGTCCAATTATGGAAACCAGATGGACGTAATCTTGTATACAGAAGAGTTGGAGAACGCTTCGCACCGTGTAACATGGTGCAAACTGGAAGCTTTGGTGGAGGTTCAATAATGTTTTGGGGTGGAATCAGTTGGGAGGGCCGTACGGAGCTGGTGGAGATTGGTTTGAGGATGAATGAAGGCTGGTTGTTGATTTGAGGATGAATGTAGACTCGTGTTCTTGGCGATCACGTTTTGCCATATGTGGGCTTCATAGGATATGACAGTTTTGTGTTAATGCATGATAACGCTCCAGCTCACGATGCTGCCACGGTACGACAATATCTCCAAGATATTGGCATTCGTGCACTTAAGTGGCCATCAATGAGTGCTGATCTTAACCCGATTGAACACATGTGGGGCACTCCAAAACGCGATATAAGAGCTTGAAATCCTGCACCAGATTCGACAGCAGAGCTGAGAGATGCAGTTTTAATGTTTATAAAGCTAGTTTTAATGTTTATAAACCGCTTTTAAAAATTAAAAAAAAAAATTTTAGCCACATTTTAACATTTTGTAATTAAAAATAGCCGATATAATTCCATAACGCCACATTTGTGCCTCTTTTGAGAAAATTATAAATTTGGGATCATTTGATACCAGTTCCACTGAAATTGTCCAGTAGGATTTTTTTTATTACCAAAAAAAAATACGCGTTAATTTTGTCCAGGAGTGTATCACATAAATAAATTAATTTTTTCTTAGTCTAGCAGTTAAATTTGATATTTCCGGTCGACAAACTAAAATTTTTCACGTTTGTGAAGTATTTCCTAAAAAAATAGTTATTCCTAAAATCAAAAACAATAATAAAAATGTATATATGTATTTGAAAATACGTAATACAAAACAAATTCGAAAACTACATAAAAACGGGTAATTGTTATCCCATTAAAAAATTTTTGACAACTGCCCATTGGAAAAATTATCACAATTTATAAAGATAACGGAATAATAATATTTTAACAAAAAAACATGTATTTAAAAAAATTGGTTTTTCCGAGTTTTCCGATTATACTAAACGGCAGGAACTATAGCAACAAACATTTTTGAGTAGGTCTAGCAAACGGAAAATCAAATAAAATTTTCAAAAAGTAGGGCTTCTGGTAGTTAGGATTAAGGATAATTGAAGACATTACCATATATTTATTTAAAGAGACATCGGGTTTTCCAAGTTTTCCGATTATACTAAACGGCGGGAACTATAGTGACAAACATTTTTGAGTAGGTTAGCGTAAATTATCATAAGGTTAATGTATTGCCAATCAATATTATCAAAATGACACAATTAAAAATGTAATTGTTTATGGATAAAAGAAAACAATTGTTATTTTTAGTTTTGCTCATGAACAATTACCCCTATTATGATGCATTCGAAATCAAAATAAGTATACTAGAGGTATTGAAGGAAACGATAATGCGACGAGCTTTTGAAGCAAAAGAAAATAAATCAAACTTAAAATTATTGTTTCAGTATGTTTCTAAAACATTACAACATCAAAACATAATATTCAGGCAAACATTAATTCCCAAAATAAAGGTTACCTGAACATCAGTCGCCGTCGTATAAGCAGCTCGCACATTAAAAAAAACTTTTAACACCGGCGCAGGCTTTCAAAACGAGAACTGAACCCTGACCTCTTATGATTGTAAAATCTTATCTACGCTTAAAATGAAGATCATTCGTTTCATTTTTGATTACATTTAAGTTGCGAAAAACTATTATCGGATTCGTTCGAATTATGAGTTAAAGCAACTTCTTGGTAACAGCGATATTATCGTAATCATTAAATTCAATCGAACTAGTTGGCCAGGCCTTGTTTCAAGATCTTTAACAACGAATAATAAAAAAGGCAACAGATCTCAAATTAGAAATCAAAACCAAAAACGTAGAGCTACGTAACATTGTATTAAAGTTCATGAATCATCAAAATATATGCAACGCGAAGTTGCTAATGTTATTATTTTTATATTTATTTGTTTATTTTATGAATAAGGAAATGGTCGAGCTCCGTCCTAGTTGACCATATTGCAGAGCTTATTTCAAAACTCATTTTACAATACCATTTCCATCCATACCCAATCTTATCATAATCGGTTAGTAAATGACCGAGTTCTATCCCAGGTGATCATATTTGAGAACTTCTTCCAAAAACCATTTTTCCATCCAACATAGAAAATCCATCAAAATCGGTTGAGAAATAATCGAGCTCCGTCCCATGTGATCATATACCAGAACTTCTTCCAAAAATCATTTTATTATATCCTATTTCCATCCAACATACTCAATTCCATCATAATCGGTTAAAAAAAATATTCGAATTCTGTCCCAGGTGGCCATATTTCAGAACTTTGCATAAAAAACATTTTCCAACCTCATTTCCATCAAACATTTTCAATTCTATCAAAATCGGTTAAGAAATGGCCGAGTTCCGTCCCAGATGGCGTTTTTACAGAACTTTTTCAAATATCATTTTATAATCCAATTTCCATCCAACATACTCACTTCTATTATAATCGATTAAGAAATGGTCGAGTTCAATCCCAGGTGGTCATATTCTAGAACTTTTTTGAAAAACCATTTTAAATTTCAACTTCTATCCGACATGCCTATATAGTCCCATCATAATCGATTAGGAACTGACCGAGTTTTGTCTCAAATGGAAATATTTCGGAACTTCTTCTGAATGGATTCTAGCCGCTGTACGTCATACAGGAAGATCCCGACTGCGTTTGCGTGACGAAGTCGAACTATACCTTCGTATACTTGTAACGTCGCTACTGAAAAGCTCGAGTTATGAATCGAAATAAATGAAGGACCACATGCTGTATTTAAAGTTCATTTGTGGGTATAATAGCTAAAGAACGATGGTGAGATAGAGAGTGGCATAGTTGCAATTTGTCACTGCCACTCTATCAGAATCCCCAAAGGAATAGACGAAAACACGGCATAATGTAATTCGATACTGTATATATTTACTGACATACATCCCAAGTTAGGAAAATTATTTACTTATACGAGTATTTCAATACTAAAATGTATTAATTATATTCCTTAACAAATGGTTCTTCTCAAAATGATGTTTTTCCTCAGAATGTCCATCGTTTAAGAATAACAGGAAAATTCGAAAAAGCCGACTTCAACAAATTCTGTACAGTAACTTGAAAGATTTCCTTAATTTTCCTAAGTGCCTAAAACTATATGTTTTAAAACATTTAAATTACTTTTCTATAGAGCATAGATCTTGACTTATACAAAATGTACACGAGGAATCTTGAGACAGTTATATTTACCATAATTCTGTACTGAATGCTTCGAATCACACTGTCAATCACTTAACTTGCGTTATTATTAAGTTCGATACATATATATAAAAATTAGAAGGCAAATATTTAATAACAATAATTAACATATTTGAATTATTTTACTCAAATCGTAATAATGAATAAATAAATAATATATGTTTCGTTTAATATGGATTTTAAATATTATTTACACTAACACATTCGTATTTAATTAGGATTAGGAAAAACTTCACATTCCTACGCACATACGTGAAGTATATCCTAAAAATTTTCCTAAATTTTTTTGTTTTGTTTTAGGAAATACTTCCCAATCATAATTTTTCTGAAGATTTTAAGAGACCGGGTTCTTGGCACGCTTTCCAACAAATTAGATTAGATTTAATTAATTCCTTTGCCAAACATAAGATTTTCTACAGTGGCCGTGTTTAAACTATTACGTGTCCTAGTTTTAATTAAATTTAATTTAGACAATTTTCTTTCCGCAGCAGCAGTGCTGTGCGGCAAAGAACACAATATTAGCACATAATTCATAAACTAGGATCATCACTCATAAACTGGAATTTCAAAAACATTTTAAAAATCATTTAACTTTTTTATTTCCCCGTCTTAAAATGGAAATGCATTTATCAAAGCCAATGTAAAATGAAACTAGTGTATTTTTAAGAGTTAAAATTGGTTCTTCCTCTACCCCTTTCGATAGTTTAAAATTTTCAAATTTAATACCAAAGTGCATTGATGATGGCGTAAAATATAAATCAGGATTTTTTATGTCAACGTCGTAGTCACAGCTCAAATATTGTGGTTTGATGAAATTTTTAATTATTTCAATATACAGAGAATGCAATTCTATGTAAAGAACGTGAATTTGCGTTGTCTCTGATTGAAAAAGTCTGTTTATGTCATATAATAACTTATAAGACATGAACAAAAGGTAACCTTTAGTCATATGATCCATTAAGAAATAGTTAATGTCACCTGCATTTGAACTGTAAAGCTCTTCGTAATTATATAGACCGAAATAATATTTTAGAGGGTCCATTTGTTCTAAAAGCCGATTGACTACGCTTTCAAACGATAGCCAACAGGCACTTAGCCGTAAAATTTTATGATTTTTAACATTAAAGTAGTTTTGAAACTCCCGAAAATTTCCTATCCGCTTTGGACTGTGGGCGAAGTGGTTGAAAATGTTTTAAATATTTTTTTCAATGATATTTGGTAGTTTCTTGCAAGCGGCTGATGCATGTGTAGCGTAATACAATCAAATTCTTATTTTTTTTCCAAAAATTTGGTAATAATTCAAACTTTATGTTGCTCTGGCTTAAAATATCGTGCTACAATTACCAAACATTTCGCCGTGGATACGTCTGTTGTTTCGTCTAGGATTAGTGAAAATTTGCATTTTCGCAACTTGTTTGCTATTACTTGCCTAAAGTAAGGCCCTATTATTTGATTCAGCATCGCAAATGATTTTGTACGCCCGCATTTCAATTCTTTCATTGTTTCCGAATCTGTACATGTAGTTTGTAATAGCATAGAATCCATCTGTAGGAACGGTAGATCGTACTGAACACAGTACATCACGCAACCAAACTCAGCTGCCCTTTTCCGATACTGGCCGGGTTTAACTACAGACTGAATACTTGAACAATATTTTGAGTTGTAGTCGGAATTTCCAATTTTTTTGCATGTATTTTGCTTTGTGTTTCGTGTCGTTTAAAATGAACTCTATTGTTGGGTAACACTTTAAAGTAAATTGAACAAAAAAACCTGGTCGTTCACTTTCCTAAGCCACATATGTAAAATTTCCCATTCTGGGGAATCGGGATCCGAATCGGAAGAACTTTCAGCCTCTCCACTTGGTCTCACATCAGTTCTAAAAACATTGTAAATTAATAACTAACCGATTTCCTGGGGTACGACGTTTCCAGAAGAAAAAGGTCCACTTTGATGGATATTTTTCGCATCGGCAGGCCTTAAACAGAGTCAACATCTGAGTTACACCTTAAAACACTAAAATCTGATGAAATTACAAGTCAACGTAACCTACTATCTCAAAGTAGTTGACGTAGGAAATTCACTATTGGAAATATTTTCAAATCATCATTCTCAGTGTTAAATTTTACCCGTTAGTGAACCGCTAGTAGTTCGTTGCGTGTTTTTGCCTAATTATCCATAGTAAATCTAGCAAAGACTTGTTGCGTGTCTATTATTTACGTGACTAATATCGGTTCACTAGCGGGTACTAGCGGTTGGTCGATTGGAAAGCAACTAAAATCATTTCAAATCTATAAATCAAATTATGTATTCAAGATGAAAAGAGGTTTTCATGTGAAATAGCTAATTCCCGCGTAAAAAATTACAAAAAATAAACTAGTGACTTACTTTGGCAATCGTTTGGAAATACTGCTTCATATTTATTATTATGTTTAAAATACACAATACACAACCCTACAGTAAAATTTAGTTTAAAATACTTTTTAAATTCTAGGGTTTTCGATTTGAGCATTTGTTATAACTTTCGTGTACCGAAACAAAAATAAGTTGTAACGTATAATGAAGTTAACTGAAATAAGGCATTTTCTCGTGTAATATGAAATAAATCGTAAAAAAATTAAAATGTAGCAGATTTGGTTTAGTGGGTAGTGAATCGTTGATAGGAACTAATTGTAACAGATCTGCTACATTTAGTAGTAGCAAAGTGGCAGCAATGGTACTCAGAGTTAAAACGTCTAACACTACCATCCTGAGTGATCAGGGACATGATTGACCTAAATGACACGATAGAAAAAACTTTAGCCGAGTGTTTAAACTGACAAACTTTAATTTTAACAATAAATTAATTCCACAATAAACTCCACAAATATTTCACAAATAATTATTATTACACTTATTTTCCACAATAATTATCACTTAAATTATTTTAACACTTCACTTTCACTAATTATCACTTCCGATATTAGCACTTTAAAATTTCAAACTGTTTCTTGTGGAACGCTCTATCAACGTTTGCATCTCTACACTTCGCAAAGTGTTCGTTGCGTCGTATTTGATTCGCTCCGCCTATTTTGTCATTTATTTCCTTTTGTTCCTATGTGTAAACATTTGGTTACTGGGTTACCACAAAAATAATGCTACAATTTTTAAATCTTTTTAATTATCCCAGGTGTCACTGTGATTCGACAAACATGTTAAACAGTGACGCGCCATCTCTTACCAAATCCCATTTATTAAAGCACCATCTGTTAAAAAATTGTCTTACTATTTTTCTTATACAATTTGTGAAATAATTAACTGTGTACAATTTTTAAACTGTATGTCAAAATGTCACAATAATTGGTTTTAGAATAGAATTATTGGCATATATACCATTAAAAATTACCTCCTTTCCAACTGAAGGCTAGTACTCGGTTCAAAGTGGAATGAAATGTTATCACGGGCTACAAAAATTTATTTATTTTCACGTGAAATGGAAATGAATTTTTTTTTAAGAATTAAAATGTTCAAACAGTTCAAATGTTCAAATTTCATGTTGAAAAAATGGTTCGGATCATTATTTTCGTATGGAACAAATTTGTAGAGTTTATGTTCGCCATCTTTGGTGCATTGAGATAACTATAGTTTTTGTGCTAATAAACTGAGTACTGCTTAATGAAAACAGAAATGACATTTTTTATTTCTGAGTTCACTGTGTTAAAATCGTATGGAAATTTCACGTGAAACCAATCTGAAATCATCCACCTTTATTCGTATAACGTAGTCCTGAAAATTAGTTGATTTTCAAATAAGCGCATTAATTAATGTAAATGACCAAACCTAACGTTGGTAGATTTTTGACATTTAAAAACAGATGGCACTGCGAATGGTGTTGTCTTTGTTTTTAGAACTACCAAAGCTGGTTTCAATTTTAAATTGTATCTCGATTATTTCACAATCTACGAGGTTGTTTCAGTATCGAGATCTTTATATGTATCTCGTATGCAGTGTCACAGCAAACTATTACAGTGTCACAGCAAACTATTACAGTGATCATCCAAATATACATTCAGTCAATATTATAACTAAATTATACGGATGAACTCCAGACACTAGCTTGTTTACAAAATCTGTCCTACAGCAATCCAGTCGATATGTGATACAATATTATGTGAAACACCACTGTCCACTATCCAGATTATTCAACTGTTTGAGTTACCTAGTCCAGTATATAATTTACCAAACTGATGATAGGTTTAAGAAGAAGTGATTACACGTGTGAATTACACGATCGAATTACATTATGTATGTAGAAAATGATTGCATGTAAAATCTCGACGCGCCATCTCTTATCAAATCTAGTTGTCACTAAAGCACCATCTATTAAAACAAAATCTTACTATTTTTCTAGTACAATTTGTGAAATAATTAACTGTTAAGTAACAATAATTAGGTTAAGATTAGAATTATTACCAGTGTAACGTAGTCCTGAAAATAATATATAACCGTTGAACATCTTAGAGATTTAATAATATCCATACACTTATTAGAAACTCTTAAATGCTTATATATAGTAATGTTATCTGTTATCTTGTGTCCACCTTTCTTAATATTGCAAGAGTCTTTGATAACACTCCTTTCGTTTCGATTACGAATGAATGTAGTAAGTTTGGTATCGAACCCACTATCATCGAGTGGATTAAATATAGTTTTGTGTGTCGCATTGTGATATGCGAGGTTGAAGCTACCTTTATTTCGGTCCAACTTTCCAGAGGATGCTTCCAGATAGCATCGAGGCATAGGAACATTGCAGCTTTTTATTTGTCACCTTTTTTCGGATGAGAATAAATAGGTCAGCCTGATTCTACCAATTGTAACTTAAGCATTTGTGGGCCAGTGATTTAAGTTAAATCATCAATGCAAAACTTAACGATTTGTAAAATGTCGCTTGTCGAATTGTCACTGGCGACATGTCTTCGACTTCTGGTTCTCTCTCTCTCTCTTTCTCTCTTTCTGAACACGGTTTTGGTTTTGGTATTTACTATCCATATCATTCATCTATCCATCTCTCTGCCAGTTGGTGACATACTGTATATCGAGCGGAATTAGTTTCTGCTTCTTTCCCTCCTCACATAATTATAAAAAACAGGTACCCCTACTTGACCTAAGGCAAAATACTTTGAAAGAGGGTTAACTCGGAGCTGACCAATTACGCTCTTTCCATTAAAAAGGTCAACTTATTGGCGATGGCCGTTTCAAAAGTCATCTTCATCGCTTTCAGTTTTAAAAATAAACCGATGTGCGCTATAATTAAATCCTATATTTTCACATTTAGCACTTTGTGGCATTGAGTGCGAAACCTTGAAGGTATGCAGCTAATTTTAGTAATACTAATATTAAAGTTATCTGGGGTAAGTTGACATACTTAAGACTTACCTTTGGTTACAATGTACTCAAACAATTTAATTTCAGTGATCAAATAGCCATTCCCGGTTCTCAAAACCGAAAGTCGTAGTAGGAATCTCTAAGTTTCCTATAAAATAGATTAAGAATTTGGTTGCATCCGAAGTTTGCTTAATTTTAACACCGGTGATATGTTTATGCCCTTATTTGAATTCATACTAAATTGTACTTCAATAAAAGTTAGAGCTTGGAGTTTTGATGTCATAATTTGAGTTATCTCAAGCATAAATGGCCAAAGCCTGTAAGATTTCTGTCGATCATGGCTAAAATATGTCTTTTAAATACATGCGAAATCTAGCTCATACTTTGAAAAACGGAGAGGCAGCCATTTCAAGCGTAAGAGCACGTTTCTGTTTTATCTTTATAACTATTGTCGTAAATAAAACGTTCGTTAGGTTTTATTTTGGTTCGTTAGGCAGGAAAACGATCTATTTTCATTTTCTGAGAGCTTTAAGATTGATTACCAAAGCTCTTGGACCATATTGATTAGTGACTACATATGTTTTGAGTTTTTATTAGACCATAGGTTAAGATGGCCTCTTATAAAGATAAACTTTTATCTTAGAATGGAAAGCTTTTATGAGCTTTCATCTGTTTTGTTTTTAATTTGAAAAGCGACTGACATCACACAACACGAGTATTCTTTAACACCACAAAAGGAGTGGTTTTAAAAATTTTTAGACTGCCATACTTTTCCATGCCATCTATGAACTAACTTTAAAAGTTTGCTTAATATAAAGTCGAGTAGGGTTTAATCATTCAACCTATTCAAGAATACAATAGTATTGAGCATTGGACCGTTCTTAGAAAACAAATATTGTACCATAGTAAAAGATTATCATAGTAATACTGGTACAATGGGTCATCTGCATTCTACTAGAGGTATCAACAACATCTGTTTTGCCATTCCGTACCGATATATTGCCGTAGCAAACACCAATAACGTGTCCAAAGTAATTAATTTGATATTACAGCGTTGATTTGAATCCCAAAGTTTGTCGTGACCTCAAGGACTTTTTCCATCTTGTGCTCCATTGATCTGCGTCCACAAAACAATACGTAAGTGAAATACTATTACTCTTAAGATACATTTCAAATTATAAAACAAATTGCTAACCCGCAAGTAAAAACCTAAGAATTATTTGGTTGCTATGTATCCACATCAAACAAATCTCATTTCTTTAAAAGTAAATAATAAAAATTGCATCTTTGTATCTCAGATTCTGTGTATATATATATATATTGTAAAGGTTCTTTGATACACACACACAAATATATATTTTTACAATCATATACGGTTTCGAACAAAAAATTGATTTTCTAAAGAAGAGAAAACTATACAGAATTCATCTTAAGATTGATAGATAGATACTAGATAGGTGTACCTTGGAATATCACTTAAAATGCAAAACATGGATATCGGAATTATTTTTCACTTCTATACTGTAAATAAAACAGATTTTCCAGACTTCTATACACAAACGACTATACGGTATACGATAACATTTCCTTGAACCAAATCTAACACCGCCTCAACCATTATATATTGTGTACCCACTCACATATAACGTGCAGAGTGAAAATAAATTATACCCAAGTTTTATTGATCTTGTTGAAATTTGATAAGATGATTTAATATATTTGAATGAGATTTTTTTATATACATATTCCAAAAATGATATTTTCAATAAATGCCAAAACTTCAAAAAAATTATAACTTTCGTATAATTTAATCTGCTTAACGTATATATGGATTTTTTTCACGATTCAAATCTTTAAGATATGGATGTGGAAAATTAATGTAAATTCTATCTACTCATACATATAAAACATAAACGATTCGAATGGGTTTCGATTAAATTAATATACAGTTTCGAGATGTCAATTAGATTTGTCATTTACAAAATACAATCATGCAGACGTTTCACATTCCAATGTTCGAATCGAATTCGTTTTATTGTGTGGAATATTGCACTTTATGGCAAATCAATAAATTCTATGAGTATATTGTTAGACATTAAAAGAATATTCATGAGAAGAACTTTGATATTGCAACATAAATGAACTCAATAAGATAGCATAATTGAAAATATGAAATTGTATATTCAGGATGCCTACACCATCTTATCATTCGGTATATACAAGAAAATTGACGTTTATGGTTTCTGGAAATTTGTTTGCAATCGGAAACATAATGCAAGGTTTCAATCGTACTCTAATTGATTTTGTATCTTAGACAACTTCTTCGGCTTCTTATTTACCTTTAATTAAGTGCATATGTTGAACATACGTTGGATTTCAGGAGTTTGTACAAGCCAACCAGTTACGGTGATCCTAGGTATGTTACCATAATCCTGGAGTACATTCAGCAGAGTTCCAAATGGATATCTGAGAATTATTTATTTCAAAATTATGAGGGCCCAGGCCCTGCTTGCAGAGCCGCGCCTAGCACATTGACCGCCCGTGTTCATATGAAAAATTAGCCGCCTCTTCTTCACTTCTAAAAAAAACTACCGTTTAGAATAATATTTCACCCATATTTATTATTATACACATATTTATTTAATAATTAACATTAAAATATTTAAACCAAAAACCAAATGAGTACTCATATATTAAATAAAATGCACTTTGCGAGCTTTCAATTATGCGAACTTTTTAATCTTATCATGCATATCTAAATTTTCAGCTAAATCGTGTTCAATAGAAACCAATGCCAAGTTATCTAATCTGTTTTGGCCCGTTGTGCTTCGAAGAAAATTTTTAATTCATTTTAATTTTAAAAAGGACCTTTCTCTAGTAGCTACATTTACTGGTAATGTAAAGAGTATTCTAAGAGCAACTACTATGTTTGGTAAAGTACTAGATAAATTATTTTCAATAATATGTTCTAAAATTTCTGGCCCTAATAAATCTGGCATTAAAATATATCAAAGTACTTTAAATTCGTCGATCATTTCAACGGCACCGATATCCTTTTCATTCTTAATTTCGTCCGATAATTTAATTTCTAAATCTTTGCAACATTTGAAAATATCATCATCGCTTAGAAGCTTTAATTTTTTTAAGTCATACAGAGAGCTGAATGCGTCACAATGTGAGTTTAATTAATCAAACCAATGTGAGTTTAATAAATTAAATTATTACAATTAAAAATATATAAATTAAATTTATTTCTTAAAAAACTAGATATATTTAAGAACGAATAACGTTTCCTTTTAATGAATTTATTGTCGTTTTCAAAAATTGAAAAATAAAAATTAATTTTAAAATTTAACTGTGCATCGTGCGCCGTTTCATCAGGGCTTTCAAAATCAAACTGCATTTTTTTACGTCGTCTTATAAAAGAGATATCGGGAAATTTAGTTTCGGCATCCAAAATGTCGGCTAAATGTTTGGCTTCATTTCAAAATTCTAACAGTCCACCATCAGATTGCTTGTCCTCCAGGTGTTTAGTTAAATTATTTAACTTCTCTATACAGGAATTTATGTTTAGTTGTGAACTTTACTTATTTTACTAACTGCGTTAACGTAATTTAAAATATCATGCCAGATTACCACTGAACATAAAAATTTAAAAGATTTTAATTCCGTTGCTAAACATTTCGCCTGATGTCGTGAATTATTATCTTTATTTTTATCTTCGATTATGTTAAATAGTGTATCATAAATTATGCCAATTGCTTGCTTTAATGGTCTTGTCTTATTGCATCTATGCGACTTTCCCATCGTGTATCGCTTAACGGTTTTTAATATGTCCCAACGTTGTGTGGACAAAGAAGAAAATACAAACAATTCTTGAATTATATTAAAGAAATCGACTGTTTCAAAGTTAATTTTGGCAGCATCATTCACCACTAAGTTAAGTGTATGTGCACAAGGTACAAAAAAAGCACGGAGATTTTTGTTTATCTTTTTTTGCAATCCATTATGGTTGCCCCGCATATTAGCCCCATTATCATACTCTTGCCCGCGCATGTCATCAATATCAAGGCCTAATTCACTTAGTTTGTTTAATATAAAATTACACAATCCTTCCCCCGTCGAATTTGGTTTTGGGCAAAATCCTAAAAAATGTTCTTTAATATCTTTTTTGGTGTTTTCATTTAAATTGACGAATCTAATTATATATCTCGATATGGCTTACATCAGGCGTACAGTCTAATATTATAGGGTAGTATTTACATTTTTTTGCCATAAATAATATATGATTCTTAATTTAGGTCAATTAACCAAATTATCTCATTCTGGATTTTGTCACCCAGATATGTCGGCATAAATGTCTGAGTATTTTTAGAATTTTTTGAAGGTGTTGCGAAATCGTAGGGTCAAATTTGGAAATCATTTCCACGGCTTTCAAAAAATTTCCATTATTTGCCTTAAACAAAGTATTACTTGTTCCTCTTTGGGCTAAATTTGGTCGTGCTAGAAACTGAATTATATATATTATATTATTATCAAAAATGTCTTGCTCGTAGTGATCTATCGTGGTATTATTTTGAAACGCTTTTCTAAGATCCATCCATTAACTAAAATTTTTGATATGAGTCTCACTTTTTTCATGTCTTGATAGATATTGTAACAAATGTTGCCAATCTGAAAATCCAGTTGTAGCTAATAAATTATTAGGAAAACCAAAAATTTTAAAGGGAAAGCAGAAAACATTATTTAATGATTCAGAATACAGTAACCAGTTTCTAGAGGTTTTTCTCCATTAGATAAGATGCGCTTATAATAAGATTCGGAAAATTTTTTTCCATTGTTCCATCCCTATCACTTTCACTATTAATATTTGAAGATGTCGAGGGTTCTTCAAAATTTTAAACATATTTAATTTAAAAATAGCATCTTCTGATTATTATTTTCGTCTTTAAATTTTTTTGTTTTACGATATTGCGCACCGGAGAACCGTTCCGATTTTCTGTAAGTTTGGCTGTTTTTAGGCATGGCTAATTCTATAAACATATTCTCCATTACAAACTATTATAAATATGTAATATGTAAACAATTTACTTACATGATCGGTAATTACACGTAACGATGCACTTGTCTATTTAATTTAAGTACAATTATCAATGTAAGTGTTGTATAATGTAAATAATACAAAATATGTACAGTAAAGGATGTTAGATATGTATCAAATCTTAAATTTAACACTAATGTTTATTAAACTTTTATTCAAAAATTTATGCTTTAAACTTTTATTATAAAATGTATATTTTCGTTTGATAATTAAATACTATCCGCTATAAAACATAACTATGAATAAATCAGTAAATCCCCTAATTATATTTCACGTGTAGAAGTATACATATAGTGTTATCCCAGTTGTGATTGTGACTTTACTCTTTACTCAGAGCGATCGACGAAAGTTTATAAAAAATAAATGAGACTAAAAATTTGAGACAGGCATATAGCACAGACACAGTACACATAATACATAATTATATAAATAAAGAGCGTAGATAGCTATTTACACTTTTCCTTTTCTTTTTTCGACGTGTTACGTATTTCTCTTCACAATGACAAACAAATATCAACTCAGCAGGTCAGCAAACTAGCAAATAAATAAAAAGAGATAAAATTTTAAATTTATACAGTTAGGTAGAGTATTTTGATTAAGCATGAAGAAAATATTTTTAGTTATTATGGCAATTCAAATCCGGCCGCCCCTAGAATTTGGCCGCCTGTGTTCGTGGCAAACTCGAACACGGGGTTAACGCGGCCCTGCCTGCCAACATATAAGTGCATATCTCAACATATAAGTTTTACGAAAAGGAATGTTAATCACAGAAACGACTAAGTTGATAATCCACAGCAGATACATTGCTAACTACATTATTATTAAATTATTATATATTGTTAGTATACTCATTTTCACATTTGGATTTGAATTTGTTAGTTTTGTTAGTTGGATAGGATAGGAATGTTCTAAGTTCATCATATATATGTGAATGTCTACGACAATTATTACTGGAGCTTTTAACCTTTATTTGGGTCATCTCATCATATGCTGTTAGTTATTGTTATCCCTATTTCCATCCTACCACCAGTTACGCGAGGATTATTACGTCTTAAGGACCCGATAGCAATATATATTATGATGATCTATTTAAACTCAGTTATGTACTTGAGTGAAATTATAAATAAATCGTTATATTGTTGTCATTATTAGCTACTTATTTGTCATTCACTTTTGTCTGTTTATAATGCGATATAAATTCAGTTCCATTCATACCATTATTAGTTATACGAGTAGATCATTATTATACTGTTAGGATTCTTATCTGAATAGCTGCTATTATGGTGAACGATTCAAGATATTTATTGATTATAGTAATCGTACTATTCTTTAAGCAATACCATCCAGCAGCTATCCTTTTAGTTCTCTGTGATATAAAAAATATTGAATAATCTTAAATAAATTATCGTTATAGTCCTCTCAAATAAATTCCCCTCTGAGGTATACATCTGAGCTACAAACAACATTATCAGCTATTATTTATATTCAATATCATTTTTCGACTTTATGATTATCTTCTCCATTAACCAATCTGATATGATATGATAGGAGAAGCACAAGCCAACCAACCACGGTGATCTTAGGTACGCTACCACAATGCTGGAGGACACCAGCAGACCTCCAAAAGTTTAAAAGTATGTAAGAGGATTATCTATGCAACAAAGTAGTCGTTTACTAAAGTAAATAAACCCTCTGGTCAAGACCACCGATCAAGTAATAACCATCCAATCTTAAGCATGTCACTCAAGAACTCCTATCCATTTACACATTTAAGTAAATAAATGAAATTATTTCAATAAAGTATTATTGATAGAAATAAAAAGACAAATATGATGAAGAGTATAAACCAATAGAATATACAAAAAGACATATGCCATATATTAACCGTTCCTTTAAAACACGACTTTCCTAATATATGAACAAGCATCTGCTAAATCGAACTTAAACATATTAGCCAATTAAAATGTCACCAATCAATAAGAAATGTATAATGAAATCTTCAACCCCTTCTACCATTAATACACATGGCATCACGTCAAAAACCACAATAGTCTTAAAGTAGCCCTTTTTTAAGTATCATATAGAATTAAAAAATTAAAGCATTATGTGTAAAACCATTGATCAGCTAGAACCAGCAATATGAAAGGTTTTACTAAACTAAAAACTGTTATTTACATAATATTAGTAGGGCATTAAAATGTATACTGTAATGTGTATATTGGCGTTTTCAACATCTAAACCGATATCACTTTTCAAATTACATTGAATTTACATATATAATTGCCAATTTATACAACGATTGCACAATCGCGGTGATCGCGTTAAAATTAAAAAATCTCTAAAATTTCTTCTACTAGTATGCCATGATAAAGCAAAATATGAAAAATCGTCTAAGGGAAAGGGAAGTATATAACGTTTATTTAGGTAGAAATTTAGAATAATATAAAGAGCAAATTAGGGTAACCAAACGAGACAAAACAAAAGACACGACACATGCAATCGTTTTCAACGATAGCATGCGTCGATACCAACACAAATACGTTATATATTATAATATATACAAAACAAGAACCAAACTAAATGTAATATAAAAATATAATTATAACACACACACAACCAACTCATTTATTTAATTTAATTTAATATAAACAAAGACCGTGCGGAAAACACACATCCACTCGGTATAAGGATCAACACAACACTCCTACGTTGGATTTCAGAACTTTATTACACATTTTCAATGTAGCTTCAAGATTCCTCAAGATAAACTCTGTCTGTCTATCTGTTTCCATCTTTCCAATATTATTTGGAGCTCAAGGCACATTACTACATGACGAGCTACTTTACATAGCTTAATCGAGGACTTAAGGCCATAGATCCATTTTACATAGTACCAACGGCACGACATAGCTTCGTACCAGCCTATACAGTGAGACCATTTAATATTCGGACAAACGTAACATAGTTTTATTCATTAGATTATTTACTATCATATCGCCCAGTTTGCGCAGTGGTTAAAAAGCTGTGGAGTGGAGTGGTAGGTACCGCGTTCGAATCTCGATAGGGGTAGGATGCGAAAAGAGATTTTGATCATAGATCATTTGGGCGGTGCGAACTGTATTGCAAATGAACTCATATGAGACCATTTTGAGTTTAGAATCCGTGTGCTGTCCCATCTTCCATGTCAGTACTATAGGCTGTCGTGGAGCTATACAATGTGCAGATGGTTTCTACGTAAAATCGGACCTTTAGCCGGAACGTCAGGTACAAGTCGGATGTCACAATGGGCCAATTGAGTCTGAGTGACGGATAACACAAAAAAAAGTTCTGACTTTTGTATGATATTTGCTTTACGATTGCCCAAAAGGTTTTGAACATACCACCTCAGTCTCGAGACATAAACCCAATAGAGAATTTGTGGCACCTATTGGATGCGCAAATAAGAAAACCCTATATTTCCAACAAGGTTTAATTGCAAAATATACTTCAGGAGGAATGGAACAAAATTAGACCAGAACTAACAAAAAAACTAGTAAGTTCAATGCCAAAAAGATTAAAATATGTGATAAAGCAAACAGGGTGTGCAACAAAGTGCTAAAACATAAATATTGAAATTCAAATTTATAAAATATAAGCTAAAGCTGTCCTATGTCCGAATATTAAATTGTGATGAATTTGTGCCATTTTTTATTAAATCAATTATTTTGTTAATTTATGAATCAATTTATTTATTATAATTCACACCTCGTGTTACAGTAATAAATAAATAAACATATTCTTATAATAAAAATTATTTTAAGTTCGATATGATAGTAGATAATCTAATGAATAGTTGTATGTTACGTTCGTCCGAATTTTAAATGGTCTCATTATATATAGTACTGACATGGAGGACGGGTTGGCCTATGAAATCTTTGACATTTGGTCGGTAAGATACCCTCATTCCACTAGGCATATAAACCCACACGTCTTATATTGAGTATAAGCTCATTTACAATGAGTTGAGCATCATGGAACAGACAGTTAAAAAAATCTTAAATTTAAGTTACCTATACCGTCACTTTAACACGCAACTCAAGAATTTTTAATTTAAACACCTTGGCAGATCTAAAACTCCTAACATACTGAATGGACCAGCATTTCGAGCAGGTATCTATCATAGATTGCCGTAATTCGAACTGCTAGATTTTCGATTAGATTATTTTGTTCTTTAGCTTTGAAAAGCTTCCTTATAAAAACCCGATCCCAAACTCATAAAAATTTGCTAAACTACAACCAAGAACAAGCCTAGAATAGGATGAAATATTGAACTGACTAACTATAATCCTTAAGCCACATAACACTTTATACAGACAAGTTAGTCCAAATCAAATATCTTCTTACCGACCAATTACATATATACATATTCTATCTAAATTCTCCTTTTTTGTGAGGAGAAAACACACTGTATGTCGGACTCGCACCCGCTAAAATCCTTTTCATTTCAGACATTAGTCACCCGGTTTAATCAAAAAAGGCTCTCATAACTGTTTTATAATTTTCTGTCGTCATAGATATCTATTTCAGTACGTGTTTGTTTCAACCGTGCATCTTTTGCCTTACTTCATTCCTCTGTTTTCCCCACCTCTTGTAAAAAAAAGTAGCTTGCGCACTTTGCGGTTCGTTTTGCTTCTGCAATACCGAGGTAATTTTAAGTGTTGTAGATTCGTTTCTTTTCTTTCGCCATTAGAGTACAGATCACTCCGTCTGTAGAAACTACATATCGTAAGCTCACTCGACGTTGTACAGTGGCCATTTTACATGTACTTCTCAATTATTAGTGTGCCCACTCATATTTCGCATTTTATGGGTGGACGACTGAACATTCTTCAATATCCGGCCGTTGGGCATCCGACATTTGCCATAAGTCTACTGAGTCAAAGAGTGACTTTAACTGCGTTTTCCAAGGAGTGATTCAGTTGCTGCCCAAAATTTAGCTTGGTGTTCCGAGGCAACCCCAGTAAGTAGGGCAAACTCTGTTTTTCCTCAGACAGCGTCAACCCATGATCAACTAGCCAAGAGCTGATGCTCTTCATCATTTTGTTGAGTTCTCTTTGTGCGTCGTTAGTATCTCGGGTGATAATAACCGCAGAACATCGTCTGCATACTCTACCGCAAATATATATCATCTGGAATTTCCATGTGCAATATAAACCATCATACGACACATTGAATAAAACAGGACCGAGGATAGTGCCTTCTGCGCTTAGCTACGTGGTTTGGAAAATGAGAGCCCTCAATCTGCCACAGTTTTGCTGCATCCATTACAGGACTAATTCTGTCTCCGCACATCTTGCTTTAGAGTTTCCCATTTAGGGCGCTTGCTTTTATTTGTCTCCCACTTGAAATTTTTTCTCGTCAATCTATATTCTTCCCGTTCCACTTCGGTCATGTACTTTTCTCAAGCTTTTCCTTTTGCGTATCTCCGTTTAAGGTGTTGGCAGCGATTTTTTAGAATCATAATCACATGTCACCACCAATAGACTGCATTTTTTTGCAGTGTGCATATGTGTTTAGGTGGCGTTCATATTTCATTGACACTGTAAGTGTATCCACGCATAACTTAGCGACACGAAAGCTAGTAATACAGGCTTTATAAAGTTATACTCAAACTCTGTATACTGAAATTATTATCTTGGCTTATAGGCCGTAAACGGCCCTTACCGCGTCTCAACTGAGACCTTATGAACCATTTTAACGATTGGTGCACATTGTAGGTGGTCAGCTCAACGAATGTTTTTACACACAACCGCATTTTATGTCATCCGGTGGCATGTTAATTTTTGGTCAGCGGTGAGAATCGAACTCGAGACCGCGGTGTGATGAGAATCTCTCTTAACCATTAAGCTACGACCGGCGACATGTATAGTGAAATACGATCATTATAAAAATAACTTCCTTCCATTTTTGTTCTTCATACAAGTTAGACGCATTTTTACTGTTGAGATTTTTAATCGTGATACATCTTGTGAAATACGAATCTAAATATTAAAAGTATTCAAATACGTTTCGAAGACATACCTTATGTAAGGACCATAAGGAGATGATGTAGGTTAAAGGTCAATATGAAGTATAGTTCCTATTTTGGTTTTCGATTTCAGTGATTTTCTAATAGAAATTAACTATATAGCTAGAACAGTAAATTTAACTATTGCCAATTCAGTAATACTTATATTATCAATGCATAATTTGGTTCAGAGTCTTGTGGTAGATCCATAAGGACATGATGTAGGTTATAAATTGATATGACTTATAGTTCTGATTATGATTTTTCGATTTCAATGATAATCGATAGATTAGTTCAACTTACAAGCAGATAAGCACTAAACCAACACATACCGTTTGCTATATATGCATATATAATCGCTTTTTATGGTGACCTCATGAACTTCTGTAACCAGGTGAAAAATCTAAAACTATATTTATCCCACTAATGACCATAAACAACCCATTAACCTTAAACTAATTTAAAATTTAATGTAATATTTTAATTATTTGATTTAACCATCCATATAATTTATATATAATTGTGATTATTCACAGATAAAAATTAAAAAGCTCGCTCATAATTAATTCCATATGTGCTTTTATACTTTATATGTACATATTATATATAGAGTCATTTAATTATAAAATACATTTTGATGCAATTAATTTTGATGTACGTGCCTAACTGCTGAATGAACAAGTATATTATTGTGCTTTATGCAGTTAAAACGTTAAATATTGCTACGAGCTTAATTATGACAAGATTCCTTTTTACCATGTATAGAGTATACATCCCACTCATATTCATCATTCATCCCTCGAATTATTATTTATGCACTGTATATATATATATTGTGTACAGCGTTGTTGTACCCGAAGGCGATTTTATAAAAAAAAATTTCCATTTTGAGATTGAATGTTTACGACAGTGTTGCCATCCTATAGCTTTTATGTAATGTTTTTATATTACAAAAAAGCACAAGACAAGTAGTTTATTCTTCTGCTGTGACAACGATAAAATTAACACAAAAAGCGCAATATCCTTTTGCATGCATACCAAAAACAATGGGGAATCCATATATTGTTAGGATTTATAATGTAAATTGGTTTGAAATTAAAAAATTTGTCATCGCTGTACGTTAATGTATAAGAAAGTGTATTTTGTAACGACATACCTTGTCTGCATGTCGCGAATATGCGGTTGAAAAATTACTGATAAAGCAAATTCTAATCAATTTTTAACGATCAATCGAATTAAAGCTGCCATAACAGCTTATAAAATATATATTTCGTAAATTTATCAGTTTATCACCGAACAAAAAAAAAATAATAATAATATATTTTTATGGAGCTTTTAAAAATTATTAAAAACTATAAAAAAAAATATATAATAGTTATATACGATTAGTTTAAAAACCAATATAATAATATGGCGATGATAAAATATATAAAAATTACAATCCATTTAACAATAATAAGTGTACGTTGTGTGGTGCCATGGTATCACATATATAGTCACATACTATACCAAATATATAATTCATTGTGGAATTTAAAAAGTTATAAATTCGACAACTATACGCCATAAAATACTTTCTTGCACTGATAACAGAATAATATAGTGGCGCTAAAACGAGGAATCAGCTTGTTTTTCACTATATGAAAGTTCAAATGGGTGTGAAATGGTATCAGATTTTCAGTTTATTTTTTTTATATTTATAGGTCCAATCTGTTTATATGGACCAAATATTAAGGAGCATTATGGTTCGAGTGCCCGTCTCAAATATATAATTTATGGATTTATAGACTAGATTTGAGCCTTTATAGTGAATAAAATAACACTTGCTTGTTTTCATCAAAGTTAATCACAACAAATTAACTTTTAAACCACTTCTATTTCACTATAACTTTCACTTATTATTTCACTTCTTATCACTTTTCCCGATTTTAATTTATCGCTGTTCCAATTCAAACTGAAACTCTACGCTTTCTGTTCGCGTATTTATACTCAAATGGCCTACTTCTTGGTCATAGTAGAAGTTTCCGTTTGTTTATTATTTCACCTGTATACTGTGTTTATACTGCTTTTAAATTGTAAACATTTAGTTATTCCACTGAATCAGAGATGTCACCTGCTTACGTTACAATCAGAGATGTCAAAAAAAACCTGTTCCTCTCGAGCAGGATTTAATTCTCTTCCTCTATAGAAAGCCAATCTTTCCAAATGTACAACCTTTGGTTTTCCTCAGATGCCCTTCTGAATTCGGTAGATTACATATAGTTGATTTTCGTAATCATCTTATATGGTCCTTCTCAGCCCGGTTGCAGCTTGGGTGAACATCTCTATGTGTTGTTCTTTCAATTTATGACATACGCTAGTCCACACAAAGCTGTTGTGGGAAGTGATCCAAACTTCAAATCCTCGTGTAATCTTAAATTGTGTTCAAAAATTATGGTAGCTTTTGTTATTCCCATTGTATAATGTGTTGCTGATCGAAATGCCAAAGTAGCGTTAAAGCATTCGACCATCCCATCTGACTGTGGATGAAGAGGTTTTGTTCTTGTTTTGTTGATCCCGAATAATTGTCACATTTCCTGGAATACAACTGATTCAAAGTTACGATTTTGATCTGAATGCAGTTCCAATATCCATAGCGATCCGTTCAAGTGGTGCCCCGCTATTATACTGCTACATTTTTCCATAGCTTCGTTTTGCACGACCTTTAACTGCCATGCATTGGTGACATTTTTGACACCATTCTGCAACCGCTTGTATGCATCCTGTCTAGTAATTTTATTTCGCTAAAGTTTTATTATTACCTAGATGGCCACCACTTGTACTTCCGTGATATTCACTCAAAATTTCTGGAATTCGAATCCTTGGTACCACCACTAATGATTGTTTATTTCTACCATCGGAACTTTCCCAAAATCGTTTTAAACAGCCATCTTCAATTAAAATACTATCCCAATGAACCCAATATGCCTAAATATAGGACTCTTATCAGCCATCTCTTTCCAGGTATTTCAATATGATCGATAAATCGTTATCTTCCGCTCATTTCTGTCTAAACTCTTTGTTGGTTCACTCTTCAGATCGTAACACTTACAATGACATGTTCTCACTTCTCCACTGAACCACAATGTTTGCAATCTACAAAACATAGTCGTCTTGACATTAGTCGTTTTCATTATGAGCACCTCCTTTCCGATGTTGAATGGTATAAGCGAAGCAACTCAATCTCTCGATCCACCGGACTGTTCTTCTCTTCTAATCTGTTCCTCTCGAGCAGGATTTAATTCTCTTCCTCTATAGAAAGCCAATCTTTCCAAATGTACAACCTTTGGTTTTCCTCAGATGCCCTTCTGAATTCGGTAGATTACATATAGTTGATTTTCGTAATCATCTTATATGGTCCTTCTCAGCCCGGTTGCAGCTTGGGTGAACATCTCTATGTGTTGTTCTTTCAATTTATGACATACGCTAGTCCACACAAAGCTGTTGTGGGAAGTGATCCAAACTTCAAATCCTCGTGTAATCTTAAATTGTGTTCAAAAATTATGGTAGCTTTTGTTATTCCCATTGTATAATGTGTTGCTGATCGAAATGCCAAAGTAGCGTTAAAGCATTCGACCATCCCATCTGACTGTGGATGAAGAGGTTTTGTTCTTGTTTTGTTGATCCCGAATAATTGTCACATTTCCTGGAATACAACTGATTCAAAGTTACGATTTTGATCTGAATGCAGTTCCAATATCCATAGCGATCCGTTCAAGTGGTGCCCCGCTATTATACTGCTACATTTTTCCATAGCTTCGTTTTGCACGACCTTTAACTGCCATGCATTGGTGACATTTTTGACACCATTCTGCAACCGCTTGTATGCATCCTGTCTAGTAATTTTATTTCGCTAAAGTTTTATTATTACCTAGATGGCCACCACTTGTACTTCCGTGATATTCACTCAAAATTTCTGGAATTCGAATCCTTGGTACCACCACTAATGATTGTTTATTTCTACCATCGGAACTTTCCCAAAATCGTTTTAAACAGCCATCTTCAATTAAAATACTATCCCAATGAACCCAATATGCCTAAATATAGGACTCTTATCAGCCATCTCTTTCCAGGTATTTCAATATGATCGATAAATCGTTATCTTCCGCTCATTTCTGTCTAAACTCTTTGTTGGTTCACTCTTCAGATCGTAACACTTACAATGACATGTTCTCACTTCTCCACTGAACCACAATGTTTGCAATCTACAAAACATAGTCGTCTTGACATTAGTCGTTTTCATTATGAGCACCTCCTTTCCGATGTTGAATGGTATAAGCGAAGCAACTCAATCTCTCGATCCACCGGACTGTTCTTCTCTTCTAATCTCTGTTGTCATCATTGGACCTGCGGTACATAAGCGACGGAGTTCTTGCTCGCTTACGTCTGATTTCCCAGCAATCTCGCGATATATGACCTACTTTGTCGCAAGCCCAACATCTGACTATATGGTTACTATTCCAGAACCTCATCAATGTTTCATTTACTGGTCGTTTCTCATTATTTCTCGAATTATAGTTCTCTGGTTCTAATTTGACATGTCGCATTTTTACTGCTGGTTTGATTATGTTGCGATGGTCTCCGCAAATCTTGTATTTGATGTAAACACTACCGCTCGTACCAATCGCTATATGTCTGCAGCAAACTCCTGTACGACATTTAAACTCCATCCTGTATAGCTCTTGCTTGTGATCAGTACCATACTTTCGTTCCAAGTCTAGCATTATTTTACCATAGTCCCCGCGTTTGGATTCTGGAACAATCTGCAACATATCTGCTGTACCGCCTTTTAACGCCACTACAAGAACTGCGACTTGGTCTTCCTTGCACTAATTATTTCTTAATGCTGCAGTTTCAAATTGACGTTTGAAAATGATATACGACGTTGTTTCGTCGAATGTCGGAGCTTTTAATTTAATTCCATTGACTTGTTTTAGAATATGAGTATAATCTTCTTTTCAAATTTCAAAACCCTTTCACTTCAAGTCACTTCAAATCGTTGCTCCATTTGACATTTTTACTGTATCCAGTTTGACATTTAAATAAATGGACATATCGCAGAACTTTTCACTCACTTCGGATATAAAATATCCGTTGAATAATCTGTAGAAAGCGTGTAGCTTGCTGCAAATTTGAATGTAATTGTAAAATCTGAGTATCTTGTAATCCACTAAGCCGGTTTCGATCTGATGATGATGACGTCATTGAATTACCGTGTGATCGAAAAGATCAAATCCATCTTATCAGGCGTATGCTACCGGACTTGATGTTCATACTGTGCGATTCGTATATATATATGTTTAGTTGTGTCGCGACAGTACTAGTGATATACAAGAACTTAACTCGAAATATTTTTATTAATTAATTGTGGTGTGAGATAATTTAATTTTATTTGTTGGAGTTGCTCAAGAACGCCATAATTCTCTTGTTCTTCCAACCTTCCTAGCACTGTTTCTTGTCCGGTTTTCAAATTTTCTTGCACGGTCAACATTTCATTTTTTAAATTTTTTTGGCCGGTTTTTTTGTTGCATCGCTGCCTTTAACTGCTCTATATCAAAATTTGTGGATGCTGGGGTAACTATATTTATTATTGTTGGGGCATGGTTGTGCCGCCCTTCGTTGCCTCTTTAATCGCATCGACGGCATTTAATACCCCAGTATTAAAATCCTACTAGTCTGGATTCATAGCTTCTTCCAACAAAGCTTGTTGTTATAGTCTTTCTTGTAGTTCAGTTTTACTGCCCGCCGTAGGAAAACCCCGTACGCTCAGTTCGAACACTTTTAAAACTCTAGTATCTTCATGTCTCTTTATTCACAAAACCCACCGTTGTCACCATTTGATACGATTTGCCCTAAAGTAGGGAAACCAATCCAAGGTTCGATCACTGGATTGTGAATAGTAAATACCACTTTCTTGTTTTCACCAAGTTTTATTATTAAGTACCACAATTAACTTTACACTACTATTATTTCACTGTTACTTTTACTTATTTCACTTCTTATCGCTTCTTTCAAACTTATCACTGTTCCAATTGTATTTATACTCAATTGGCCTGCTTCTAGGTCGTAGTAAAAGTTTCTATTTGTTTATTATTTCGCCTGTATACTGCGTTCATGCTGCTGTTCAATTGCAAATATTTAGTTATTCCATTGAATCAGAGATGTCGCCCGCGTCTGTAACAGAATCATAAGTATTAACCACTGCCAATACTTATTATTTTCATGTTCTGAGACAATACTCAAGTTTCAAAACCGAATCTAGACTTATGGACAAGATGCCGCATTGTACAAAGGCAGTGTGGCGATTAATCGATATTTCGAGAAAATTCTTGTAATTTGCTAGCGGTACGAACATCAAGATCGGTATGCCTGATGAATTACAACAACCAACCAACTACTCAAAATACTATTTACAGTCTTACAACGTCACGTGGAATTACAGCGGCATTGGACGAGAGGCAACATCATGAACAAAATAAAAGAAGCCGATATGATCTTGTTTTTGGAGGTGGAGGGACGGTTTGGACTAGTCACCAGCCTGACATCGTGTTCAGACAGACAGACCCCATTTTGTCGTTTTATTATACTCATGGGACGATAGTTTATACCAAAATCGTCACCACTCATAAAAAAAAATCGCTTTGGTTTTTGATTGAGCTTTAAACGACACACAAAATACTTTACCTATAGAATAACTAAATTGTAGGTTTCTAAAACTGATTGGAATGTCAACAAAATAAATAATGTCGGATACTACAAATATAACACCAATCCCCGCTCAAGTATCCGGACACGTGACCAATGATCGGCAGTTAGAAAACCTCTTCATAAAATATCGACGCCCTAAAAGTGAATATATCATGTCTATAGAGGCCTTACATTTCCACTCAGTATAGTCACCATGAAAATTTTGGTATTTGCAAACTTATCAGCCAGAGATGAAAAAGGATGTGTCGAACTTACACGCTCAGTCAATAATCGAATGTATAAGATCCACATAATTATGAAATTATAGAAGCAACCTGTCAGTTGTATTTGTTCAAACGACAAGATAAAGAATAAATTAACACCAATTTGAATAATCTGATGGACTATAACTGAGCACGATTTGAGATTGGTTATATCGGTCCTTACCAGCCTTTTGTTTATATCGATTTTTGTTCATTCCAGCTTTGTGTGCTATGTCGATTTCTTGTTGATTGTTCCTTTTGACCAATGCACCTCTTGTCAAATAACGGGTTTCAGTTCGTGTCGGCTTTTTGTCCATATCTAAACTCTTTCCATGCCAGCTTTTGTCCAAATAGACATTTTCTCCACGTCAGTCTTCTGTCCATGATAGAATTGTATTAGTCTGCCTTTTTGGCTCTGTCTGACTTTTGTCGTGGTTTCTTTAAATACGGCAACATCAATAAAATATAACATGTTCTAAATCGATTATCGTATCTCCAAGATTGGTACATACCTAAGCAGGTCAAGAATATGACCGATGTCTAATATTGGTTGAGAATGGAAAATTTCAGCACAACCAGAATACAGTTTTGGACCACATAATTTAGGTTCTGACAAAAAACTGGTCTGATTACGAAAATTGGATCTGCTGACACCGTGAATCACAATCGGTAAAAACTATAAACAGAATGACTTGGATACGATGAATGCGATGGGACTTGCCATATGAGCGTTCCCATGTATTTAGGACCAAGTAATTTAACATGTACCCAAACCTTGTTATGCAACAGAATTACTTTGTCCTGTATCCTCGAAATTAGGCCATTTTTAATTTTAATGCCAGTTCCAAGAATAATTGTAGTCGATAGAGTTCGCCAGTAATGGCTTGAATAGGTTTGATCAAGTCATAATTTCTACACCCAATTGATTGTACCAAATACAGATAATGAGCCTGGCTTTGTTGCTAATATTGTTTCATACCTGAGCTTACCTTCCGGTTTGAGTTGTCGACTTATACGGTTTAGGTGGTCGAAGTGTAGCAGGACAGGAAACTGTTCAAACCTTAAAGATTTCATTCGACTTGGCATTCCTAATGGGTCTCCCTCGAGTAATGGTTCCAATTCTTAGTTTTCAAATGTTTAGGTTACCAAGAGCTTTTATCTTTAACATCAACATTATTATTTTTAAGGCGTCGGGTAATTATTTTGTGTAATTTTTACCGAAAACCACATTTGGGACCCCAACAGCCCTTCTTACACCTCTCCGGTGACGATATGATGATATTTACTAATGGATCAGTATGCTATAATCTGGCTGATGTTTAATTAATTTTGGAGCTGGCATTAAACGAAAAATGGTCTAATTTCGAGGATACAGGACAAAGTAATTTTGTTGCATACAAGGCTCGGGTACATGCTAAATTACTTAGTCTTAAATACATGGGAATGCACAAATGGGAAGTCCCATCCCATTCGTCGTATCCAAGTCATTCTGTATAAGTTTATACATGCAAAATCTAGAGGTCAAATTATCTATCCTCCTAGGAAAGTACGCCACTGTCTTTCAGGCAGAAATGACTGCGATATAAGAGATATCGTCGTATCTACATCCTCTCTGACAACCAGACTGCTGTTAAGGCTCTACGATACTGTTTCATCAAAACCAGTTTTGGCGACGATATTGCCTTTATTCGACTAGACTGTCTCAATGATGATTGACTTCACTTGAAACCCAGTCACATGAGTATCATAGGAAATGCATTGGCTGACAAATTGAGCCTTGAGGATCTTGCTGGGCATTTTCCCGGAAAATTCACATGTTCCGAATTAAAATTAGGAACACCGCAAACTGTGAGCACACTGTTGAGCACTTCTTGTGCTTCTGTTTTTCATACTCTTCCATAGAATGCACTGCTTTGGATCACAATTCCTATATGATAATCAACTGCCGTTTTTGAGAATACCAGATATTTTGAATTTCATTAGAACAACAAATAGAAAAGGGATGTTACACTTCATTAAACCTGAGTGACGGGTAAAAAATATACTTAATGATCTATAGAACTAAGCAACCGGTTTGTCTCACCACAGATCGATTTTACAAGATTTATCTTACGGATAAACTAGCTTTTCCAAAAATCGGCCAACGATGGATTCGGTTCAAGCAACCTAAAAATTTCGAAGTCCACATCAGATTTTCGTGCATTTATACATAACTGACTCATATACATGAAACATATGCAGTAAGCTCATTTTCTTACCTCGCTCCATTTTAAAAAATAAAAACTACAAGAAAGAAGTACTTTGCAGCACTGATTGCCAAAAGTCAAATAATTAAACACGACATTAATTTTTAAAAATATTCTAAATTGAGCTTATAAGCAGAATTTAAGCTTTTTACACCGACCAAATGGCACAGTGGTTAAAGCTGTGACAATTGGGGCGGATAGTACCGGATCTAAACCCCGATAGGGCCAGAATGATAGCCAAACGTCCTCAGTTTGGGTATGTAATGGCGTAAAGTAAGTAAGCCGCGAAATTGTAGGGAGAACATTGAGCCCCAAAGCAGATTTTTATTAAATTTTAGTAAAGTTTTGCAGAAGCTAATGAAAGTTTTGTTTTTACTAAGGTATAAGAATTGCTTCACAGTATCGATAACAAATTATATAAGTGGACAGCAACCCCCACCCCATTTTTCGCTATTAAGCCAAATATCGTATTACATCGATCGTTTCCTGTTATGTTTCTATAGGAAATTTATTTGAGCTTTATATACTCCCACACTATGATTCCGTTATTTTCTATTAGTCGAAATTTTATGGTACCATATTTATTTAAATATATTTATAAATTATAATTTTAAAATATTTATTTATATTTCATCTTTTCGTCTTCTATAACCGTATAGACATATATTTTATTTACGAAACATAATCCGTATTCCAAATTTTCCGTTTCGAATTTTCATTTTCCTATAAATACATTTCTAATGTTGTTAATGGTTTAGTTTTTCTTTTTCAGCTTCGGAGATTGTGGTTGATGATATTACAATTCATATTCAACAAACAAAAAAGGAAAAGCTTTTTTGATGCTTTTGCCGTTATTATTACATGAATTTAATTGAATTTTTCCTAGTACCGCACAAAAACATACAAATTGTGGGGTATATGATGCTAAGCTTTTATAATTTGAGGTCATCAAAATAAAATCATTTTCTTGTTGATTTAAAAATAATAAAATTGTGGTTTGTTTGAACATAAATATATACGTTATACAAACTTGTCTACGAATTTAAGAATTTATATTTAAGAAGACCAACAACAACAAAAAAAGCTACATTTGTAATTAGTTGTATTTTGTTAAATTCTAGAGATGTATTACTGGGTAATAAATACTGTAGATAAATAAAAAAAATCCAACTTTTCAAATGCAATTTACCATGAAACAGAATACACACAAAAAAAAGCTTTAACGACATTAAACAACATATATATAATATACGACATATATATAATATACGACAAATTTGTCGTTTACAAAGTAAATAAATGATGTCGCATTGCGTTATTCCCAATAAAATCCTAAATTACACAAATATAACAACAAAATACAAATAGATTTACAAATAAACCGAAGCTGTTTTTTTTTCGAATCCACACAAACAGAAAAAAAAATAAGTACAAAATAAAAGCTTTAAGCACATAAAATTTTCTAATTTTAGTTTTATTTTCTTCCTTTTCGGTGTATCGGAATCCCTTCGCTCTTTGTATAAACCCCTTTAATTTCGTTTTATTTTCTTGTTCTAAATGTATACATACACAGCAACAAAAAGCTTTGCATTTAAATTTAACTTTTTTACTTTGATTTTAAGTAAATGTACGTAAAGGAAACATAACGTCTTTTCAATATATAAGAACATACGAGTACATATATCAAAAAGCTCAAGATATACATGACAGTAATTTAATTGAACTAAATTTCGTGAGAGGTGGAGCGAATATACTACTCTACTCTAGTTATTATTTAAAATAAAAAGCTGTTTTGTAACTCTGAGCAAAAAATCAAAATATTCAAATAAATTTAATTGATCACAATTTTATTTTAAATAAATACAAAAAACTAACTGTTTAAAATACATAAAACGAAATATAAACTTTTAAATTAATTTTATTCTATTTTTTTTGTAAGCTTTTATATAAAAGTTAACAACATACGAATATATATATTTAATTTGAAACAGAACGAAACAAAAAATGTATTTTATTTTTTATTCGTTGCTTCGGGAGGTTCAAAATTATAATTTTTTTACTGTACATATATATATATGTACTACACACACACAACGGGTAAAAAGTATGTTTGTGTGTGCAAAAAAACTTTGTTTAAAGTGAAAGCCGATTTAAAACATTTTATCTGCGGTATGCTGCAATACATATATAAATAAAAAAAACTTTTCTTATCGTTAAACTGTTGAAAGCTTTAATGTTAAACTAAGTTCATAAAATCAGTTTTAATTATAAAGCTTTTGGTATTTGTTTTAACTTATTTAAATTAACTTTTAAATATATAAAGCACACGTCTGATTTTGTTCACCAACCAAAAGTATTTGGTTGAACAGAAAGCTTTCAACTGAAAGTTTTGATACATTTAAAATTAAATTTTTTTTGAAAATGTAGAGCTTTGAGTTGTT
Organism: Tipula lateralis; assembly: GCA_963932295.1. NCBI lineage: Eukaryota > Metazoa > Arthropoda > Insecta > Diptera > Tipulidae > Tipula > Tipula lateralis. The sequence continues at coordinate 175,004,642 of OZ010737.1, read as the reverse complement.
ACACAAATTATATTATTAATATGTAATCACGGATGTAAAACTATGAAGGGGTAGTTTAGAGCTTTCCTTATATCTGCATTGAATTCGTCTGGACTGATATGGAGATAATTGGTTTAAATCGGATACTGAAGTTACATCTAAGCAGCATGTAGGTCCTTGCCATTCTAACTACATAAAGCACACGTGTCATTTTGTTCATCAACCAAAATACTTGGTTTAACAGAAAGCTTTCAAATGCAAGTTTCTATAAATTTAAAATTTAAATGTTTCAAAATGGAGAGCTTTAAGCTGTTATACAAATTATTTTATTACTTAGTTATCACGGATGTCAAATATTGTGAGGGCAGTTGAAAGCTTTCTTTATATGTTCATTGAATTCGTCTGGACTGATATAGAGTTAATAAGTTCATCAAGCATATATCAAAGCCAGGATCAAATGCGATTTTCACATGATCCGTTGAATCTACGAAATCCACATAATTGGGGTTGCTCGTCAGTTAAGATGCTACAAAAGGCTTGTTGACCAGGTTGGTGTTCATCATGTCTTATAAAATATCTGTTTGAATTAGATGTATACTCCATATACATAAAAGCTTGATCGAAATACCTAAACAGGTTAAAAAAGCTTTGTTATTGAAATAAATTTTATGAACTTACTAATATTTTCATTGGGTAATAAGCAAATCAACTAAAGTCTTTTATATTTCCTAATAGCCTTTAAAGATATAGACATCAACACCTACAATAGTTAAGGTACTAGTTCTCTTTGAACCACGATCCACTGCAACATTTCATCGATCTAAAATATTTCAAACTATACATAATGTTGCCAATTGTAGCATTTTCTCGTCACACTGCAGTCCCGAGTTTCTCTCTCGCTGTTGAAATTACCGTGGATTGTATAACATCAAAAACTTGATGGTGTTGGTACAAGAATTCATTCAACTGCATCAATACACTATAACACCAATAATAACACCTTGAATTATTCGGGAACGTAAAAAATATAATTTCTTATACCCGAATTTAAAGACCCGTCAAAGCGCATATTGGGTTACTTTGTATTTGATTGAAATGGTTCTTGTATTTGATTGAAATGGTTCTTGTATTTGATTGAAATGGTTCTTGTATTTGATTGAAATGGTTCTTGTATTTTATTAAAATGGTTTTCGCAACCGACCCACTTCTACAAGATCCTCTTGAGGAGCAAAAAGTTTGGATCCTTTTCTCGAAGCACAAGGTCGGTGTAACGTAGTCTAGATTCGCCAGTTCCTTCTTTAGCGATCTAATTATCGTTGAGTGTTCTGTCTCAAGACAATTCCATTGAGAAATGGCAGATAGTCGTATCCCTTTTTTATAGGTTACCTTATCAAGAGCTAGCCACCATACGCTCACCCCATGCATAAGTACAGGTATTACTATGGAAGTGAATAGCCAGTGTAATAGCTCCGGCTTCAAGCCCCATCCCCTTCCAATCGCGTTTCTGGACGAGTACATGGCTTTATTAGCATGGCTTTATTTCCAACTAAGCTTACTTTCCAAGATTACGCCTAGAAATCTTGCCTTGTCAGTAAAAGCTAGCCTTCTGCAGTTTTAGAGAGGTGAATCTACTACCGGGATTTTATATTTCCTAGAACCTGTTCAGTTTTAGACGAGCTTATTGCCAGTCTTCCCAGTCTAATCACATCAATCCCCTCTCACTCCAGCTCTAACACCCATTTATTGCTATATTCCAGAGAAGAGCAGACATGACACTTCCCTTCGGGATTCCCTAAACCACCCGCTTCCTAATGGTGGATTCCTCCAGTTCCGAGTTAACTATCCAGCACCCAAGCATGTGATTGATTAACTCACTTACAGGATTTTCCACCCCTATGAACAACAATTTTACATTTTTAAAGACGTCCTCAATATTAAGGAATATCATGCAGTGCCCACAGATTTCCCTTTACAGTAGGCATGCTGAGACTGAGCCTAGTCACTAGGATTTATTTTAGAACGTATATATAGATATTTATCTTACTTTCCAAGGTTTCAGTAGAAAAGATGATAGAGTTATGGGTCTTAAGTTCTTTCGGTAGCCATGTGAGCATTTATCCGCTTGACTGTGATCTATCGCTAAACTGTGATCTATCTCGACTCGACTCAAACAGTTTTGGATCCTTTTCGTAGCTTTTTAATTATGATTTCGTTAGTTGATTTATGCTGAAAAAAGCTCCCATACCATAAAATAATAATCCATCATCTTCCTTATCGATTATTATCACACATACACAAAAAAAGTTAGAACCACGCCATTAGATTCCTTGATGTATGATCTTCCTTGCTTAATCGTTTTCTCTAAAATCTGCGTACTTTAGATGAATTATTCTTACTGTAGCATCTTGTAGCCCTTTTGTGCTGGATTTCATGGCCAAAAACGCCTTGCTTCCTCATCTAGCTTATTTTATAGTATGAAAATAAGCCAGGGATCTCGAGATTTTGCTTCTGGGCCGAGTACTCTTCGTAAGCGTGACGGATTCTCATCTTAGTAAATTTTTCAGGCACTGACATGTTTGCGCAGGAGTCAAGGAACAATTTTTGTGAATGGTTAAGGTATGAAGTTTTGGCAATTTTATCTTTACTTTTATCTACCATTTGTTAGGTCCAGAAAGAGCCTCAAAGTACGAGACTTCATATAATAAAATCTCGGAAGGTCCCTCTTGATTTGGAACTAGGATATCTTTTCAAGTCCATTCAACTCTTTAAATTAGTCGGAACATGGTTTTTCCGCACTAGGAGCTCCTCAAGGTTGACGTCATACGTAATATTATGAAGTCTCCAAGCTTTATATTAGTGTAAAATAATAAACTGTGATCTATCTCGACTCGACTCATACAATTTTGGATTATTTTCTTACCTTCTACGTAGATATTCGAAATTAAGACTTCGAAAATTTATTTATGCTTAAAAAGCTCAGTTACATCGTTGAGCCCATCATAGAACACCTCCCATATCATCAAATAATAATCCATCATCTTCCTAATCGATTATAAAATCAGACTCATAAATAACAAGGTGTCAGTTATAAAAATCCACAACCGTTCACAATTCGTCACAAACGAAATAAATAAATCCCATCACCAAATCGTTATTTTCATCACAACATCCGCAATCGGTTGATCATCCAAAATCTATACAACACATCATCCACTAGTCGTGGTCCAGCAGCAATACCAACATATATTGCAAAAACAACCATATATAGATCTGTACACAATAGAATGACTTAATTATTAAGATTTATGGATTTTTAAATATACAACAAAAGCAAGTAAGTCCTCTCGACTGTGTACACCCATTCCCATTCACATGACACCTCGTAGATTCATTGTGCACAACAATAATCTACCGAATATGGACTAAACATGAAAATGTTGTTGGGTTTTTGTTTCCGTTCAAATCTTTGTTGTTGTTAAGCTTCCAATGTATACACGATGAGAAAAAATGTTATCCTTTCCCAGTTTTCATCGTTTGTTTTTCTGTTGTCGGATAATTTTTTGTTACGTCTATATTTGTTTCTGTGAAAAACAATTGGATTAACGGAGAAACGATGGATATTTTGTTTTAGATTTTCTTTTGTTTTGTTAATGGCGGCTATGAATATAGCAGGAGCTTTTTTTCATTTTTTTAAGTGTCATGAATATTAATAAATTTAATTCCGACAAAGGGAGGGCGGAAATTTATTCTGTCACGTTGGAATGAAGATTAAGAATGAAAATCTTATATATGTTTATTTGATGATTGATTTTCATTTGTCTTTTGTTTTTTTTTATATTTTTAGGTTATGGCAGTATAGCACCGAAAACTACACTAGGACGTGTTGTTACATTAGCATATGCACTTTTAGGCATACCACTAACGTTGGTTTATTTATCGAGCACTGGTGGTGTCCTAGCTCGAGTAGCACGTGGCGTGTTTTCAAGGTAAGCTACACCGAACACAAGATTTAAACTATATATAATCGAATTGTATTAATTCCAGAGCTCTCTGCTGCTGCCTATGTTCAAATTGTGGTTACTGTTGTTACGATGAGAAACGGATGGCGGAGAAAGAGCGTCGCATGAAACGCAAACGTCAACAAGAAGAATTTCGTGCCCAACAATTAGCCTTACAAGAACCATACTATGTCCGTTCCGGTTCACTGCACAATAATTTACATTCGCCCGAGAAACAAATACAAATACCCGAAATAGATTCCCTAAGCGCCTCCGAATCCAGAACCTCGATGCACGGGCTAAGTTTACTCGCACCAATCCTACTATGTCTATGCATGATGATAATTTATATTGTGGCGGGTGCAATAGCATTGTACCGACTCGAGGGATGGCCACTTCTCGACGGCATCTATTTCTGTTTTATGAGCTTATCGACCATCGGATTTGGTGATTTAGTTCCTGGTTTGAAAAAAGAATCAACAACAACAATATGGTTTTGTTCGATTTATATTATGTCCGGTATGGCGTTGACAGCCATGTGTTTTAATGTATTGCACGAGGAGATATTGCACCGGCTCAAACACGTTAGTAGTAATTTAAATGATAAAAATAATCTTAGCTTAGTTATTGATAAAAATAATGCATCATCAACCACGATATCAAGTCATCAAATGAAAAGTAAAAATTTTAATGATTCGTCGGATTCGGAGTACCTGGGATCCTGACGGTACGAGAAAAATACTAATTTATATCAGCGTAATCCGACTGAGGAAACGTTACTATCTGGTAGGACATAATTATCTCAATACCGGTCTAACTTATTCATTGTGATTTTTTTGTTTAGGTACTCCAACATCATTAATATTTAATCAGGAGCCAGATTTAAACCAACTTCATGTACTAAAAGACTGCAATAATATTGCGCTCGGACATGAACTAGTCCCTATCGTTACGATGTCCGATCCGCTAATGCCCGAAATATTAGAAAGCATGCAAGTTGTAGTAGCACAGCAACAAGATGGCGATAGTATGATAATGGACGAGATGGATTTCCATCATCAAGACCAGGCGGATCAATATGAACAACAAATTATCGTTCAACAAATCGTACCATCAAGCTTGTTGACGGGTGTGTACACACTTGCCGAAGAACCTGAACTTGAAGCAATGGAAAATACCCCAATGTAAACTGGTTAATAAATATCATGATTTTAATTATAAAACAAAATTTATTTACTGTTAGGAAAAACAATGTACTCAATATACATGTTGGTGTTGTGTCGGTGTGCAGCCCTCTTTTTTTTTTGTACCAACCCAATATGTATACTGACCGACGATATATTTGTATACCTAGATTATAAAAACAATATATCTAACGAAAGCAAACTAAATTCTAAATGTTAATTAAAAAAAATAAAATTATAATTAATTTATTAATTTCGATTTATACAATATACTAATTATTATATGAGAACTTATAAATGGTAAATCTCTCAGCGTGAACCAGTCTTAAAAAAAAGAGAGAGCTCAAAAAAAAACAAATTATAATTTTTACTTTTAAAATTTAATTTATAAAATAATAATTTTCTGTGATGATATAATTAAAAATAAATAATTTTATTAATTAATTAATTTATATATATAAAAAAAAGTGAAACTGTATTTATTTAATAAAATTAATTCAAAAATAAGAAGTTTATATAATTATATATTGATAATAATTATTTATGTAATAATAAATTAGATGATTTCTAGAAACCAAAACAAAAATAATTATGTATTTTAAACAAATACCCTTTTATAAATACATATATAAACATTAATAATAATTAAATGAAATTAAAAATATTTATCATATTAACTTTTAAATATAAACAACAACAAATAAAATTATAATAATTTAAAACTAAATTTAAAAATGTAATAAAATAAAATTGTTTTTGTAAATAATATATTTAATAATATTATTAATAAATAAATAAAAAAAATATATATTAAAAAAAAATAAGAATTTTGAAAATATTATATAATAAAATGAATTATTATTATTATCAATAAATATTATTATATTAAACAAATAAATATAGAATTAATTGAATATCGATTAATTTTTAATAATTTTTTTTTATTTAAACATATGTATATGAGTTAAGGTGTTACCTGGAATCCTGGTGAGTAAATTCGTAACTTTATTTCACATGTCCTAAATTTTATCAGCATGTTTAAATCGAATCTCCAACGCATCAATCCTACAATCAATATCAGTATGCATAGCGATACAGTAGAACTTCAGTATAATAGCAACGTAACTTTATATTAAATCTCATAAAATCTTTTAAATTATGAAAGCATTACTGTATGTCTTGATATAAACAGAAAACAAAATATGAAAAACTATTAAACAAGAGAAGATATCAAAAGGAGAGAGAAAAACAAATTATTTTATATTTATATGAAGAGCGAATTATATGAAATAAAACGACACACACACACACATGTAAACGTTTTTAACGCGAGATTATGAAGTAATGTATCTATTGTGTATGCAGTTATGTAGACTAATACAGATTTTGAATTAGTTTGGAGAGCGATACAATATTTTACTGTATATAATAAAATTCTGGAGTTTCTGGCTTCATTGGCTGCGTTTAAATATTTAGGATAACTATAACCATTACAAAGGTCTCAAGCGAGCCATCTTAGTTTTACACCTCCAAATTCACATTAGTGAATGTGAAAAGTCTTGGAGAGGGATTTATTTCAACAAGTTTTTTCATCAGTCTAAATTTTAAATGTTACCCAATGTCCTCAAGCTTCTATATATTTGTATCCGTGTAAGCTTCCTTATCTATTAAAATAAACTCTTTTAACGTGAGAGATGCAGGGCAAAAACGTTGGTTGTGCAATCAGTTTCATAATTTTATTGGTTTTGATCGTTTTTGGCGTGTTTGTTCGTAATTTTTTCTCATACTTTAACTGTCAATATTTAACGATCGATATTGTTTGAAATGTTAACTTTGGTATATGCATTATGGATAAATTAATCAATTTTAACCATAAAATCGTAAAAAGCAGATTAAAGTATTTTTAATTTTTTTCATAAAACGGATAGAGTACCCCATCTTTTTTCTGTGCCATAAAAATTGATGATCTCTGTTTTTTGTGCCATAAAAAATTTAGTTCTCCAATTTGAATCAAATTCACTTACTTTAACTGCTTTTTTGATTGACATTTTCTCTCAATATTAACCATCAATATTTAACGAAAGATATTGATTGAAATATTATCTATGGTACTGATGTTTACTATGGACATATCAATCAATATCAACCATAAAATTGAGAAAAAAACAGACAAAAGATTTTTCAATTTTTTCTAAAATAGATAGTGAAAAAAATTGTATGGCGCATTGTTCTCGGTGCAAAATAAGCACTGTGCAATCAGTTGCATAAACAGGGTTGGACCTGTTTTTAGCGATTTTATGTTTGCCACTTTCTCTCATACTTTAACTGTCAATATTTAACGAACGATATTGATTGAAATTTTATCTGCGGTACTTATATGTTAATTATGGATACAGTGATCAATATCAACCATAAAGTCGTAAAAAACAGAAAATTATATTTTTATTTTTTTCATAAAACAGATAGTGTAGCCCAAATGTTTTTTGTGCCATAAAAATTGATGTCCTCCGATTTGAATCAAATCTTGTATAGATATCCGGTACTACTTAGAAATAAGCGCTGTGCAATCAGTTTCATGATTTATTGAGTTTGACCTGTTTTTACCGCTTTTGTGTTTACCAGTTTCTCTCATACTTTAACTGTCAATATTTAACGAAAGATATTGATTGAAACGTTGTCTATGGCACTGATATATGTATTATGAATATATTTATGAATATCAACCACAAAATCGTAAAAAACAGAAAAAAAAAATTTATTTTTTTCATGAAACAGATAGTGTAGCCCTTCTGTTTTTTTTTGCCATAAAAATTAGGTTCTCTTTTTTTTGTGTCATAAAAATTGTTGTCCTCCGATTTGAATCCAATCTGGTATAGATATCCGGTACTACTTAGAAATAAGTGCTGTGCAGTTTCATAATTTTATTGGGTTTGATCTGATTTTGGCGTTTTTGTTTGACATTTTTGCTCAAACTTTAACTGTCAATATTTAACGAACGATATTGATTGAAACGTTATCTATGGCAATGATATATATATATATATATATATATATATATATATATATATATATATATATATATATATATATATATATATATATATACATATATATATATATATATATATATATATATATATATATATATATATATATATATATATATATATATATATATATATATATATATATATATATATATATATATATATATATATATATATATATATATATATATATATATATATATATATATATATATATATATATATATATATATATATATATATATATATATATATATATATATATATATATTATGGATATATTTAAGAATATCAACCATAAAATCGTAAAAAACCGAAAAACAAATTTTTAATTTTGTTCACAAAAATTAGTGTTTATGGTTGCCTATATGGTTTTTGTGCCATAAAAACTTTTGTTTTCCGATTTAAATCAAATCTGGTACAGACATGCTGCATATGTTAAAAATAAGCGGTGTTCAATCAGTTTCATAATTCTATTGGATTTGACCTGTTTTTGGAGCTTTCTTGTTTACCATTTTTTCTCATACTTTAACTGTCAATATTTGACATACGTCATCGATTGAAATGTTATCTATGATACTAACATGTTTATTATGGATATAGTGGTCGATATCAACCATAAAATCACAGTGCGAGTAAATTACACAATGTATCCCAACAAATCGTAATATCATAACAGGTCTAATTACTAGTTACGAACTCAACTAATATATTAAGTCCACAGGCCAGTTAAATTGATTTCATAATAAATTGCCATTTGAGGTTTTTTATAAACTTCGAAGCTCACAATGAAAAAAACAATATTTATTTTTAATTGATTCATTTATTAATAGTATTTTATTTTGTTCAACTGTAATTTCCACATTTTATAAACTTTCCGATTTACAATAAAACGAACTTAACCCCGTTCATACTACATATTTACAAAAACAAAATCAACAGATTAAAAAAAATTTGTACATATTTTTAAAATAAAAATCTCTAAAAAAATTGGAGCTTTAAGCTCTCTGTCTAAAAAATATTTTGTTTTAATCTGATATTAAAATATATGACAGGTTTTAACTTTTTGTGGTCATCCCTGTGTATAGTATGAATATTGTAAATGCCATAATTGATTTTTAGTTATGGTACATATTTTAGCGGTGGTATATATCGTAATGTTTTCGATGTGACGCTGTGCGGATTTTCTAAATCTGGAACAAGTAAAAAAGAATTAATCAATTATTTATAAAACAACGCACATGAACCTGCATTATGAATATATATATATATATATATATATATATATATATATATATATATATATATATATATATATATATATATATATATATATATATATATATATATATATATATATATATATATATATATGTATATATATATATATATAAGTATATATATATATATATATATATATATATATATATATATATATATATATATATATATATATATATATATATATATATATATATGAATAAAACTCCTCACAATCTCCTGAAAGACTCTCAAAGTTATAGAAATCAAAGTTAGAACTAAAAAAGAAAGCTATCATTTATATACAACCGACTTATTGAAATACTGGACTAGAAAAATAATAAAAGAAATCAAAAGTGAGGGATATAGAACAACGACATTCTTGAACCATTAAAATTCGAAAAATCACAATTTTGTATTGGATTCATATCCTGAGAGTGTTCCGGCCAAATCTATTGAGTTATGGTTTTGAAACCTAAATAGTTTTTTACCAACTTGGTAGCATACCAAAGACCTACACCTTCATGCAAAGTATGGCATTCATGACGACAAAATCATTGGAAGATTAATGGTAAAAAACCCCTAACATAACATATACTATTCAGGATTCATAATGACATCTACTTAATTAGGAGGCCCAGAACCTTTTGTGATGATAAAGCCCAAACCCATAAGAGATGTGGGATATTTAAACATTTGTTATACAACACAGTCTTCGCATTAAAACGCTCGTGTAAGCGAACTATAACAAAAGTGTATCACTCGGCCATAAATGGAACCTACAATTTATTCGAGAAACAAACCCGAAATTTCTTCGAGAAACAAACCTGAAATTTTTACATACTATTCTCATACTATGAGGTGAGTATCTTTCCGTTCCCATGCAATGAGTTTAATTATCATGTTACATTTTAAGAATTGTAAGAACTCGTCAGAAGCAAGCGGGCCCTTATTGCATAAGACAGTGTCGCAATGTTTTGTTTGTGATGATGTATTTTTTGAATTTATTATAGTCGTGGATCCTCGATTCTGTAAAGTTAGTTTTAGGATGATCCTTCTATTTGACCAATGTTTGAAAGGTAATGATGGCTTACGTAAAATGATTCACGCACCCAAAAAGTATTATACACATTGTTTGCTTTACAAAATGACGAGATGTTTTTTATAATTATCAAGATGATGCTTCTTATAGAGATGGCTCGGCCAGAATAAATTTACTTGTAGTTTCGTCGTCTATAAGGTGTGATGGTGTTTCCGACATTGGTTGCAATTAAACCACGACATACATGATGCTGCAAGATGTTTTCTATACAAATAATTACGACAGTGACCTTGTTCATGAGTGAGTATAATGCGCTCATCAATTGGCATTTCTAGAACATAGATAACAATTGCGTTGTACTGATACCACATTAAGTTTCACTGGTTTATTTGTCAGAATATTAGTGTTTATTGAGAAACTGAAGAAGATTTTCTAAAGAAGGCAAATATTCTTCGATATGCTGTGCCCATGATGGCTCGTTTCACCGTCAATTATTGTTCATAAAACGTAAATGAGCCACAGATCTCGTGATTCAGCCGTACCACCCAATGCTTTCAACCCACTTATTACTTCATAAGACACATCACATTTATAACGCAATGACTCCCCGCACCTTGCGTGTTTGGTATTTGTTCCATAAATGTTTTTATCATTGATGTCTAAGTGTAGTTTGCTTCAGTCACCTGAATATGTTTCATCAGATTAGCGGGATCATCTATTATCATTGTGGTGAATAGTGCTTTCAAACAGACCTTTGACGGCTGGAAAATCATCATAATTTACAGTATGTCTTGGCAGTCATTTAAATAGGCATTGTTTCATTTAACTGGACTTGATTGAGTATAACGTCTCGTTTCCCTTAGTTTTAAATTTTCTCAAAGTATAGCACAGTTCAATTTCACTAACAATTTTTATTATCTCTAATTTCAACAAAGGTTTTCTCCAGCACTTCTGAGACATGTTCTTATTACTTCAACGGTTGTGTCACGTATTATATTTTCTATAAAGGTCTGAATAAGGATCGATGTTCCTTTGGAAAAACCACGTTTTGCTTACGTGCCGCTATTTTAGCAGCGTTATCCGTTATTTTTCTATATATATATATATATATATATATATATATATATTATATAATATATATATATATATATATATATATATATATATATATATATATATATATATATATATATATATATATATATATATATATATATATATATATATATATATATATATATATATATATATATATATATAAGTTCTTTTGGAGTTTTCCATTGCATTAATGATATAATTTATTACGTAAATATTTTTTACAAGTGTTTAATAAAAGCTTTTACGACGAAATATTTGAGGTTCTATTCAAAGATCTGTTTTTGAAAGAGCCTTAATTGCTTGTGAGACTCAGTTTTCAAACTTGTGTTGTGGGACTCAGGTTGCAATTTTTGTTAGAGTTTTTATCTCTTCTTGTTATATGCTCTTTGACAAACAGGCTGAAGGAGCAATTTCAAAATCAAAAAACGCTGAACAGTTTTCTGCAAGTTAGGCAAAATGAAGACAATTCTGATAAGATAGTTGAAGAAATGGAAACACATGAACGTGAGTGAGTGAGAGGTCTGTATCTGACGAAACTAACGTTAATGTTGATTTAAATGCTATAGTACTAGTACAACTAATCAAGATGAATGTTTAAGTAGTGAGGTAGAAACAAGTTCTGAGAATATATCTAGCTGTAATGATTTTGGTAATGTAACGGATTGGCCTGAAAATTTGTAAAATTTACAAATTCAAAATATAGTTTCCAAAGGTCCAATACAAGCTAACATTAACCAGTACCCAAAAGATAGTTTGGGGCGATCATTTACCAAAATACATTTTCATCAAAAAACAGCAAATGGTGAATTATTTAAAAGAACCTGGCTTGTATATTCATCCAAAGTAGATCGGGTGTTTTTGTTGTAAAATATTTAGTAATGATGAATTTTCCTTAGCAAAAGGAGGCACAAATGATTGGGGCCACATAACAATAATTTTAAAAAGACATGAAAAGAAATGATGGCCTCAGAAAACATTGCATTTAGAGGATCTTCAGACAGACTATTCACCGAAAATAATGGTAAATTTTTTAAAATTGTTGAGTTGTTTTCAAAATTTGATCCGGTGTTAGAGAAACATGTGAAACGAGCAGTAGAAAATCCAAATAAGACTCATTACTTGGGAAAAAATATCCAAATAAGACTCATTACTTGGGAAAAATATCCAGCAAGATATTTTATTGATCGCTAAAACTACAAAGGATAATATTTTGGAAATGGTAATAAATGCAATGTATTTTTCCATTATTGTAGACTGTACACCTGATGCCAGCCATAAAGAACAAATGTCAATTGTTCTGCGTTACGTCCACATCACAAAATCATTCGAAGGTAATAATGCTAGTGTGGAAGTTAAAGAAAGTTTTTTGTAATTTATTAACATTTTGGATGCAACCGGAGCGAAGAGGACCGAAGAAATATTAAATTTTTTGAAACAAAATGGCTTATCTATTATGAATATTCGTGGTCACGGCTACGATAATGGGGCCTATATGCGTGGGAAAAAACGGTGTTCAGTCTTATATTGCAAATATCAATCCAAGGGCTTTCTTCGTTGCATGTGCCTGCCACTCTTTAAATTTAGTCGTTGTTGATGCAGTAAAGGAGCTATTGAAATTATTAATTTTTTTTCAACCATCCAAACAATTTACAATTTTTTCTCAAGATCGCCAAAGCGTTGGTATATTTTCATATCCATGTGTTGAAAATTGACAGTGAAATTTAGATGATACTAACCCAGAAAACATTTTGAAATGGATTTATAACAACAACGTTGAAGAACTCTTTCCAAATGCACTGATTGCATTAAGAGTGCTATTAAATTTACCCGTCTCCGTTGCTAAAGATGCAAGAACTTTTTCTAAATAAAAAATTATAAAAAATTACCAGCGATCAACTATGGGGCAAGAAAAATTGAATGGATTGGCAATAATCTCCATTGAATTGGACATTGCCAAATCTATAAACCTAGATATGTTGAGAAAAGATTTCGCTAAAATCAAAGCTAGGCGAATCCCTTATTTTAATATTTTATACAATATTTTTTGTTATGTTTAATTAATTTTCTAATTTTATTACTTGGATTATTTGAGTTTTTAATTTTTGGTTATTTATTTTTTTTTTTTTTTGATTAATAAAGAAAAAAGTTTTAATCAAAACTCTTGTTGTTTAATTTTTTGTCATAAATGTATTTAATTTGCATTATAAATAATGATAATCAAAATATTATAGTTTATAGACTATAACCGAATTTTAAAATAAATTGACAATTATAAATTATTTTTATTTTTTTTTTTTTTTTCGTTTATTTCTATGCCATCTGTTTTGGGGCTCAAGGCACTCCCAACTCTTTCGCGGTTCGCTGATTTACGTCCTTACCTTACGCTTTGCAGCCAAATCGAGGACGTACGGCTATAGGTCCGATTTACGTAGAACCATCTGCACATTGCATAGCTCCATGACAGCCTATAGTACTGACATGGAAGATGGGTTGGCCCATGGATTCTGCACTCCAACAGAGGGTCATAGTTGTGTTCATTCACACCACCGATCGTAATCAAGTGGTGAAAAATCCTTTTTGCAACCTGCCCCTATCGGGATTCGAACCCGGTACCTCCCGCTCCAAATTATAAATTATCAAACATAAAAAAAATTGATAATGACGTCGCTTTACTTTTAAACGATAATAACATAAGACCATAGAAAATAGTGATCGGTATTTGCTTATAATAGCCGTGTTTCTTGACGCACAGTGATCCGGATCAGATCACATTTTCCATGCAAACCAAAGACACATTTTGAGCCAAAATGAAATTTGGATCAAAATGCGCCTTTGGTATGCATGGAAAATGTGATCTAATCTGAATCAGTTGGAGTCATGAAACGCACACACACAAAAACAACCACGAGCCGGGCCTATATATATATATATATATATATATATATATATATATATATATATATATATATATATATATATATATATATATATATATATATATATATATATATATATATATATATATATTATATATATATATATATATATATATATATATATATATATATATATATATATATATATATATATATATATATATATATATAATATATTATACTTAGTATTAAACGAGCAATAATTGTATGTTTATTTGTTTATTTTTTCTCGAAAACGGCACTATTATTATTTTTTCTGAAAATTGGCATACTACCATTTTCCGGTGTGAAAAAACGATCTAGATAGGTCACGATTTTGAGAAAATTCGTTTATGGCCTTAATTTTGTAAAAACGTTTTTCATATGAATGACGTCACAAATACTTTGAATAAATTTTTTCGATCAAAGTAACCACTTTTCGTTATTGAATTTTTGATTGAATTTTTTAATTTTGATTTCTTTTTACCCTATCGCATAAATTGCAATTCAAACGCAATGCACACTCGATTAAAAAATATAATGATATAAAAATAAATAATATTCTGCAAGGAAAACAGGTTGAAATTGTGGACAGTATTTTACGTGCAGCCAATGACTCTAACTATGTTAAAATAAAATGTTTTTTCATAAATGGACCAGGCGGTACCGGTAAAACCTTCGTGTATAAGGCCTTATATCACTTACTTTGTGGCCAAAATCGCAAAGTAAAATGTATGGCATTTACTGACATCGCTTCAACTCTATTGCCTGCTGGACAAACATCACACAAGACATTTGGTCTGAAAGTTCCGCTTTCGTCAGATTCAATTTCCAGCATTAAACCTGGTTCAGTCAAAGCTACAGAACTCGCTCAAGTTGATGTTTTCCTTATGGATGAGGCACCGATGTTACCAAAGTATGGTTTACAAAATATGGATCGGTCTATTGGAAATCCAAACTTGCCATTTGGAGGGAAAATTTTAGTCGCTGGAGGTGATTTCCGTCAGTTCTTAGCTGTTCAACTCCGAAGCAACCGTAGTGAAACACTCGATTTGTCTATAAAAAAAAATCATCTCTGGAAGCATTTCAAAAATTTTTCGTTAAAAAAAATATGCTTGTCGATTCGGAACAGGAAGCATTCGCAAAGTACATCCTGAAACTGGGAAATGGAAATCTTCCAAAAAATGATTTCAATGAAATTGAATTACCTGAGGATATAATTTCCAGTGGTAATTTAATTGAAGAAGTATTTGGAAATTGCCTTGCGAATCTAAATTACGAAGGAATGAAGGAACGTGTTATTCTCGCGCCGCTGAACAAAGAAGTCAGTAATATTAATGCTGAGATCGTCGGTCGTCTCCCAGGAGAATAGAAATTGTACAAAAGTTTTGATTCTGTAAAGGATAAACAGGAAGGAGGTATTGAATTCACGCCAGAATTTCTTAATTCGATTGAAATTGCTGATTTGCCACCCCATGAATTAAAACAAAAGAAAAATACGATAATTATGCTAATGCGTAATTTAGATATTTCGGACGGCATGTGCAATGGAACACGCCTGATTGTTACCGAATTATGTAACAACGTAGTTAAAGCAAAAATAATTACTGGGGAAAAAGCTGGACAAGAAGTACACATTCCTCGAGTTACGCTCGACTCCAGTAAAGGTCAACTTGGATGTGCAATACAACGACATCAATTTCCGCTTCGACCAGCGTTTGCTCTCAAGGACAAACGTTCGAATTGGTTGGCGTCGACTTGCGTACACCTGTTTTTAATCACGGTATGTTGTACGTAGCATTTTCCCGTGTTAAACGACAAAATAGCTTGATAGTTGTGTTACCACCTGAAAATGAACGTCACACGTATCATGTTGTGTGGAAAGAAGCATTGAACGCTCCTGATCTAAATTCTATAAGTCTTGATATTAACAGCGACGATTTCCCAGTCGAATAAAATAAATAAAATTAAATTAAATTAAAAATGTTTTGCGAAAGTGTTTAAAAAAATTTTCTTTATTTTTCTGAGCAAAGCTCGGTCCCCGGAACTATATATATATATATATATATATAGATATAGATATATATATATATATATATATATATATATATATATATATATATATATATATATATCATTTTAATATAATTTTATATAAAGAACAAGTTTATGTCAAATTTGAACTTATCGGGCCATAATAGACAGCATATTTCAACCCATTTACAAATCAGTTGATTGACGAAGCTTTTTACAAAGAATTTCCGAATAACCAGATTACATTCATATATATAACCCAATATAAACAGAACGCTAGCAGTAAGTATATTTCATTTCATGTGCATTGTTGTGTAAAAAAAGCTCATATGTATGATTGATCTACATAATTTTAAAATTATAATACATGCACAACATGAAAACCTTATCAAATTTACCAATTTCATTTTTTTTATATATTTTACGCTATTATGCTGTTGGTTTATGCTCTGGATGCAATCTATCATATCTTTTATTATATGTTTACATCGTCGTTTATATAAATAACGTTTAGCAATGTACGATAGCGTAATAAAATATAAAAGAATTTGTGAAGTTTTCACTATACTACACACACACACATATACATAACATTAAAATTCTTATAAAACAAATTTTATCGTGATGGAAAAAGCTCTTCGTATACGAGATGAATTTTTCATCTTGCAAATAATTTACTATATGTATGTATCTTATATATTGTAGAACTACGTTAGTAATGGGTAATTAGATGTGTGGAATGCATTATACGCTCATAATACCCTTGATAAATTTGTTTCTCTATACATTAAGATCAAATAAACTTTTCATTCAATATTTTACTAAATTTAGTTTGGTCTTAAATCTATTAAATAATAAATAAGAAACGTTATATACTCGAAGAATTATCTACGTAAATAAATTTCAGAGGACAAACAAAAAGTTAACCAGAAAACGCCAACAACATCACTAAATTCAATTATCTAAAATAAAAATTATTTTTATATTGGATGTGTGTGTATCTATATATATATATATATATATATATATATATATATATATATATATATATATATATATATATATATATATATATATATATATATATATATATATATATATATATACAGGCACACACACACACACTAGAAACAAAAAAATAATTTCCATTTCAAATTATGTCCACTTAAGTAAACTTAATAAACAAACCTACACCAAACCAGCAAACAAATGGACAACTAACTTTCCTCATCAATAATCCAACGACATACAAACAAAAAGCTCCTATCTATATCCATCTACATACATTACGATTACGACAAAGAAATAGAAATAATTATAGCACACACACACAAACACACACACACACACAACTACAAAAAAAATAATAATAATTATATTCTTTTTCCAGGATCCATGGCGTGAGTTAGGTGCGGCTCCTTTCTTCACATTTTTTTTTCCTCTGCGTCGGATATCCTTTCGTATTATAATTTTATCTTGTCTTATTATTTGGAACTTAATCCAAATACTGCTCTCACATATATCTCGTAACAAGAATATGTACTCGCATTTAATATATAAACATCATATATATCCTTTTTCTTATCCTTTTGTGTTGTGTAAGGGTAATATATCCTGATAAACAATAATAACGACACAACAACAAAAACCATTTAGAATTAAGAAAAAATTTCTAAAATTCTTAATTTTATCCCATATTCATGGTCGGTTTTTGTAATATTCGTATCATCACCAACATCAACCAACATCATCGTTGTCGCAATGAACATGAAATTTTAAGGACATTTCGTATACAGTGAATAAAAATGGGCGGTACATAGGGAGATTGTGTTAATTTTAATACACATTTGATACACATATATTCATGAAGATAAGTGGGATATTTATGCGGATACATTTTATTGTCATAATCTTAAGGATATATATAACAGGTCAAAATATGTAAATAGGTTTATTTGGGCCCATTCAAAAAACTGGAGATGATCTTCAAGTACTTGTGTGGACCAATTATCTGAAATGTAAATGAATTATCAAGCCACTTTTGACACGACCCTTGGAGAGGTTTCAAAATTTGACGATTATTCACTAAGCGAAATCACTTTATTATCGTCAGAAAGTGACATATTGCTGATTAACCCTAAATGTTGACATAGAATTTAAAAAACTACCTGCGTAAAATACCACTAATTTTAGTTTCTGAACAGGGAGGTAGGTTAGTACCTCCTTCCTTGCTCATTACCCTCGTATGCAATCCGAAACCAACAGGAGAGTTTAAGTAATTTTTTAAGTTAGACTTGGGATTCGGTTTTAAGAGAGAGTGAGAGATATTATCACTTGGACGCCTCAAGCAAGATAAATACGAACCGTGGAACAGACGTAACAATATTTTAAAATTCTTCGGAACTAAACATCATTTTAACTATAGTTGGATTTAACAAAGTGAAACGTAGAGCTTTCCAAAGTTTGGACTATGGGTTTATGGTATTACGGTCGCAATGGCGATAAAATATTTGTTATCAAATCTGGACCTAGGTAAGGTTAGGTTGTTGTGGCTGCTATCGCACATAGCCTATAATACTGACATGGAAGATGGGTTGGCACATGGAAACTAAACACGACAGGGGATCCAGATATGTTCATTTTTACACTACCGATCGCTCCGCCAAAACGATCGAAGGTGAAAAACCCATTTTGTTAAACCCCGTACCTCCCGCTCCAACTGTCACTCCTCTGTTATAATTTCAAGTATAAATTTTCTGACGGTAAACAGAAACTGATTGACACTTTGCTTGAAAATCAGTAAGGAACAAGGTTAGTGCAGTACGCACAAACTGTATAAAATGCTTAACAACAATTTATTTAGTGTTTATACATTTAATCCACTTTTTCTCACAAACACAAATCTACCTACTTTCATAACATAAGTCAAACTATTCGTATTACTAAGGATATCGAATTCGGCTCTACAATGATGAAATTTGTTGCAGTGCAAGATGTTCAATATCCTCAGTAACATTACAAATCTCGCCCAGGCTTCTATCTTCCAAACTTTCCAAAATATCTTATGAGTAGGTACATTCAAAAGGAACTACACAACTAACTATACTTCTGTCCTTTCATTAAACTTAAATTTCGAAATGCAACGAATTGAAGAATATCTCTTACATCTCTTTTATCAAATATTTTCACTATATCACTCACATTTCCCCGTTTAGCAAGCATATCAGTCCTTTCATTACCTTCATTCTGTCTATGGGAGGATATCCACTGGATGATAACCTCGCAATGACGATCGAACACACATTTCCCTCGTGACTATCATTGGTTTACATTAGCATTCCACTCTGAGAATCAAAATATATTGCTATTTTATTTTCCTCATGTGCGGCCAACTTAATTCCTTCTGACATACCTATCAGTTCAGCATTCATTATACAGATGTTGTCATAAACTCGAAAATATATCAACACCTAAGACTTTGTTTTCACTCACACTAGCATCTGTATAAATGATAACATACCCAACATATTCACTTTTCATTCTTTCAAAAGCAGATTTTAACATGCGATCTTTCCATTCCTTTAATTTTATAACCCTCCAACTCCATTCGTACAGTAAGATTATTAGGTAAGATTTTCGGTCCAGTTCTATCTATATTAAAAAATAAATTAATATTTTCGAGTACTATCCTAGATCTATAAGTTAACTTATAAAATCTTCCTGTTTGTAATCTTCTCTCCATATCCTTCAAAAATACATCATTTCTAATGTGCATTCTAATTGTTTCTCTCATTGTCGTTCACTCCTTCTTATAATTGAGAGGTAAATCACCCATATCATTATCTGGGTAAGGTCCCTTTCTAGCCGTTCCCAAACATACTTACCCCATTTAGGTTTACTCACCCGTTTGATCACATTCAATCGATTCATACAATTTTCAGTCAAATGTGTCATATGTCTTCCAAAATTCGGCCGTCTATCTATCCACATTCCCAAATACTTGTATAAATTCACCTGATCGCTACAATTTTCATTTATTCGAATCTCCATATTCATTCTAAAACCCACGCATGCACATTTACTCGTATTTACTTTAAAATTGAAACTTTCCAAACATTCAATCACTCAGTTAATTTTGGATTAAGCTTTATTAATAGCTTGCACGATACTGCGTCCTTTACCAATGATCACCAGATTAATTTATCAATATCATTAACAGTTTCAAAAATAGCAATTCTTTTAACAGTTTCAGGAATTAAATTATAACTATTAATAAAAATATTTGGCTTCCTTTCGATAACTAAATACATAACGAACATATACTCGGTCATAAACGAGTAAAAAGTATACGAATTCGTTTTGCTCAGTAAGGGAAATTTTTAATCGTATCGTGCCACACGAATTCGAATTAGAAATTATACGTTTCAGAAATAGGGGCCCTGACTACTTTTGTGAAAACCAAATGTATCGATAGAGAAGAACTAACGGAGACAATATGTATCAGTTCCGTTTTGGAGAGTGAAAGATGTTATCTCTAAGGCTCACTTGAGAAATAAGTGACGATATATGACATTCCAGATAACACGCGAATAAACATCTTGTTATAACACCAATATTAAAAAGCAAGCATTGATCCACTTTGGTTATGGAAATAGTTTGTTAATCGGTCTAAGTATGGGTGAGATTCAATAAAAAATGTATATCCACTGAACCACTAATTATACCTATAACAAATTCTCATTAGTTCATTGTAAGTGGTAGTTGAGTCAGATTCGATTATTAATATTATTTATTGTTTTCCTGCTCAACATGTCCTCAAATTCACATTTATACATTTGTTTTCATTATATTAAACATATCACTATGGTATAAGTACAACACTGAGTGACATACGATTGAGAACTCAATTTGATTTCCAAATAAGAGAATGTGGCAACTCCAACAAATAAAATATTTCGAGTTAAGTTCTTGCAATTCACTAGTACTGTCGCGTCACAACTAAACGTATATATACGAATCGCACAGTATGACCGATCACCGGTCATTCAATGACGTCATTATGATATCAGATCGAAACCGGCCTAGTGGATATTACAAAATACAAGCAACAACTCGGATTTACAATTACTTCAAAATTAACATAAAGCAATACGCTTTCTTCATTGGTGTGACCCCAACGGCCCTGTTTAGGGCATTTATACGTCAAGAAGCTTCTGACACAAAAAAAACACCCGAGAATTTTCATCGTACCTCCTGCCTCTAACTTAACACGGCAAAAAGTTTAACTTCCCACAATTGAGTTTCCCCGGCCTTCTTTTTCAATACACACGTGGTAGTTCGTTTCGCGTTCAAGGCGGCATAGATATTTGCCTGTAGCGGTTCCGAATGTTATTACGTCACGTTTTATCGTATAATCGAGGTAAATATTATATTCACAGTGACAAGTGCACCATCTATATTCCCGTAGAATATTCTCGTTTCGATAGCATATTTTAGTACAGTCAGTTGTTACTACTTTTGAATAGATATTTTCTCGTGTCGACATCCATTCAAAGTAGAATGCACTTATGTATATTTTAGCAACTGCATTATTTTATTTTCGTTTTAGGATTGCTCGATCGTGGCGTGCGTATCCTCCCTCTTGGTTGAGCCAATTGACAAGCCAATTATTTTCAACCATTACTTTCATTACATTAATAACGCTTTTGAGTTGACAAGCCCTGTTCCAAAATGGAACTAGTTAATAATTGCTCTGAATTAAATAAATGAAATAAAATGGTAGACAAACATTATAATAGGTAAAAATTGTAGTGAACATGTGTTAAGTTAGTGAATTATTGATAAATGAATAAGATTTGGCGAAATATGATTTATTCAAATAATTAGAAAAATCAAAAACATTTAACAAATATGCATAATAACTACGTGTACACAATTTAATTTTTTGATGTTGTGTTGTGTATTAGTTTTATTTTTGTTTTTTTTTGCATTAAGTGCATTTTACTAGACAAGTAATAAAGTCGGGGCAGTATAACTTGAAATAGAAAAATCCAAGCGCGACGGACTCACATTGGGCGGCTCCTTGGTCAGCGTCTGTTCTTCATATTAGAAGCGGCTGTTTTAAATTAGGTTTAAAATGCTAGAGGATGGAAACCTGACAAAAAACCAATATGGCAGAGAATAATGAAGAAATTGTTAAAACTAAACGCCAAAATAAAAAAATGGAAAGCAGAATCCTCGCTTGAGGTGGAACAATCACTACAAGGCGTAAGAAAACCACCAATAAACCAATCTGGTCAGCCACGCAAGCACTTAGTTAATCTACAGAAGAATGAACAACTTCAAACAGCTAGCACATCTAACGTGTCTCAACAAAAAAAAGCAGAGTTAAATGAACCAATGAAGAAAGAGATACCACCTCCACCCATTAATATTCTTAATGTTAGTGAGTACGAAACAATTAAACAAATAGTCAAAATAGTTCCAAACGACAAATATAAGGTCACTGCACTGAATAATAATGTTTGGAAAGTGAATGCAGTTGATCCAGAAACCTACAAAATGTTAGCAAATGCAACTAGTGCTCAAAACATTGAATGGTTCACGTATGAAAACAAAACAGAGCGACAAATCAAAGTTATGGCCAGAGGACTACATCATACATGCCCAACTGATGAAATAATTGAGGAACTTAGTCAGAAAGGATTCAAAATCATAAATGCTGTAGACATTCTGAAGAAAAAGGTTACTAAAAACTCAAACGATGAAAGAGTAACAACCAAAATCGGCCTACCTACCCCTATTCATGCTAACATTTAACAACACCGAGAGCATTGATAAGATATATGGAATCAAAGCAATCTTGAACATGAAAGTCAAAATTGAGATATTAAAAAAGAACAGCAGTAGAATTCCACAATGCCAAAACTGTCAGGCATATAACCATACTCGAAAATACTGCAATAGGGAGCCTAGATGTGTAAAGTGCGCTGGGAAACATCCATCAAAAGAATGCAACAAAAGTAGAAGCGAACCAGCGAAATGTATACACTGTGGGTATCACCACCTAGCAAATTACAGAGGCTGTGAAGTTGCCAAACAGCTGCAAAGAATGAGAAATAGTAAAAAAAATCCAACAGAGAACATCAGAACTCTTAGTTCTCAACCTAGGACGCCATCCTATCCAAACCAAATCCCTCTTAATAGCGCAAAAGTTAGAGAAGGCACAACATATACCCAAATGGCTGACCAAAAGGAAAATGTTAAGAAAGCACCCATCAGGAAAATCATGTCCTGCAAGAAATACCGCAGAAGTTAACCACTATAAATTCTCATCTGGCGACGCAAGATCAACGACTAGAATCTATGAGTGAGCTTCTAAAAATACAAGAAAAAAGACTAGGAACACTGGAAAATACATCGATGAACCAAAATGAAAAATAACAGATGCGACAGGTAAAACTAGAGAAATCATTGACTACCTTATTTCTAATCCATTCAAATTAAACAAGAAAACATAATGACACACTATTTAAGAATTGCTACCTGGAATGCAAATGGTCTTGCGCAACACATTTCAGAATTAGAAGTATTTTTAAACACAAAAAACATTGATATATGCCTTATCTCAGAGAGTCACTCTATTAGAATCTCGGATACCAGTGCTATCAAGCTCTTCACTCAGCAGAAAGAGCTAGAGGCGGAACAGCAATCTTCATCAAGGAAAATATTAAACATCAAGAAGAACTTAAAATAGATGAAGAAGATATGAAAGTAGCAACTGTTTCTATTGAAACCAAAAACTACCAGAGCTACACTATATCAGCAATCTAATGCCCACCCAGATATAACCCAAAAAAGGAAGACTACATCAAACTTTTTAAATCGCTTGGTAAAAATTTCATTATTGAAGGCGATTTTAATGCAAAAAATATATTTTGGGGATCAAATCGAATTACTCCCAAAGGAAGAGAGCTATTTGAAGCAGGCAGAATATTAAAATGTGAGTTCCACTCCAGTAGAAAGCCAACCTACTGGCCTACAGACGTAAATAAAATTCCTGATCTTCTAGACTTCTATATATCCAGAGGTATCTCCGAAAATTACCTAGTAGTTGAAAATGAAGAAGGACTATCATCGGATCACTCTCCAGTCTTAATGACAATAAGTTCCACGGCAATAAGAAAAGCAAGCCCTCCAAGACTAACAAATAACAAAACAAACTGGACATACTTTCGCCAGCTAGTCGAAGAAAGCATCAATCTACAGGAGCCGATCTCGACCGATTATATGATAGAAGAAGAGCTGGAAAATCTCATTGAAAGTATACAGAAAGCGGCATGGGAAAGTACCCCCATCCAGCATGGTATAATACAGAAAAGTATAAGCTACCCAGTTGAAGACTTGGTTAACCAAAAACGACGAGCTCGCAAGACTTGGCAGAGAACTAGAGCTCCTGAAGATAAAACAATCCTAAATAATCTGTGCAACAAACTTAAACTGCTTATAAAAGAGATTAAGAATGAGTCAGTAGCTTGCTTTCTAAGTAACCTGACAGGTAAATCTGACACGGACTATTCGTTGTGGAAGGCCACTAAAAGTCTAAAAAGACCTAAACTGCAAACGCCACCCATAAAAAAAGCTAATGGAACCTGGGCTCGCAGCGATAAACAAAAAGCTGATCTGTTTGCCGAACACCTAGAAATTACCTTCAAACCACCAATTGGGCAGGTAGAGTTTGAATATTTAACACCGGTCAACAAAATAGACGAGGTACTTCTCCTACCAGTCACTGTGAAAGAAATCAAACAAGAAGTAAAAAATCTTAAAGATAAAAAGGCTCCTGGTTACGACCTGATAACAGCAAAAATAATCAAAGCACTACCAGAAAAAGCACTACGGAAGCTACAGCACATAATCAATGCTGTCTTTAGACAAAGTTATGTTCTGAGACAGTGGAAAGTACCAGAAATAATAATGATTGCTAAGCCTAATAAACCGTTAAATGACAAAACATCATACAGGCCAATTTTTTTTATTAACAACCACATCAAAAATTTTCGAAAGATTGTTTCTAAAGAGACTTAAGGCAATTATAGAGACTAGGAAACTTATACCACCACATCAGTTTGGGTTTCGAGAAGGCCACTCAACAATAGAACAGGTACATAGAATCACTGATACGATTGAATAGGCGTTGGAAAAGAAGAAGGTATGTTCGCAGCAGTATTTCTAGACGTAGCCCAAGCATTTGAAAAGGTTTGGCACCATGGTCTGGAATTTAAGCTTCAACGAGATCTACCAAAACAATATTTTGAATTGCTTAAGTCATACATAAATGACCGTTATTTTCGAGTGAGACAAGAAGAAGAGTACTCAAAACTAAAGAAAATATTGGCGTCCCACAAGGTAGTGTGCTTGGCCCTGTGTTATACCTTCTGTATACAAATGATTTACCAAATATAGCAGAAGCCAAAATAGGGACTTTTGCTGAAGACACTGCAATTATGACCACTGATATTAATATTTTCGAGTCAACACGGAAACTACAAAATGCTGTTAATACAGTTAACACTTGGACAAAAACTTGGAGATTAATGCTTGATCGAATCAAAATAAACACACATCAACTTCACCAACCAGAAAGTATAGAATACATCCCGATTAGACTGAATTTTCAACAAATTCCTTCCTGACAATGCGAAATACCTTGACATGACACTAGACACTAAGCTTAAGTGGAAAGCACATGTTAAAAAGAAAAGACAAGAATTGAATTTTAAATTCAGAAAAATGCAGTGGCTTATTGGAAGAAACTCTGAGCTGACAACGCAAAACAAACTACTATTATATAAACAAATCCTTAAACCTATCTGGACATACGGCATTCAACTTTGGGGCTGTGCAAGAAAAACTACAGTTAAAATCATACAAACATTTCAAAATAAAGAACTACGTAGCATTGTCAATGCTCCATGGTATATTAGAAATGACAACCTCCATCGAGACCTTAACATGGAATACGTCAGTGATGAAATAATTAAGCTTGCAAGGAGTCATGTACGACTGTAGCAACATGACAACGAGGAGCTGCGGAACCTACTGGATCACACCAATGGACCAAAGCGCCTAAAAAGAACAAAGCCTTTAGAATTAGTGGTTCCCCGAACTACTGAAATCAAAGGACTGGACGAAATGGGATGAACCGATTTTTCTCATCCCATAAGATGCTACACTGCTTAAAAATACAAAACATTTACTAGATAATCACTGAGAATAGTTGTAATATTATACAGAAATATAGATTTACTAATCAAAAAAAAAAAAAAAATTTATAACTTTCTTTCTAATCGTACGAGTAAAAATAAATTAGAATAAAATAAAAATTAATTTGACAATCATACGTGTATTAATAAATATCTTAATAAGTAAATAAAACTGTGAAATATATATATAAATAAAGACTATATTATATATATAAATAAATACCTAAACATTTCCGTGTAAAAAATAAAATATGTAATAAATAACACAAATTAATAAAAATAAATTTGTTTGTTTGTTTGTTTGTTTTTATCTCTACTATCTGTTTTGGGGCTCGAGGCACTTCCAACTCTTTCGCGGTTCGCTTATTTACGTCCTACCTTACGCCATTACAGCCAAATCGAGGACGTACGGCTATAGGTTCGATTTACGTAGAACCATCTGCACATTGCATAGCTCCATGCCAGCCTATAGTACTGACATGGAAGATGGGTCGGCCCATGAATACTGCACTCCAACAGGGGGTCATAGATGTGTTCATTCACACCACCGATCGTAATCGTATGGTGAAAAATCCCTTTGCCATCCTGCCCCTATCGGGATTCGAACTCGGTACCTCCCGCTCCAACTGCCGCAGCTTTAACCACTGCGCCACCTGGGCGGTAAAAATAAATTTATTAAGGATAAAAAGTGTTATAAGAATATGGCAAGTAAAACCAATATTTATGCAGTCTTGCCCATTATCATACCAATGACATGAGGAACCTTTGCAACCTAATATAAGGTGGACGGTTAGTGGACAACATACAACGGTTTTTAAATGACGAGTATAGGTCAGGCTCTAGAATACGAATTCTAAAAATTTTGTACAAATCAGCCATCGGTAAAATAGACCCACTCCAAGGTACATGGTTTGGAATTTCAATGGTCTGACGCTTCGCGTGGAATATAACACAAATTGCTAGATTCACGCCTGATAAATTCACGCCTCATGCGAAACATGAAATATATGGCGAGGATGTTTATGCCCAGATTCTTAATATCAAAGAGTTATATGGTACATAATATTGTAACAACTAATGTAACTTATCAAGAAAGCGGCCATTGTTTAAGTTACTTTAATGATAACAATTCCTGCTAAAGATAATTCAAAGATTGGAAAAGCAGCAACAGCTTGTCCAGAAATGTGAACATTCATAATTACAAAATAGTACAACCACAACTTAGACCTCACATGCATGAGAACTTTGTACTAGGTTAGGTTAGGTTAGGTTAGTTCAGGTTGTTGTGGCTGCTATTGCACACTTACACCTGCGATCGGTCCGTTGTGATACCACTTTGTACGGCTGCAGCCTATTGTACTGACATGGAAAATGGGTCGGCCCATGTATCCAAGGGATCCAAATATATGTTCATTTTTCACACTGTCACCTTCGATCGTTTGTCCCAAACGATCGAAGGTGAAAAATCCATTTGAATCTTGGATTTCTGCAGCAGCTTTAACCACTGCGCCACCTGGGTGGTCGACTTTGTACTAAGTTTTTCCTAATAATAAAAATTAGGACATACTTAAGAAAAAGTTCACGGTTTATAATACCGATACGAAGTTTGTACTGAGTTTGTCCTAATCAAGTAAAACAATGTACCTTGTTTATATGTATTTGTTAAATGCAGACATTTAGGCAAATACACTAAGTAATAGTTAAAATAAAATTTTAAATACTGTCATGTTATGCTAAATCATGGAATTAAATAAATAAATAAATAATATTAAATTGAATTAAAGAAACCCTAATTATAAAAATTAAATCAAGTAGCGGTATTCTAATCTTAGATAAATATTTTCTAAACAAACAAAATATTCTTAGTTATAAAATAAAAGCGAGGAACACGAACACATGGTAATAAACAGGATTACACGTGCATGCAGGTTTGAAGATCATTCTCATCGGTTTCACTTGTAAGGGATTAATATAATAGTACTACTGACTCAATCACTAAGCTTCATAAATTTTTCATGGAGCTCACTTAGTGAGACAGACGTTTTTGTGAATTTTAGTGTATAAATCGTATGGGGGTGCTACTTTAGGGTAATACTAAATAGGGTTACAGGTTTACATTATTTTTACATAAGGAGGTTCGATGATTGAATGTTCAGGAGCATTGTCAACTATAAAAAGAATCTTAAACCGGTACAAAGAAATTATTAAACCAATCCATAAAAACTGTAGACGTTACCCAGGTTTTTTGTTTACCATCTAATGCACTGGAAGGTGCTTAAAAGTTTGTACCTTTCATAATCCGTGGACGAAGTGCTTTGTTAATTAGCAATGGTTTCATCATGCGGTCGCCTAAAGTATTGCTACAAAATAACAGTGTTACCCGATCTTTTGACGCTTTAAATCCTCCAGCAATTTTCATGTCTTGCCAAAAAAAACCTTGTAACCACCCATTACTGGCGGAAAATATTGTTTGTTTTTCTTTAGATGGTTGTGCTGATGTTGATGGCTCCATTCGTTTTATTTGCCATACCATCAACCTTTTTGCTTGATGGTATGGCCATCCACCGGTATTCTTTTTTGCGTATTATCTTCGATAAATGCAAGTAAAGCCTTTTCTGTTTTTTCAAGTGTGTTATCTCTGGTATATGAAGTGGTTATCGTGCTTAATTTAGAACCGCTTATTACAGATTGCCGAATAAAAAATTCATTCTTTCTTGTGGTTCGAATCGTTGCCTCATTCAAGTTGAAAAAATCCCCAACGAACGTGGAACCCTCGACTTTAGCTCGGCGATCCAATATTTTAATTTTTGTATCTAACGAAATTGACTTTCGTTGTAGTTTTTTACTTAAAGCATTATCTCCCATATTCAAAATGCATAAATCTTAAGAAATTAAAGAGGAAAAATTAGTCAGATAATTATTGAATTATTCAGTTAAATTAATAACAATCACTACTTAGTGATTGAGTCAGTAGTACTATTATATTGTCCCGTTACAAGTGAAACCGATGAGAATAACCTGTACCCCTATAAAGTATTACCCTAAAGTAGCTCATAAATGTCTGGAAGCTGAAGGCAAATTTATGAAATTTGTAGATTAAATTATAATATATAGTTTTAACTTGTGCATTTGACACAATCATTTAATCCCCGTGTGATAGGCACTAATACACACAAACATTTTATATTGTTTTAGTTGGTTTAGGACAAATTTAGTACAAACTTCACATCGGTGAACTCACCAAATTTAACTCGATTCAAACTAAACCTTGGACAGAGAATGCTTCTTAAAATGAATTCAAAAATTTCGAAATATAGACGTTTCAAAGAAAACCAACGACTAAACCAACGACTTTTCACTCCCAGTATGCTGAATGTTCCATCACAGGTGCACTCAAAATGTTTAGTTTTATAATTCTTAACGCTGATATCTCTGAACTAACCATTATCCTTTTTTGCCAAGCAAGGAGGCCAGTTCAATAGACCACATACGATTTTTTTACCATTCACCGTTTGTACACTTCAAATCATACTTTGTATGGTAATGCAATCCAATGCATGTTGGTAATACTGTTCGTTCAGAATCGAAAAGAATTAAGCTCGAAATAATCGAGTTAGAAATAAACTAACTATCAACTTATAGTAAAACGTTTAAAGCAAATTGCATAGAGTTGGACATTTCAAAAGCTTGCAAGTTTCGGATCGCCCTAGGTGCATAAAATGAATAATACCTGGAAAAGATAAAATCTAATCAGTAGAAAGATTATCAAATTAGCCCATCCCGAAAATAGTACGCCCACAGTAAACAATTTTGAATTGATCGGCGATAAAATCATCACATCTACACAGCCCATGTGATGATTTTACAAGAAAATATCTTACTAGCATATCGTCCTTAAATTAAATTGTTTCGGAACCGCAACACAATAAATATACTCATAAATTAAAAAGCCAATGAATATATATATATATATATATATATATATATATATATATATATATATATATATATACATATATATATATATATATATATATATATATATATATATATATATATATATATATATATATATATATATATATATATATATATATCCTTAATAGCAATTTATACGGAACGACAGAATGATTAATGCCGTAAATTAATTGAACAGCAAATTGAGTCATCATTCTCTAAGCAAGAAGATGATTTCGCATCCTTATTTTAACCCCATATATTACTCTATATCTCTTCTATATATATAATTTAGTAATTTTGTATAATAGAAGAAATAATGTAGATAGGCATAAAACCAAATCATATGAAAAGGATTAACTATCGAAATAAATCCTTTTTCTGCCTCTCCTATCATCTCCACTCTAATGTACGAGTAGTTTTGTATTTGTCGCTTCTATATATGAAATCATCTCTTCACGTATATATTTTACTCATTTATCTTTGAATCCTTAATTTTAATTTATTTTTATATAGTCGTACATAACATGAACATAACGAGTTACAAAATATTTGGTTAATGCAAAAGTTGGTACGGATCTAATAAGCATGTATACACTCGTTTACCCATATCAATACAATTACACTTGATGTACCAAAATTTTGTATGTAACATGGGACAAAAGAAATAAACTAAACGAAACCCCTATTTGAAAGGCTTAACTCTAAATACATCACAGTACACACATGTTTGTACTTATATACTCGCATAAAGCGTAACATCCTTGGAATAAAAGAATATCGGTAGAGTGACAAAACTCACCTCTAATTATTGAATTTGATCTTGATATTATATCAGGCTTCTCAATCTTATCCTTTTCCAACATTTTTTTGAGCAAGTAGTGTAACTGTCGTTCCGTTGATCGTTTGGATAAATCGGCTAATTCGTATATCATTTCGGTGGTATAGCCCTGAAAAATTACAAAAAATAATTTTAAAAAAATTTCACTTGAACCTTTAAAGCTTTTCACTCAAACTTTGAGTGAAGCTTTTCACTCAAACTTTGAGAGGAACTCTCCACTCAAACTTTGAGTAAAGCTTTTCACTGAAACATTGAGTGAAACTTGTCACTCAAACATTGAGTGACACTTTTCACTCATGAGTAAAAAATTGTACCTCAAGTTTAAATCCGAACATACATACCTCGTATTTATTAAATCCCAATCGCTTGGCCTCCCGTTTCAACAAATCGTACAGCATAATACAATCAAGATACGGTTTTGTAACCGGCTTCTTTTTGGCACCCGTAAATGGTGGCGAATGTTTGGCATTCAAACTAAAATCATCGTAAACACGTAAAAATTCTCGAACATTATCGATATCGAGCAGTGTTGGTTGGTCGTATCCCTCAAATTCAATGTCGTGAAGTAGGGCAGCTGGATATCCATCGAGCAATTGTAGATTATATTCTATAATTTAGATAAATTGTATTATTGATTAGCTTATAAACCGATATGGTTGAGTTAAACGGTACGATACAAACTTATATCGGGTTTGAGCTGTTTCGCCTTCGACGATTGGAAAAACCACGAATAGAAGTGATTTAGTATAGTGGGATCGGCCGATGGTGTACTGGTCATTTCATCGAGCAGATTTGAATCAAAACTTGGTGGCTGATCGGGACCGTAATATCCAGGTCTATGGGCCGCTGTTGTTGTTTCTGGTTTTGGTGTAGTAGTCCATGACGTGGTGGTTGGTTTAGTAGTTGTTGTTGTTCTAGTTGTCGTTGTTGTTTTTTGTGTTGTTGTCGTTGGTCGTGTTGTCCACGGTGCTCGTGTTGTTGTTGTTGTAGTTGGTCGTGTAGTCCACGGTGCTCGTGTTGTTGTAGTTGTTGGTCGCGTCGTTGTTGTATATCTAGTAGTTGTAGTTGTACGTGGAGTGGTACTGGTTGTACTTGAATTCGCTTCATTTTCGTTTAGTGGTGGTTCAAGTGTAGTCATTTCAATGAGCTCATAACTCAATACCTCCGATAAATAATGTAGAACCTGCATTGTCGGTGGTATATAGCTGTCCAATAATTTGGGTGTATCGTCATCTTCTTTGTCCGGCTTTTTATTTGTTTGACTCAAATCTTCTGACGTTTCGCTCATTCCGGGTACGGGAGGCGCATGTCCTGTATTTTCTAGTCCAATCGTCTTTAAAGTATAAAGCAAAAAACGTATAAGTAATAACAATATTAATAACAATAAAAATCTGTTAACAATAAAGCATAATATACAAAATTTTATAGCAATAACCATCAGAGTACTGTAACTCATTGCAATTATTTCAGCCCTCAATCTCCCAATTCTATACTTTAAACTAAATGTCAAAAACTGTTTTGTTATATACACATATAACAGAGTGTGAGAATTGTGATTATTATGATGATGTTGCTGATGGCATAGAATGATTTTTTCTAATGATGATGGTTATTATACGATTTTATTACCACACAGATTTTTTTTTTATTGTTTGGCATCGAATTGAAAAATATAAAGCTGTGGCTGTTCATATACAGTATAAGTCGAGTATATGTATACAACCAACCATTCACATTCAATTAATATGTGAACGCCAAAAAACCCATCAAAAATAATAAAAATAATTTTAATGCCTTTCCATAGTTACAGAAGCATAATAATGTGCCTGTAGATTATAAGCTTCAGTGATATGGAGAATAAGTATCATCATCATAACAATCTTTATGAAGTTGAATTGATTTAAAATTCTATGCCAATCGCGATTTTGAACGCCTCGATTTTATTAATTTTAGATAGTTATAAGTAAAATGTTTGTAAAAATGGCAGAGACCCTTTGAAACAGTTCAAATAGCGGAGTGTGGTTTTTATTATCTGTATGATGTCATACAGTGTAACAACGAGTATAGTTTCAAAAAGCTTTATGCTATTGCAAAATCTGTCAGAATTGTAGAATTGTTTAAAAGCTCCCATCACATACAATACATAATCCGCTAGAACCCCATCAGGGTGTATTTAAATTTCAGAATGTTGAGCTCTCAGAAGCTCGATAAAAGCACGTACAAAGCGATAGTATGTTTTATGTCAGAATTATTGAAAATCTGCTGAAACAGATTTCAAATGATTCAAATGATTTCATGAAAATTTTAGCTATATGAACTCCTACAATCTCGATAAAAGCATATATTTAGCTTGATAAGATGTTTTTATTTTAGTATTTTTGAAAAAGTTTCATAACATACAATGCATAACCCGGTGCCAACAATATCGAATGATTTCATTCTAATTTCAGCTGGATAAAAGCACGTATAAAGCTCGGTAATATGTTTAATCTTGAAAAGTTTCATTCACATATAATGCGTAATCCGTTTTCATGAAAATTTCCACCACTTCAGCTGCTACAAACTCGATAAAAGCATTTATAAAGCTCGATAAAAAAATATATTTTAAAGCTTTTTAACAGTTTCCATCACATAAAAAGCATATCCCACTGAAATAATATCCCACTGAAATAATATCTCGATAATATGGTTTATGTCAGAATTATAAAACACCTTCATTCACATACAATGTGTAATCTACAGAAACACTTTCAAATTATTTTATGATAATTTCAGTTAAACTTTAAGTTTTTATAAGTTAAATAATTTCAGTTATAATAAATTCAGTTGTAATAAGTTAAACTTTCACAATTTTTTGGGAAAGCTTCTATCATATAAAATGTGTGAGCCACTGTAAAAGTATAAAATTAACATTTCAGCTGAATAACATTTCAGCTGGTTGGGCTCTCAGAAGCTCAATAAAAGCATGAGTAAAACTCATAATATATTTGTTTTTTAAAATTGTTAAAATTTTCCATCCCGTACAATGCATAACCCGCCGGAACTCTATAAAATGATTTCATTAAAATTTCAACTGTTTGATCTCTCAAAAGCTTGATAAAAGCACACAAAAGCGCGATACTTTGTTTGACTATCAGAATTTTTTAAAATCTTCTTTCACATACAATGCACAATTTCCGATGGAATACTATCAAATGATTTTTATGTCAAATTTTTGGAAAGCTTCGTTAACAAACAATTCAAAATCCGCAGAAAGACTATCAAAATATTCCATGAAAGTTTCAACTATTTGTGCTCTTAGAAGCTCGATAAAAGCATTTTATATTTCGATTATATGTTAAATAGTAGAATTAGCAAAAAGCTTCATTCACATACAAGGATTTCATGAAAATTTTAGCTTTTGAGCTGTCATACACCTGAAGCTTTTTACGGGTTTTTTTCTGTTTCATTGTTGTTCTTTTCATGTCTCATCATTTGTAATCGTTAAGACAGTTTCAGCTGTTTGAGCTAGTTGGGATCTCAGAAGCTCGATAAAAGTACAGAAAAGCTCGATACTATGTTTAACTGTCAGAATTTTTGAAAATCTTCATTCACATACAATATTCAATCCACTGAAACACTATCAAATGATTACATGACAATTTCAGCTAGTTGGCATTTCAGAAGCTCGATAACAGCACGTATAAAACACGATAAAAGATTATTATTTTACAACTTTTGTAATGCTTCATTCGAGCTTCATACAATGCATAATCCATTTTCAAATGATTTCATTAACATTTCAGCTAGTTGGAATATTAAAGCTCGATAAAAACTCGATGATATTTTTTTTATCTGTCAGACATTTTTTTAAAAGCTTCTATCACATACAATGCATAATCAACTGGAACACTATTAG
This sequence comes from Tipula lateralis, assembly GCA_963932295.1. Classification (NCBI taxonomy): domain Eukaryota; kingdom Metazoa; phylum Arthropoda; class Insecta; order Diptera; family Tipulidae; genus Tipula; species Tipula lateralis. The sequence continues at coordinate 174,969,124 of OZ010737.1, read as the reverse complement.
ATGATTTTTTATAACAGATTTTAGGAAAGCTTCAATCACATATAATTCGAAATCCGCAGAAACACTATCAAAAGATTCCATGAAAGTTTCAACTATTTGGGCTCTACAAATAAGCTCAATAAGCTCAATAAAAGAGTATATAAATTTCGATATGTTTGCGGGTAGAATTTTAAAAAACTTCATCCACATACATACCATGCGTAGCCCGCTAGAATGCTATCGAATGATTTCATTAAAATTTAAGCTTTTCGGCTCTCATAAACCTAAAGCTTTTTACGGTTTTGTTTTCTGTTTTATTTCATGTCCAGGTGACCTAACTATTTCGACAAAAGTGCTAAGATTAAGATTTTTTTTTGCACCAGTCATTGAAAAGTAACAGTTCAATTTTTCACCGAAAGGTGGCACAATAGAAGGAGTTGTTCAGGCCTCAAAATATAGGTGTCAAACTAATCCTATTCAAATGTAACGTGTAAGTATACACTTGACACTGGTTAATCAGTGGACCAAGACTTACAGAACAATTTTAAGATATTATACAAAATTTTGAACTTGTTACTAATGGACGAGATCATGAAAAATAAAATGTTGCATCCGAATTTTGGACTATTTTATTATTCTGTTAATCACTAAAATGTGACACGGACACTTTAGTGTCCTAACATATAAGATTTTGGACGTCCATCTCAGATTTTCTTATGGTCAGATTTTTGACTAGTATGCTAGCTGCTGGTTACGTGACCTAGATTTTACCGGGAGCCAAACGACACATGTCCATATATTAAATGTAACGTAACTCGATAAACAAGTGAAAACAAACACCTGATAAGAGAAACTATATAAATATGTCAGATTGACCTCTATGAACCACGTTATGGTAACACATTATTATATACACAAAGAAAAGCTTTTTAGATCTCACATGTCGAAGGTACAACCTATATGAAACTAAACAGGCATACATATATACGTAAATGTGATGCAAAATTAATTAGAAATGAAATTATCAAATCAAAATGATATTTCTGAAAGGTAGACAAACATATTATGTACAAACATATCTAATTCGATTAAGACAATTCTAATCGATACAGAATTTTGTATTGCTTTGAAACAAGACTATGGGGATGATGATACATAAAATATTTTGTTTAATTAATTTATTTATTATTAAATCAATATAATAACAACATCTCCAATGTACCAATGGAATATTTTATTATTTCAACTCAATATACAAAATGAATTATGAATGAGAGGTTTTTGCTATACTGGTACATTGTGAGTAGAAGATTAAAACAACTAGCTTAAAGAAACACTCCCAACACTTTTCTAACACCATTTTGACGTCATACATACTGTTGCTGTAACATAAAGTTCTCTCCGATATGTTGTACCGAAATGAAACATAATACAACATAAATTATGATAGATTACCAACAATTCTGATAATTAATTATCTCGTGAATTAATCAACTCGGTTAACATTTCCGTCACAATATTAATACAAATTATGACAACAAGAAAACAAACGAAATTCTCGAGTTTTTTCTCGTGGAAACGAAATCATGGTATAGTATCGATAATAAATCAAATTATTTATGCTTTATGTCATACGTACAATATATGGTATATATGGGGAGCATATACTCGTATACGTAACATTTCGGAATCTAAACCAAAAATTACAGATTTGGAAAATTCTTATATTTTAACATTTCATTTAATAATATTTTCTTTTTTTTTTTTTGTTTTCGAAATTCTGTCGGAAAAACCTATTCAACCATTTCGTTTTTCATTTTCTTTGTTTTTTCCTGTGATATTATCGAATAAGTGAAATAAAAACAAAATGAAAAGCTGGTGGAAATAGACGAAAATAACATCGAACTTGTTTTTTTTTAAATAATCATTTCCGGGTTTATAACTTTTCTCGTCGTCGACGACAGTTTGAGTGGCATTTGGTGCCAATTTTAATTTATGATCTATTATGAATGAATGCGATATAAATTATGTGGGCTGAGAATGTTGTTGGGTATCAACAAAGTGTTTTATAGTGCCACATGTACTTCAACTGTGTAAAAGCTTTTGCAATTGATTTAACCCACTAACACTTTATTTCTCCAGTTTTTTTATAGTCTCATAATAATAGGGGTCAGCTCAATTTTTTCTTCAATTAACTTCAAGAGGCTTTTAAAACAAGAGATAAAGCTACAGTACAGTGGGCAAAATAATTTTTTGGTGTTTTTCTTTTAAAACCTTAGGAACTATTTCAGTTTTTGTTATGGCTAGATCTCTTCTTAACTGAGTTTATTTGAAACAACATAAAAGACAATCATAGCTTGATAACATTATCTTCATAACTAAAACTTTGTATCGCGTCTGTAAATTGTCTGTAACGAGTAAGATTGAACAATAACAGTACTGGGCTCTACTATTTATTACGTAATGTCTATATATGGTCAACAGAAAGGAGTTCGTCAACGGCTTGGCTGACAACGACGTTATGAGCTTTAATGTGAAAGTGCAAAATAGTTCAAATGTGTTTTTGCTCAAAGCTTTAATTTCTATTTTTAAAATACAATCCGAAGGTTTCCACTATTGATGGACATGGTTTCTGAGAGTCTGCTAATCCAATTGATTTTTGGGATCATCAAAACTGAAGAGAACAACGACAACCTTTTAACTAAATATGACCAGATTTGTTCAAAATATGCACGTAACTTCAATTACGGTACAAATTTTTCTATACGCAAAAAAGCTATATGTGAATGTAGGTGGGCCAAAATTTAACCCAAAAAAAAGCTATGGCAACACTAAAACTTAAATTTCTAATATATTTTTAGAGTTAACCCAAAAACAGTATCACAATAGTAACAATTTACAGTCAAACATAAAACCTCTCAACCAATAACAAGTATACATGGTTCAAAAGTACACATCGATCTCGCTCTGATTTTTTTTTCGTTTATTTCTATGCCATCTGTTTTGGGGCTCGAGGCACTCCCAACTCTTTCGCGGTTCGCTTATTTACGTCCTTATCTTACGCTTTGCAGCCAAATCGAGGACGTACGGCTATAGGTCCGATTTTACCAAACCATCTGCACATTGCATAGCTCCCTGCAAGCCTATAGTACTGACATGGAAGATGGGTCGGCCCATGGATTCTGCACTTCACCAGAGGGTTATAGTTGTTTTTCATTCACACCACAGATCGTAATCAAGTGGTGAAAAATCCCTTTTGCATCCTGTCCCTATCGGAATTCGAACCCGGTACCTCCCGCTCCAACTGCCGAAGCTTTCACCCCTGCACCACCTAGGCGGTCGCTCTGATTGTTTGATTGTTCTAGTCTCAATCGATATCAGTGCAAAGTGTAAGTAAATTGTGATCTAATCGCATAACCTATAATGAAATGTTCACAGACATTAAAATGAACGGAATATTTTCCGAATAGGTACATACCATATATGGGCCAATATGGCTATGAGATCCTCATACCAACTTCACAAATGATAAGAATCTCAGTCACGTTTAGGTACCAATCTACACAAACACATTAGATCATCTCTTATCATCTTGTTGGTTCTCAAATTTCCAAACTATGTAAAGGACTTACAATTCATTGGGTGGTTCAAATGCAAAGTTTCACCGTTTATGACAATATCTTGCATGTGTCCAAGTATAACCATTTTAAAAAGTACCCTCCAAATGTACCAAGTTCATTCTTAGAATTCTTAATTTATAAAAACAATATCTTTGTACACATTACTCACATTACTTAGATAGGACTACATGGAAGCCATGTCACAGAGAATTAGCAAGGCTCTATAGATTCTGTGCGAAGCATAAGCCAATTCAATTAAGTGTCAATTTTTTCCAACTGATACCATTAATGTCAAGAACGAGGGCAGTCCGTTATAGAAAATTGTCCGTTATATAAAAATACATGATTTTCGTTCGGGCCAATACGCACATTAAAGTATATTTTTAATGTTTCATGTCAGTTATGACCCGTAAGAATACCTATCGATCTAAATTCGCTCTCGAAGTCCTGAACGTATTTACTTAACCTCAGATTAAGGTCACTAATAAATTCATTGTCCGAGGATTGCCATAGGTTTGTCGTAATGAACGAAGTTTTGAATATCTTCTTTTAGCACATTTTTTAATGTTAAGAGAGCTGCTTGAGCCAAAAATTCAAGTTTCTTTGAATGCTAAAGTATTCTAGTACCCATATGACCAAATGGTCCGGTTTATCTGAAGTCCGATGTATCAGGGTTCGTTATATCGAGATTTTACTGTACCATGATATAGAATAGATGTCAATACCACAGAATTGATATGTTGATAGATATAGAACTGAGGTTCCATCATCCTTTGAAATATGTATACAGTTAGGTAGACTAAGCTAAACTACTGAATCATTTAACATCGACCGGCGCTTAACTACCAAAAAACTGAGCGAGACCAAGGAACAAAACTGAAAATGTTCACATACATTGAAATGAAATTCACATTTTGTCATTGGGATCTCATAGCCCTAATAGTATATGGCCCATGTACCATTAGGGCTATGAGATCCCAATGACAACCCCCTAATTCTATCCCTGCCACAAGGTTAAACTCGTGGCAGGGATATAAGTATGCTTGCACTTTTACTCGGGGATCGAGATTCCCGGTGTGATACCTAAGAATCACGATTGGGTGAATCAATCACACCAACCATTTGATTCCTTAAAAGTGTCGAAGCCTTTATCAGGATGTTTGATTTTTTAACCACCACTAAGTTGCTTGGCGTTTAACTGAAATACCTGTTTTCAATTGACGAATGATTTCATTTCTGGAAAAGTTTGCTTCACGACCTCTTATTGGGTGACCTCTTTGTGTACGATGTCCCTCAGATTCTAGACCTATATGCAGCTTCATTTCGCCTATATTCGTTGATTACGTCGAGCTAAAATAAAACGGTTTGTAAAATCGTGCGTTTCAGTCAAATAATATGTGCCACAGTAATATTGTGACGAATGACATTCATTCGACTAGGTATGGCTATTGTATGGCATACTAAGGCAGTTCGTGAATCATATGAACTATTATAAAAAAGAATTGTTAATCATCTCAGTTGAAAAACTTTCTTTCAGAAGTATATTGTAACGTACAAGGCAAGTTTAGTCTAGAAACCTCATTTGTAGTGTTTTCGTAAGCCTTTTTCAGAGGTTAACGTTTTGTCCTAAAATTAGGTTGTGTCTCGAGAGGTGAAATGTGTTTTCAAGATCTTAATTTCATGAATAGGTTCAAGGTCTTCGATTTCTTTCCTGGATTTTTAGAGCTGCACGTTCATTACTTTCATAGGTGAGTTTGTAGGTCTATATGTCTCAACGTCCGTTGCGTTGTTTTTCGAAATATTATTATTTTGTGAAACTACCATCTATTGTTTATCAGTAATCGAATTCTTCATGTCCTTCGCAGTAGCATATTCAGTTATTCCCATAATATAAAATGGCAGTGGTGCATGATGGTGATTGGCTTACTCCACTTCTTGTTGAGTTTCCTTAAAAAATTTTGCGGATTTGTTCGATTTTGCGGATTTGTTACCCTGATCTACTTAACTGAGATGGTTTTCGATATTGCTTTTCATATACGTTCTCAGCATTGCAACAAGGTTGCCTTTTAAGGGTAATATACCTTCCAGAAATTTACGAAATGGAATTCAGTTTTTCAATCATCGAATTTTTCAGCGACTGTCATCACATCGAATCTGGCCTAGCGAAACATCATTACAGAATATACACCCAACTTGAAAAAAAGACATTTTCATTAGCTGATTCACCACCTGTCACGTACAGCATAGCATCTCATATCATATCTTTCATAGTATTATGCCGATAAGACCAAGGGAGAAGAGATTTGGAACCTTAAAAAAGTAGTACAGCATTAATCAACTGATTAGCTTTATCAGAAATGTACCCTATCTTTTTCCTATTTTATAAAAACCTTTTTCGGATTAGGGTGGGGATGTGATTAGTCTCACAGACAAATAGATACGAGGGAAGTAATTTTTGCAGAGGACGAGCCTCGAGAAGACCGTCAAAAATCTTCTACTGATGACTTTACTGTGGCTCTGGTGATATGCAATAAATCCCAAATTACATATGGAATGATTGCACCGTTTCCATTGCCATGTGGTTTCGAAGGTTCCATACGCGACTATTTTTGTAGAGGACGAGCATCGAGAAGGCCGTCCAAAATCTTCTATTGATGGCCTTACTGTGGCTCTGGTGATATGCAACAAATGCCAAATTACATATGGAATGATTGCACCGTTTCCATTCCCATGTGGTTTCGAAGGTTCCAGTTGGGAAAATTTTTTAAGAGGACGTGCCTCGAGAAGGCCGTCCAAAATTTTCTATTGATGACCTTACTGTGGCTCTAGTGATATGCAATAAATGCCAAATTGCATATGGAATGATTACACCGTTTCCATTCCCATGTGGTTTCGAAGGTTCCAGTCGGGATAATTTTGTAGAGGACGAACCTCGAGAAGGCCGTCCAAAATCTTCTACTGATGGCCTTACTGTGGCTCTGGTGATATGCAACAAATTCCAAATTACATATGGAATGATTGCACCGTTTACATTGCCATGTGGTTTCAAAGGTTCAGTGAGGGCCATTTTTGTAGAGAACGAGCCTCGAGAAGGCCGTCCAAAATCTTCTACTGATGGCTTTACTGTGGCTCTGGTGATATGCAACAAATGCCAAATTACATATGGAATGATTGCACATGTGTTTTCGAAGGTTCCAGTCGGGACAATTTTTGCAGAGGACGAGCCTCGAGAAGGCCGTCCAAAATATTCTACTGATGGCCTTACTGTGGCTCTGATGAAGTCCAATGTTCACGAAGATCCACGATTATAACAAGAAAATCTTACTCGGTTCCACGAATTTAAAATGAGGCTCAAATAAGGTTCTGGTACATTTGCTAAATTTTTCATAAGTAAATACGAAAATTAACAGTAGAGTCGTTAACGGTAAAGAATCTTGGTTCTATCAGTACGACTCGGAAGCCAAACAGCAGTCCATTCCGTCATCCGATCAAAAATTGTAGCTATCCCTGAAAACCAAAAGTTTTCAAAAAAATTTTGGAAACTGGAAGAAAGAAGATTTGCGGTGATACATTTTACATCATGACAACGCACCGGCTCACACTGTTAAATTGACGAGTAACTTTATTGCGAGTTCTGGCATTGAAGAAATACGACCAGCTTCATATTCCCAGCATCTAGCACCTTGTGATTTCTAGTTATTCATAAAAATTAAAACAAATTTAAGCATTCTTTCCAGTAACGAAGAGATAATTGATGTCTCTTTAAAAATCTTTAAAATATTCCTTTTTAAGCTTATCGTTAACATAAGCTTAAAAAGGAAGATTTTGAAGATTGTTTTGAAAAGTGGATCTAAGAAATGCATTGAAATAAATGGCGTTGTTCATCATATCGTACCTCAAAATTTATATCTAAACGAGGACAGGCCATTCAATATAAATGATCCTATTGATCGATCGATTGGTCCACTGGACATAACCTCACTTCGTTCACGATTATTTATACATAAATTACGAAATAATAACTTGATACACTGTCTCTATATATAATGTATAGATGCTGTGTATATATGAGGCGGAAATGGAAGGGATTCATGTACATTCGTATATAAAGGCAATGCGATGAAAATCTCATAAATTTAATTAAATTAAATGGAAAACATATAAATAAATAAATGAATTATTTTGATTAATATATAAATATTGGGAAAAAATGTAATTTTAGGTTTTCTATAATATACATGTAAAACCGATGGTGTTGTTGTCGAAATAAAATATACATAAATAAATTATTTACAAATTTTGTTATTTTTTTTTATTTTCCATCAAAATAAATATTGAGTTTTTTATTTATTTATTATATATTTATATTATATACCAGCTATATACGTATAAGCACAATGTATATACATTTAAGGACTAAAATGTAATAAATTTTAAATTTTAATCATAATTTATTGATAATAATGATTGTAATATATGTATATTTGTGTGTATGCACATATCACAAATAATGTAGGACATTTATACAATAAATTGGTTACAGTCTCTGGTTATTAAGTTTTTTTTTGTACAATAACTTGTGCGACAATCTGATAATGCACAAATGTGACACGAAGTGTTTTACTACAACAGATTAAAATAAAACTGATGGATAGAATATACTGTCAGTTGGCGTGAGCTTTATTGTATGAAAGTAACAATAAAGTGCTGAGACAGCTTACGTGTCTATGTTAACATGTGTGTACCCTTCCATATAGTAAAGCAATACCCGATTTTACTAACAAAACACAAGACGCATAGAAAACCAAAACAGAAACTTAAGCTTGTTGTAGGAGGCGACTAAATTGCTGGACTGACAACTCGCTTCTGTAAAAGCATTAAGTGTTAAAAACTCCGAGATACCTTAGGATCTCGGTGAACTGCTATCAAGACGTGAACCTTTTTCTAACCTACTATACTAAATGTTTCATATTATAGCAATCTATAATTCGAATACCCTAAAATATAGACCGGGTTGGCTGCATTTATTGAAAGCTCTTGATATGACGAAATGAAAATATGCCCGAAAGATATAAGTGGCCGAGTTATACCCAATGTTCAAAACAGGTGATCGCTTTAAATATGAGTATTATCGCGGTATTACTCATCATACAAGTTGTTGAGAGTTACTCCATTGACGGAGGAAATAATCGGTGACTACCAACGAGAATATCGATCAAATAGGTCAGTCAAGATAAAGTTTTTCCACCCATACAGCAGAACGAATGCATTCCACTACAGAGTATCTTAACGTTATATATATATGTTACAGATCGTTACAAAAGCTGTTCTTTGATCTTGGAATTCTCGTCTTGATTATGTTCAGCCAATGCCAATTGTTAGACCTCAAATTATTTAGATAAGATGTACGATTACTTATAAGTAATAAGAGCGAACCCAAATATTTATACAAAGAATTAAACAGGCTACCACCTCAAAATAAGACACAACATCGGAACTCATTAGAGAAAGATTAAGTAAACTAGAGCATGTCCAAAATCCGTCACTTTTGAAAGTAACGAACTTTCCATACTTGAAAATATAAATAACCACTAGCGAGACTCGTTTGCGCATACTGTCATCGCTAATCTAACTAATCGAATTTAGATTTCGTTCCTTTGATTTCTCGTGCCACTTTCAAGAGATGATCTGACCACTCTTAATAAGATAGATGACCTGAATTCTTATAATAAGTTGCTTGGTTATGAATTTGGACAATTTTGTGATAATTTTGAACGATTTTGTCACTCAGGCTTAATTGGCCCAAAATGACATCCCACTTGTTTACTTTCGACGTTCCGGCTCTAGAACCGATTCTACGTAGAAGCCATCTTCACATTGCATAGCTCCATACCAGTCTATTGTACTGACATGAGAGAGGGAACGGAACACGGATCCTGAACTCAACCGAATCTCAGATGAGTTCATTAAGCTAATGAGGTATGCAGATAATATGGCACTAACTTAATCTGCGGGACAAGTTATAACCGGTTGTGCGAGTGGAGACGGCGGTGGAAGAAATCTCCATATGGTATTGCACTTAGCAGTTTATGTTGTGGACGAGGCAGTTGCACGGGCGGGTAGAATATTGTTTTTGCCAATGCAATTTAACATAAGATGAACTAGAATAGTACGACAACAAAAATTTAGTATCTGGAGTGGGACGGGACATCGACAAAGCTTTCCAGGGTATATTAGACAAACGGTGGTAAGGCCAAATAGAATGGACCTCTTAAGTTAATGGATTGATACAGTTTAGTAGTACTCATTAGAGTTCAGTAAAGTTGAGAACTAGTTATCAAGAAATTTCCAGTTAATTCTGATGTTCGAAAAAAAGATCGGGGACAGATACATTTTAATCTCATCTCATTTTAATCTCACTTCAGAATTTCTTGTGGAATACAACAAAATTATCGACCACTTACACGCGACGAATCGGAAGAAAACCTTCAATATGTACTGTTTAATCAACTCACCATCTTCAAAGACGAAACATACGAAATATATAGTCAATACTGTTTAACAAAGGTGAGATTAGCCGTTTAATCACGGAAATTAAAACTCTTTCCCTATGCCAACAATAACAGAGACAATCGCATATACTGAACGATGGTGATTGTAAATTTAGACTCCTTGAGGCTTATTTATATCTTAAAATAACATTAAGCAATGTCCACAAATGGCTCTCACTATCACGATATATACTAACCCAGTTATGGACCAAACTTGCAAGATATGGATGTGGACGATATGTAGATTGAACCAGACGATATTATATATGCCATAGAGCGCGAGATACAATTCAATTATTGCTCGAATCATTTGCATACAAAAATTTTAAGTAGTACAGCTCATTTGGTAAGATTAGCGAAGCAGTCGAAAACAAACCTCTTCCATCAACCTCAAATGTGAAAATATCAATATCAAGAAAAGCAATGAGCTTGTCCTTTCCTATCGTGAAACAACTCGAAAGACCATACAATTAATAGAAACAAGTTTAAATGATAGTTTGGTCTTTTAATGATCGTAATAAAAAGATGCTTTCGACGACTGAAATGAACAGCTGCTACCATCTAGTAAACATATACATATTACAAAGATTGACTTCCTTTGTCAAAGTCATGCTGACTGTTTTCTCCATCTGCGGCGTTATCAAAAAAAATTCAATCCAACAGGCCAAACAGTCAGCAAAAAATATTATTTAAGGCCTCTTGCATCCCGCCAAGGCACCATCACATTACATCCTTCCGCAAACCCCGTATTCATCAGATTCATTACCAGTTTGTAGACCTAATTTAGAAGCCATATAAGCTATACTGGAAACTGACTAGAACAACTGTTTCGTAGGCACTGTAATAGGTGTATTATAATGATTCCCCCACTGCTCTGAAGGAGTCATAATAAAATTGGATTTGTTTCTGTCCAGAATAGTATAGGGAAAATTTAAGGAAATTAAGTGAATCTTTCCTGAAAAAACTAGTTTTTAGAGGGGTTTAAGAGTATGTCATACAAGCTAATTAGGTAAACATCTTTACTCAAAATTCAAACCTTTATTGTAAACAATTCGCTACACACTTATGATTCAAAGATTTGTTCATCGTTATCCACTATTATTTATTCCAATCATTCGAATCCTGTGTTGAAAAATATGGTCATCTTTGGAAATACGGACCGGAATGAGAAGTCTGACAAAAACTAGTCACCTTTTAGCTCGATACACTTAGTCTAACGTTGGCTCAAGTTTTCGATCTCTTCCGAATAATACGATTTCTCCACACCTTCAAAACAGGCATTTATTGCATCGATGATTTCCTTATTAAAGACGAATCTCTTTTCACCGAGCCATTTATTACCGAGCAAATATTAAGGATACAGCATCAAAGTATTTGAGTATTATGATGAGACGTTTTGAATTTCCCATTCCGTAAACTTTTGTTAGTTTGACGTATGCAGAGTGTTGATTGAATTACCGACTAAAAAGCACTCTCAAGAGCCTGAATTAGTTTCATTATAAAATTTATATTTTACCGATGGAAAATTAAATTATCAATATTCTCCAAGATTTAAAGAGACCTGTGTTGAGTTTGTTAATTTTATTCAAGGCCCTTTTGATAATTTTATTTTTGTGTCATTCGTCTCTCAGACTCAAATGGCCCATTATGACATCCCACTTTTTATTTGATGTTTCAGCTATAGGTCCGATTTTATGTAGAAACCATCTGCACTTTGCATAGCTCCATACCAGCTGATAGTACTGACATGGACGATGAGACGGCCGATGAATTCTCAACTCAATAGAGGGTCTCAGTTGTGTTCATTTACACCACAGATTGCACCGCCCAAACGATTGATGGTTAAAGATCCCCTTTTGCATCCTGCCCATATCGGGGTTTTATTATATATATTTATTATAGTATGGAACCCTGAATTTTTAATAAATATGTGTACTTTTTAGTCCGAACTGGTGGGTTTTTGGATATTTGAAAAATATTGTGTGCTTTTTTCTTTACCAAATTGAAACTATGGATCGTCAACGAATACGAGAAAAATGGTTTCTTTTTGCAGAACATGTTTATCTTGCGATATTCGTGATCTTGATATAATCGTTGAACATGTGAACATTAAGCAAACGATAGGATATTATTTATTCGATTTCAATGAGCATAATAGAACTTCCTGTATGTTACCTACTCTAGATTCGGGATTCGATCTATTTAACACATTCTGAAAAAATTAAAAATTTTCAAACCCGATTTTTGATTAATTGAATTACGTCAGATACTCAACTTGAACTATAGTTTTATTCTATTATACAATCTTATTAAATTAACAAAGTTAGAAGGTAGACGTAAAAGAGCTTTTGCCATATTTGATTAATATATTCTTTGTTCTATAGCTGATTGTCTCGCGCTGCTGAGCAGTGTGCGATGTTAATCACCCAGCAAGCTTTAAAATGGAGCCCCTACTGTCTATTAACAACTACCATAAGAACCAAAAATATCATTTGCCAAAAGCCAGGATTCAACTATATACTTTGTGTATTTTTAAGTAAAATCAAATAATACAAATAATACTTGCAGATCCCGAAGACTGCCACAGTAAGCTATATCTTAGCCATCAAAGCTATATCTTAGCCATCTAAAAGCAATATTATAATAAAATTAAAGCTCACAATATTCCCTAAGTTCAAAACTTTAAAAGTCCTAAATAAATAACACTGGAAAAATGATAACTACTGCGGTATAAAATGTGTTATTCCGCAAGGTAATGAATGTGGTTATACACGAAGGTCGTGGTTATATTCTCAATACTCTTAATTATAAATTCGTTATATATATATATTTCTAAATTTAATTTTATTTTATTTTATTTGCATATTTGAACAACCCCCTTCCATACCCCTTATTTATGAAATTATTATTTTGATCAACACCTATAATAGTTGGGTATATATGTACTTACTCTATTTACAGATAAATCATAACCATGATAAGCCAATTAATTATTATCGAAAACAAAACCATTTTGTTTAGAATATTTAGAAAATTTTATTTAAAACAATTTCATTAAATAATGTTTGTTGAAAATAAAATTGAAATGTAATTGATTTAAATATTAAAATATATTTGAATAATTAAATTAAATTCAATTAAATTTTAAAAAGGAAAATTTATATATTCATTATAATGTGTGGATTTAAACTATAAAATCAGAAATGTTATAATATAATATCATAATAATAATAACAATAGTAATTTAATTAAATATATAATTTATAAACGAGAATTTAGTTATTATTAATTTAAATTTTTCGAGGTGGTTACAAATAACGAATCGACCTGTATTAGAGCTTTATTTTAATTCTATTAAGCTTTTAATTCACTCTATGTCACAAACAATTTCAACCAGAATTAAAACTTAGAGTTTGCTTTCCAAATTGCATTTCCAAAGCAAAGCCAATATGGCTTTGAGGTTAGCTGTGAAGGTTCTTCGAATCTCTTTATGATTTAAATAATTCTAAGCAATGTACCCAAATGAAGTCACCAAACCAAAAATGGTAGACAAAATCTTTGATACGGTATTGCAAAATCGACCAAAATTTCTACCCGTTTCTTAAACCACAACAAAAATAAAAACAGTCAAGAAAACACTCAACAATAGGCAATTTCCTGTATAAAAGTTAAAAAAATTGTATAAACATAGGAACCGGTATGTATACCACCAGTGCAGATCTATCATCATTTGTTTCTATTTTTTTCATAATATATTATGCTCAACCACAGCCATTCAGGTTCATTGTCGTTTAACATTTGGATAAAAGATGTGATAACAGATATGACTAATTTTTAATTAATTGTTTGTTGTGTTTGAATATTAATTAATAATCGGTATAGAGTTAAACAAAGAAGTTTTCAGTTCCAAATAAATGGGAGTAATAAACAAAAACAATACATCACCTTGTGGTCGATCTTTATGAGTCACATCTTTATAAAAATCATAGCCTGAATTATGTTCAAGATTTTTGGAATACCAAAAATAATATTACTGTGTAACGAAATGAATTGGTTAACGCAGATGCCGTTTAAGCGATAGGTACCTGGTTCGAATAACAATAGAGGCAGGATGCAAAAAGGAATTTTACCAACAGTAGTGTGAGTTATCACATCGATGGCTCAAAATTGAAGTGCAGAATTTATGAACCGATCCATCCGTGTCAGTACTACAGGGTGGCATATACCTAATCAATGTACAGTCATAGAGTAGAACGTAAATAAGCGAACCGCAAAAGAATTGTGAGTCATACATTATTCGTCTAAACTGTTTGAACAATTAAATACATGAATCCTCGATAACCTCCAGAATCAAACAACTTTCACTTATCATATATCATCTCATCCGGGAAATGGCGTTTCGTTCTTTCTCAATTTCCACGATTCAATCCCATTGTAGGTTTCATTTCATTTCTTTAAAGAGTTCTCAAAGGAGTACTACATAAGTTAATGTCCTTTCATTATTTCACCTGACACTTTCCAATAAATTCACTATCGCATTTTCTCGACAGATCCAGCTTAATTATAGGAAGTACATCTCTATCATTTAACTCATTTATTTCCAGCAGTCAGTTAGTGTTATGTTATTAATATAAAACAATTAAACTAGGCGGAAAGTATTCCAGAACTCAATGTCACTAGGGTCCATGGTTCAATCCTCATTTAAACGCATACTTACACATTCCTTATGTTCAATCGGGCAAAAATGGTAAAAAAAACCATGGTAAATTTTACCAAATTTTGACATAAAACGCACTCATTTCCCCAAAAAAAAACCAAACTTTTTTCCGATTTTTTGAGTTGTAGCTGTCAAAATTGATTTAAATTTTTTTGAAATTTCAGTTATTTGAAAAATGTTTGAAATTGGTTTTATTTGTAAAATGTGGAACAGACATGCAACAAAAATGCTCATCGAAGCCTACGAGGAGTACATAGATATGCGATGTGCTCCTCGTGGGGTTCGAGACATGTGGAGGAATGTGAAAAATTATTTAAATACGAAAGATGTTGTAAGTTCTTAATTAATTATTAGCGTTTAAAAATGAAAATTGTATTTATGTAATTATTTTAAATAGGATTATTCTTTGCCGCAAATCAAAGACAAATGGCGAAATTTATTAAATATGTATAAATTGGCGTCCATCAATGAAATGGACAATATTTTTGGTGATAGACCAGCCCAAGCCAGCTCTGATGCTGTCAATTTAGATTTTGATGAACCCGAGTTTACGGAGGAGTGGCTATTCTCGGACACAACTCGGGATCCTAGTCCTCGGAACCCTAGTCTAAATAGGAACGTGCTGGTTGAAGAGTCAAATGTTGAGCCTAGCATCCAAGAGGAAGAGCCAAGACCTTCGCGGCGTCATAATAGACGCTCGCGTAGTAGTATTGATCGTCTCTTAGAGTTTAGGTTGTCTAATAGAGCGATCAGTCAACGGCACCACGATCAATACATGGAGCAACTAGACAACATGGCAAGTGCGTTTAATAACATTGCAATGGCTATACAGCAACTATCCCGAACTAGGGAAAATAATTGAATATATATAGTTTAATTGTAAGAAATTCTAGTATTTTTATTATTAATTTCTACAATTTGTTTTAATTTCTGATCAAACCATTTGCAATTAATTCTGACAACAATTCATGCTGTCTACTGCTACTTTCGTCTGATTCTGCATTTGAACTCATATTCTGGGTTACTTCCTGAGGTAAGCTCGTGTCATCATCCATTTCATCTTGCCGATCAATACATAAATTATGCAGCCCACATGCACTAAGCACAAGTAAGATGATCAATCTTTTATTAATATTGTGAAATTTTTGTAATCTCCGGAATCTCATTTTTAGAAGCCCAAATGCTTGTTCAACAATGATTCTTGTTGAGGACTGTAGTTTATTAAATTGTATTTTTGACTAATGGTTTGTTGATTGATTTTGTAGGGGGGACGAGCCATTTAAAAGTCTTCGGGTAACCTAAATCTCCTATTAAAAACGATTTAGGCAATATAAATGAATCTTGCCTTTCACATAAATTTTTAAATATATGTGATCGCCTTAGACTGCGTGCATCGTGCATAGAACCCGGCTCTCCCACGAATACACTTGTAAATTTTTTTTGTGATCGACCGTTGCTTGCATTTGTATGCTATGAATTTTTTTCGGTTGTAGTAGTCCTCTTGATGTTCTTTAGGTTTAGGTATCTCTATGTGAGTGCAATCTATTGCTCCGATGACATTATTGATGTTTGCTATCGATTTAAATCCTAGAACAATATTCTTTTGTTCACTGAGAGATGGCCACTTGACAACGGTTTTAGCATAGTTGGCCATAAACACTGCAAGTTGGGAAACCACGTAGAAAGCGTAACTACGGCTTATTCCAAAACGATCACCCAGCTGTCGGAAAGTTTCAGTATTAGCTAAATACCAAACAAACATATATATTTGCATTTTTGGAGTAAGGTGTAGAAAATATTTATTATTTTCTAAACAGTGGTTTGAATAACTATCTACAACTAATTTAATAATGGGTTTAGACAACCGGAAATGCCTTCGAAATTATATTTCAGAGTAAGCTTCAATTACATTTTCGAAATTGTCTATGTTGGAATGTTTCTCATTATACAACAACAAAGCCATTTCATTGTCCATTTCACTTTCACTGTCACTTCCCTCGAACATAATACACAAATAAATTTGAATATAAACTATTTAAATATGTACACGTATTAACAAAATTTATTCTAACCTTAAAAAAATTTAAAAATTAATACTATACTAATAATTTAAAACAACAAAAAACAAACTAATTGTATTGAAGAATAAAAACTTATTTTAGTGAATGTAAAGAAATTAAATTTAATATTATGTGAAATATTTTTTGGACAATTATAAAGGGTCATCCAAATGTGACGCCTAGATGTCAGCAGTATATAATTTTTACACGTGACATCTTTTCAAATGACATAAGCCATTTTGTTTTATAAGAAGGTAGTACAGTTTTAACCATGGACAGGTACACATTGCAACAACGCGTTTATATCATTAAAACTTATTATGAATATGGGCGTTCTTTGAAAAATACCCATCGCAAAATTCGTGATTTTTTTGGTGTAAATAATCGGCCAAATGAATCTTCAATTCAAAGATTAGTGAAAAAATTCGATGAAACTGGTTGTGTTGCTGATAAACCAAAAAGTGGAAGACCAAAAACTGTACGCACAAATGAAAATATTGCTGCTGTTAGTGAAAATGTAGAAAATGAACCGACAACATCAATTTCGCGTCGTTCGCAAGAATTGGGCATATCTTATGGCTCCTTATGGAGGATTTTGCATAAAGATTTGCATTTACACGCTTACAAAATTCAATTAACCCAGAAATTGAAAGAAAGAGACCATTTACAACGTCGTAATTTCGCTAGTTGGATTATTGAACAACGAACGACAGATCCATTGTTTTCAAGCAAAATTTTGTTTAGTGATGAAGCTCATTTCACAATGGATGGATTCGTCAATAAGCAAAATTGTCGTATCTGGGGTGATGAAAATCCTCGTGTTATTCATGAAAAATCTCTACACCCACCAAAAGTTACTGTTTGGTCATTGGGCCATTCTTCTTCGAAAATGATGCTGGAAATGCTGTTACTGTGAATGCTGAGCGATATCAATCAATGTTGAGAGACTTTTTATGGACACAGTTGAGTCATATTGATGTGTCTGACGTCTATTTCCAGCAAGACGGTGCTACATGTCACACAACTCGACAAAACATTACGTTTTTGCAATCAAAATTTCCTCAACGTGTAATTTCACGAAATTCAGATTTCAATTGG
The DNA here is from genome assembly GCA_963932295.1 of Tipula lateralis. Lineage (NCBI taxonomy): Eukaryota > Metazoa > Arthropoda > Insecta > Diptera > Tipulidae > Tipula > Tipula lateralis. Next base: position 174,951,099 of record OZ010737.1, on the reverse strand, counting down.
CCTCCAAGGTCATGTGATCTAACACCATTAGATTTTTTTGTGGGGTTTTTTGAAAAATCGAGTGTATGCTAACAAGCCACAAACAATTAATGATCTAAAGAACAACATTCAAGTTGCAATTCGTGAAATAACACCAGCAACATGTCGGAAAGTCATTGAAAATTTCGATATCCGGAATGATGCCTGCAGACGCAGTCGTGGTGGACACTTGAATGATATTCTATTCCACGTATAATTGTAATGGATCATACTTTTAATAAAAAAAAACAGCTTGAAAAAATTGCAAATAGTTTGTGTTTTATTTAAAAGAAACATGTAGGCGCGTTTTTTGGATGACCCTTTATTTATGTTTATATTATGAAGCGCATAAAAACAATATTGAATGACATTTGTAACCATTTTTACCAATTTTACCAATTTTGGTTGTTCAAGCGGGTTTGACGTAAAATACCATAGAATGAAGGTAGGATAGGAAAAAATACCATGGTTTTTTTACCATTTCTTCCCGCTTGAACACGTCCAATGTAAGTATCCATTAGAAATGGATCCAATACCTCACTAATACAAGATTCACTACTTCGGTTTGAACCCCCACCCTTTTATATTAAATATCTACTGATGGGCTATTATGAAATAATCCGATATCGAATTTTTTCCAATATCGGAAAATATTACAAAATTTTTTAGTCAAATTTATCAAATGTAACCATGAAGTTAGCCATAATGGGCTTTCCAATACACTTGAATTAGCTAAGTTTTAGTTTGCTTTTGTGTTTTAATTCTCCAATGACTTGCCAAATAAAATCTACCAATGAAATCTTCCTCCTTAAACTGTGGAACATTCAAAACATACAAATTTATGGATTTTTCGATATCGAACTTTCATAATAGCAAAATCGGGGCCTAATATGAAATTTTTCGATTTCGTTTTTTTTTCGATGTCGAAAAAAATTCGCCCTATTGTAAGGCTTAAAAATAAAATTTCGAGGTGAATTTTTTCGCACATGTTATCGAATAAATTCGCCCTATTATGAAACTAAAAGGAAAAAATGTCAGCGAATTTTTCCGAACGCACCGAAAAAATTCGACAAATTTTATGTACGACTGATCGCCTTTGTCAAACTTAGTAAATAAATATTAAAAAATGTATTTTATTTTATTTTTAAAAAGAAAAAGGTGTTCAAATAATAATAATTATTATTATTATTGAGAAGGATTTAAAGAAATTACTCCGACATTGGCGTAAAAATATCGATATAAATTTTATTCTTAATTATTTATGTTTAAATTGATGATTTTATGCTATGCGACTCATCGAATTTTTTTGATTATCGAAAAAATTTGAAACCCAACTTTCATATTAGGACAAATCCGCTTCGAATCGAATTGTTTCTATATCGAGAAAAATCGAAATCGAATAATTTCATATTAGGCACTCTGTCCAGTCGATGTAGGTTTCAAGATAAACACCAGGAAAACAAAGACGGTGAGACTCAACACAAATATAATCACACCAATGCACATCAGCAATGTACAAATTGATGTAAATAAATTTGAATACCTTGGCTATACCTACAAAGGTAGAAAGAAGCTACAGGTGTCTTCGATGAATGCTGAAATTTTTCTGGCCTGACAACATTACTAATATTGAACTGCATAAAAAACAAATCAGAAAGATATAAAAACCGAAAACGATAAAGAGGTGAAAGTGAAAATGTATTGGCCATACATTGAGGAAATCACCAAATGATATAAGGAGGAGATCATTGGACTGGAACTCACAAGGAAAAAGGAAAGTAAGAGTACCAGCGATGGCATGGAAGAGAACAATGTTATAGTAGAAGCTAAACAACTTAGTAAATCATGATGTACTTTCCCTTTAGAGTAGGATGACCCTGCCTATATAGTAGACACTTTATGCTACTAAAATAGGAGATACAAAATAAAATGGAGACATCTCCATCAATTAATGAAATTTGTAAATGTTTTTGTACTATGATTTTATAAATTATGTTTTTTTTAATTGGCATACCAATATAAAATTATTATTATTATTAGGGCAAAAATAACAACGGCTGAACAATACGAGCTATTGGTTGTATTCATTCCGCTTTAGCTAGAGGTTATAACGAAAGGGTGGAAGCCCGATTATTATCAAAATCATAATGGGCTGAAATAACCAGTCGGTCAAATACAAATGGACCGCCAGTTAGAAATTCAGACCTCTGGAAAGTATGATCTGATTTCAAATTTCATATTTAAAAAAGACTAAAATTGAGTAAAATTATTATTAAAAAAATAAAATATTATTATTATTATTATATTAAAATATGTATATTATTATTATTAATATAAAAAAATATAAAAAACATCCCACCGTGATTGATTTGTTTACCAAAACTAAATGTCAAGAAGTGACATTAATCAGAAATACACTTCGTTATTTTAAAGGAAATTTCAAAAAAATAAATTTCCCTATCCCTGGCCTACACTGCAAAAATTAAAAACTGTTTTACGTTTGTATACAGAAATAGGGCCCCTGTTATATTCGATTTCGATTATTTCTGAATTTTTCCGAACGCACCGAATTATATGTTTAGTAATTATATGTTTTTCTTTAAAAATATATTTTAAGTTATTTTTAAAAATAATAAGGTGTTTGAATAATAACAATATAATAATAATAATTATTAAATATAATTTAAAGAAATTACTCCGATATTGGCATAAAAATTTCGAAGTAAGTTTTATTCTTAATTATTTATGTTTTAAATTGAATTCGTGACTTATCGATCGTTTTCGATTATCGAAAAAAAATTCGAAAACATCTTTCATATTAGGACAAATACGAATCAAATCATATTTTTTCAATATCGAAAAAATTCGAAATCGAAACTAGACCCCACGGTTCAATCCATTTGACACACATACTTACACATTAAAACACCCAAATGTGGTTTTTGCTCACCACTGGTAATGAAACGCGATACCTCCGAGTAACAGAGCAAGCACTCTTCTTTCTATTTCAATGAAATTATCCATTAGAGGATAACCTCACTCATACAAGAATCACTGTTTTAGTTTATATTAAACCCCACCCTTTTATATTAAATATCTTCTGAGCCCAATATGAAATTTATTAATTTCGATATCGAAAAAATTCGATTCAATGCCCCCGCATGAACTTGCATCCGTATTATGAAAGTTTTTTTCGAATTTTTACGATAATCGAAAAAAATCGATGAGTCGATATTTAAACATAAAATCATTAATTTAAACACAAATAATTAAGAATAAAACTTACATCGAAATATTTACACTAATATCGGTTTAATTTCTTTAAATTATATTCAATAATTATTATTATTTTTAAAAATTAATCAAAATTTATTTTTTAAAGAAATACTTATAATTATTAACAAAATTTGCGTCCATGGTATATAAAATTCGCCAACTAAAACGCCCCGAATTTTTCTTTTTTAGCCTTAATATTGGGTGCATTTTTTCGATATCGAAAACACTCGAAAAACAATAGCCCCTGAAAATTCGATCCATCTTGAATTTTCCTATTTGTCAAATGTAAGCATGAAGTTAGCAAAAATAGGCTTTGCAATACACTTGAAGTTGCTAAATTTTATTTTGTTGCTGTGTTTTAACTGTCTAATGACTTGCTAAATGAAATCCATTAATGAAATCTTCCTCCTTAAACTGTTGAGCATTCAAAACATGCAAAACACAAAATAAAATTCTTGTACTAACTCGATTTTGACATTCGAGATTCGGAAAATCCGACTTAGCTTTGTCTCTTAAGTTTCATAAAAGTGGATTTTTCGATATCGAATTTTCATAATAGCAAAATTTGCTTTCGGATCCATTATCGCATTTTCATAAAAGTCACTCTGCACTCTAGAAGTCGACAAATAAAACTAATCTGGGGGGCTATTTTGAAAAATTCGATATCGGATCCGAAAACAGATTTTGTTATTATGAAACTAAAAAGCAAAAACGAAATCGGGTTTTGCGAAAATTGAATGTCAAAGTCCGACTGCTATATAGTTGACGAATTTCTTTTTGTGTTATCGAATTGGTGTGTTTTCAATATTCTACAGTTTAAGGAGCATGATTTCATTACTAAAGTTAATCTGACAAGTCATTAGTCAATTAAACCTCAACAAAAAATAAAAATTAGAAGTTAAAGTGAACTACAAAGTACATTATTGCTAAGTTCATGCTTACATTTAACAAATTCGATCAAATAATTGTATAATAAAAAAATACGCGGCGGATTGGATTTCGCGATCTCGGAAAAAATCCGATATCGGACTATTTCATTATAGCCCCCCTAATTCTGTCTTGAATCATGTAATGTATGCATTCTCTTTTATAACTAAGAGATGAGCTGTTTCATTAAATCACTGAAATTGAAAACCCAAAATCTTAACTTTAAGTTGCTGGAAGCCTTATAAGCGTACACATTTAATTCGATATTTAGTGCATCATTTGTTAGTAGTAATTTTGGCCACCAAATGAGCAAAAAAGATTATCAAAGCTTGGAAAAAATCAACTTGTTAGCAGTCACTAATATTGTTTTCCCGCACTTCCAAAATTACAGTCACCAATATCGTTTTTCCGCACTTCCAAATCGAAATTAGACACTGAAAGTTGTTCAAGATTCGATAGTCAATTAACATAAATCTAATAGATGCCACCTTGTTAATGATTTAAATAAACAACTTTGAATGGGATAGTATTCTACACGCAAACTTTATAAGAATTATATAACTTGATCAAAATTTCTAGTTATTTCAAAAGATCAAACTGATCTCAATTTTATCCCAATTCTAAATTTTCATTAGACATTTATGATCTTGAATTTCTAGTTTCTAATCATATTTAAATAATTTAATTATAACAAAATTATACATTAAGTGCTTACAAAAAATTATCGATATAGCACTTTCATTTTTCATGAAGCCGTGCGCATACAGCCAAGCACCACCATATTTCATTATATATTTACGATAACAATTAATATGTCATTAGACTTTGGTGTAAATAATTTTTTGTTTTTTTTTTAAATATTTAAATTTATTTTTATACCAATATATTATAAACCTGACATCATATATGGAATTTTAGGTTGGTCTTAATAAAACTTATTTTTTTTTTGCTCAAGTGAAATTGTTAAATACCAGTTAAGGTCAATGTCACCAAACTCGAAATTTTGTATACAATCGCGCTTATTGTCAATAAGCAATAGAGGCCTGAAGCTATAATTAGATTGATACCAATATATTATGCTTTTAAATCTCAAGGTTATATAGAGTATTGTCGCGGGTTCAACGCCCTAACATCTTCATATCGATATATATATTATGCTAATTGCATTTTTTAGTGTTCAACGATAACCGAACAAAATTCATTATTAGTAAACATGGAGTTCAAATAACTATCTATGTCTATACAGACGAGTACACCATATGCTTATTAAAAACATTGCATATTTACCATTTGTTGTTATTCAACATAAAAATTAATTTTTATATGTATTTATCCATTTTTAAAAATTCATATAAAAATAGCATAAAAAAATAGATATTTTTTGTGTATCCGAATAAATGTACTCGTACGTTCTCTAACCAGATACATATTATACACGAACATAAAAAAATATTAAATTAAACTACATAAATGGAATAGTTTTGTAATTCTCACTAGACATACAAACACTATTTATATCATGAAATTTTTAAAAAAATATTTTTTGTGGTTTTTGATAGCGGGTGAAATATGGATTGCACATCAAATTATAATTTGGGAGTAGGGTTCTATAATATTTTGCAGCCACATAAATGATGAAATAATTATGATGGGATGTTGAAATACATATAATATGTTGAGCTGGATAGATTTATTATATGGATAACCTCAATAAAAATTAACGCGAATTAGAAACCGCCTATATAGTTATGTTAATTGGATTAATTGTATTTAACCCGTAAATTTTATAGAATTATACTAATATAGACTCTCATATGTTGTGAATCTAATTATACTCTTGGTTGGTAATCGATTTGGCCAAAAAAATATATTAATAGAGAAAAACTATCAGGTCAATTGTTACTACTCCCATTGTATACACTCCCGAGCAACTGAATAGACTTTTGAATGGGCTTAACCGATTCTGCCCAACTTAATGATTTTTTATTCACAAGGACACATTAATCAATCAAATCTATTCAGTAATTTAGACAATCGTAAACAAAATGCAACTTTTCTGTCAAAACAACCTTTTCTGCTGCAACCTTTTCTACAATATACCACGTTGGCCGATATATTCCATCAGTCACTTATTAGCCCTGAAAGGAACCAACCTTAATATAAAACGACCCACTGAATTTGATAGCCCAAATTCAAACTGCAAAGAGAGACTTGACTTTGCTTGCAAAACTAGTCACTGACTAGTGCAAATTTCATGGTATAGTGATAGGAGGCCGAGTCCACCGACGTCCAGAAAAGTGGTTTTGGTAATGCTGTTTTCCTGAAACTCATTCGTGAATGCTGTAAGCTGGTATATCGCTTGAGGGGAAAACCATATCTTTGTACTTGGTGAACTTTATTGCAAGAAGAGTGCAGAAGAGTAACAGCCGATATCAGTGTACATCTGAAAGGTACAGTTGATGTATCAAAATAAATTTACTACGAAATCGCCATCTCATGCACTAGCATCGATGTACCGCAGAGATATAGCTGTTCGTCAATGGAAAGTAAAATGGTGCTTGTAAAAAGCCAACCCACTCCAACACGGCCCGATATATAGTCAAATTTACAGCACGCCACCGCAGAGAGCAACCCGAACTTGCTCGCGAATGCATTGAAGCACCAATAATAGAGGTTCGTTGTTGTCACTGACGAATGCAAAATATGTCTCCAAGGTAGTGAAAGCATGCAGATTCTACGGAGTGATAGCATGCAGGATAGGGGTGGCGGTACATAGATGGCGTGAACGTCCGCTATCGTGGACTTTCTCTTGGATCATGCAGTGCTCTACGCAGAATATATAAGAGGAAAATAATACATTGATGCATGATAATACTCGGTGTCAGACAGCTATTACTCGGCAGTTCGAAAATGAGGATGGTCTCGAGACGATGAAGTGGCCAACTGACATGAACTTTTATGAAGTTACATATGTAGAGGGATCGCTTTTATTGCGATTAGCGCTACATTTAGAACATGGATCAATGTATCAACCCTCCAATAATTGTTGGACGGCATTCCAGTTAATTCTAAAATAGCCATGTCTTCCATTGATTGAGCAACAATGGTGAATAAACCATATTTGTTTGTAGAGTTAACAATTTTTTTGTGGGTCATTTCTGGACTTCGCTCTATCAATAACAACGGATTCTATTAATTTCAACGGCCTGGCTCACATCACTGGTCCATTTAATTCCTTACGGTGATTTTAAAAATGTTCATATCAGATTTAAAAATTGCTACAGGAATGGTATTAAAAGAATGGTGAAAAACACTTTTAAGACACGCTCTGAAATTGGGAAAAAATTATTTGTCAATTCTATGAAAAACTAATCAAACGAAAAGTTAGATTGTGCAGAAAATGCCGATCGATCAATAAGTTGTCTGGTCTGGAAATTTTAAAACGTTTTTTCTAAGTATTTCCACCAATTAAAGTTTCAGTCCATGATCGTATCACAATAGCCTTCGTTTCAGTATCTACAGTTTGTGATTTTTCGGATTCCTTGAAGTAGAAACGACAACGGTATTAGTCATCGGCGTCGATATATAATCGATATTGAATGTAAATACAATAAAATTGGTGATGCACTAGAAAAATTCGGTCCACCAATTTTACCTACATCCTAGTGTGTCTGTTTTGCTATCGGGTTCTTATCCGATATGCCCGATGTAGCACTGATTTGCATCGACGAGAAATGTTCGATCATTTTTAGCTTCCAATTTATATCTTATATTCTATCGATGGAACCACCGGAATATTAAGTGATTCGACCTGGACTTGACTTTCCGAATTCAATCCATCATTTATAATGCAATGGAGTACGATGTAATGACGAGTTGTGTTCATCAAAACCGAGGAGTAGGAGGGTACGTCCAGCGCTAGAAACATTTGTTACAGTTTTCCCATAGTTTTGGCTGATTTACCTGAACCAGAGTGTGCTAAGACGGTTCGTGCCGCTTATGCAATGGGATTAAGTTATAAATTTAGATAGGGATGGGCGAGCATCGGCCAAAGATTCGTATATTATGTATTAACATAGGCTACTATTATTAAGTCAGAAGTTTTAACCACACCTCTACACATCTTTAAGTTGGCAACACTGTAATGAAATAATCCGAAATCGGTTTTTTTCCGATATCGAAAAATCTAACCTGCTGCACATTTTTCTATTATGAAATTAATGACTAATAAGTTCGATAATACAAAATGAAATTCGTCTACTAAAAACAAATAACTTATAATACTATAAGGAAAATCGTGTCAATTTTCACTGTAAATGCCAACGACAGCATGATTTCGTTAAATATAAGTTTCGGAGAAGGTTTCTAGATGGCATACCAATACGTTTTAACGAGACCAATAGATGGCACGCGAAGTAATTTTTTAATGAATTGACATAATTTAAAAAAAAAAAACAAATTTTGTTTCATTTATTTATTGTTATTTATACATATAAAACCATTTACTTCAAAAATTTTAAATTTCGATTATAAAATTAAATTAAATTTTTTTTTAGATTTTAAATTTTGGTTTCGTTAATAATTCGTTGAATATAAAAAACTGCAGTTAAAAATGTAAACATTTCGTTCAACTACTACTAGTGCCACCTTTTAATCTTCTCCGGAATTATATCATGTTGGCACATGATATCGACGCGATTTCCCTTATAGTTATTATAAGTTATTTGACTAAAAACCAGTCGATATTTGGTATTCGATTTTCGGAAAATCCGACTTCTTTTTCATAGTGGCGGATTTTTCGATATCGGTTTTTTATAATACCAAAATCCGTTTTCAGATTCAATATCGAATCTATTATAACAGCCCCCGTTTAATATCTGATTGGACAGCTGACATTTTCTTGGTCATTAGTTTGATTTATCATTTTATAATGAAATCACGCCAGAGCAATGCTTGTCAATTGTTGCAACTGTTTATCACAATGGTTCTGTTCGTCGAATTCATCGTACATTACTTCCAATTCAGTTGACTATGGACTGGTTTTGCACCACGTTTATTCTACATGATAATCCAGGGCGCATTCAACTTGTGTCGCAATTAAAGCCAACCAACAAACGCTTACGTCATCACAATCAACAAACTTTTACCGAAACTCCATTACTTCCAGAGAATTTTTGGCGCGCTTTTAAGTTGGCTATTGCCGCGTCTCAACTAAGACCTTACGAACCATTTTAAAGTTTTGGTGCACTTTGTACGTAGTCAGTCCAACGAATGCTAATATACACACAACCGCTATTTATGTCACCCGGTGATGTTAATTTTTGGTCAACAGCGTGAATCGAACTCGAGACCGCGGTGTGATGAGAAACTCTCTTAACCATTAAGCTACAACCGGCAACATCATTGGAATATATGTCTTCGAAAAGAATGATGGGTGTAGTTTTACTCTCAACGGTGAATGGAAACATGACTCCTACAAACATTTGATGAAAGACTAATTTCACGTAATGGCCTTGTTAGATGGCCACATAGGTCGTGTGATAAATCACTAGATAGCTTATATAGTGAATCTAATAATCTTTGCCACAGCAAAGATACGTACACGTTCCATGGTACGTGCATCAAGAGTCGTTTTATCATCAATCCGTCTAGTTGTCACAATTTAACTTTCTTTAATGTAACATACATTCTTTAATGTACAATTAAAGTACAGCATCCATGACACACTTTCCCTAACCAAACCTCAATAAAAATAATCAATATAGATAGTCTTTTTGTTTCCAAGATAACTCATGAGTTACGTTTGATGTATCACCATCGATACTGGCACAATGGCTGGTATAAAAACTCGAAATGGTTTGAGTCGAATAGATTCAAATAAATCAAAATAAATTTAATTACGTTTATCGATTTAAATAATAATTTCTTGAAAAAAGTTAGACCCTCCCTTATATAAACTTCCCTCCTACACATACCATATTCCCAAGAAATATAATCGGTCAAAAAAAAAAAGCTGGAAAACTTTTACCATAAAATCTCGATATACACGAGCCTATAAATGAATGTCGATCAATTAATTTATACGACAAATTTTGACATTTTATCGAATTATACGTTAAATAGATTTTCCTGTTTTGTTTGTTACGAGTCTAGATAATTATCAAGTTTGGTAGGATTTTGGACTTAAATCATGTTACCTGTGATACATGTTACCTTATATACGAGTATACTTGAAATCAACACAAAATGTAAAATATATTTTAATTTCGGGAGAATGTCAATTGTCTGACAAGAATAAATAATTTTTTTTTTAAGATATTTTATTGACTTCTTGTCTCTATATATATATAAACACATATATACAATGTTTATATATATCCAGATTCCCAAACTACCTTGAACTTACAAAAGCAACTTTTTCTTTTAGCTTTTTTTTTTTTATTTATCTCGCGGCTTAAATTTTATCGACTTATTGTAGGTGGGTGTGGGGTGGTTGGTATATTGTGATTTTAAATATAATTTTACGATTAAATGCATTTTAATAACAGAACAAAAATGTAAACAGCATCGTGATACAGAAAAACAACCATCATGCTCTGTTTGTGCTATACGAGTACGCAGTATATACAAAAAATATCTGAAATTACATTCCAGAGAGTTTAACATATAACAGACCAACAACAAAAAAATTATTATTAATTCGCGGTTATAAAAAAACAAATGTTGTTGACTAAATAAATAATTAATCAGGAATCAATTAACAAATATCTGAATATTTCGTCGAACTCATATCATCATATATCTCGCGATGTTATTTCTGTGACCACATTTGATCGCTAGAATTTGCATTTATATAAAGACATTGCGGTACATTATAATATATATATATATATATATATATATATATATATATATATATATATATATATATATATATATATATATATATATATATATATATATATATATATATATATATATATATTATATAGACTGTGTAATTGAGTCATTTATAGTTAACGCACAGTGTGTGTACGTGTATCGTCGTTTTATATCTTAACATTAAATACCAACATTTAAGTACACTTAAACTTACCGTTATACGATAAAATAAATAATTTCACTTACTAATTCATTAAGTAATAAAAATAATCCAATTGTGAGTAGTAGCGATTTTTGGTTCCGCATGACGAGGGTGGTGTGTAGTTTTGGGTATGGCTCAAAATATTTATCTACTAGAAAAACGACAAAATTCACTTTTCACTTTTATATCACTTTTAATATTTATATATCAAACGATCTTTTTAGAATTTTTTTTCTTATCTTAGCGCGTCTTCTTATAAATATAAATTATCACTTTGCTAAAAATCACATCACTTAAAATTTGCTACCAATTGAATATATCGCGTATATATTGATCTATTAGTTTGTTATTCTTCTTAACAACAATTGATCATTTTTTTATTTTTTTTTTTGCTTCACTGTCCTACACTTTGCGTTTACTTATTATATATCAATCCACCGATCGAGCTCACACTAAGTATATACAATACGGTTGAAATTTATAAAATGGAATAAACGTAAAAAACTGTTGTTTTATTATAATTTCGACGACAACGATCGCAACAAAGAGACAAGAATTTTGTATTCTTATAAAAATGTAAAGTTGATTTTATACTTGTTAACCTATTATTGACGGTATTAAGTTAACGATCGAGCGCGCAAATTATATTATGATATCGATCGAATTTTGTCTTTTAGGTTGATATTTGTTCTTCTTTTACGCTGATGTGCGCGGACGTGATGATCAATAAAGAATGTTGGCGAGTGACAAATTTCAAGATTATTGATCACAATATTGACACGAGGCACGTGTCATAAATCGTTATGGTTTGATTAGAAATTAGAACGATTGTGCAAAATATATAACTTAAGTTGTTGGTATGATAAGCTTCGAGCTAATAAACAACTCACTGCTTAACCCTAACGATACCCGGTAAACCACAGGCCAGTTATTCGTCGTATTCTTCGGAAGAAGATTATAACATTCGTAGTCGAACTAAGTCAGATAATAAAATTACCAAGTGAGTTATAAGGATATATAGTTAGCAGGCCATCAACCGTCTATCGAATGACTTTTCAGAAGAAGTCACTTTCAGAACAATAAATTTGTCAAAATGATTTCAACGCCAACGTCTGTTTTATTTGCGACTTAATTGATTAACTTGAGCCAAGCTTGAGCCCAACTGTTAAGTATATTAAGAATCAACATAAAAGAATAACTAAAAATAGGCTTTAGTGAAAGTTACGGAAAATAGGATGAAATGTCTATTGCAATTCCAACTGAAAGGGCCTAACGTATATATATATATATATATATATATATATATATATATATATATATATATATATATATATATATATATATATATATATATATATATATATATATATATTTATATGTATATATATATATATATATATATATATATATATATATATACACCACGTTTTTAGACTTCAATTTAATGAGTCTGTGGGATTTGAGAGAAATTATTTTCCTCTTTTTAGGTCATATAAAAACGTGTTGATTTAGATTTTTTTTATCTATATAATATTATTTTCTCCTTTTTTGTTTTTGTCTGTTTGTTGTTGTCAGCATCAATTGCGATGAGGTCAGATACTTTCCGCACCAACCTGCTGGCCTGCAACGAGATAGAGAAGAAGAAGAGAGTCATTAGTATTATATATTTAATTACTACGCGGCTGGAGTCTTCGCAATCGTTTCATTTCTTCGTGAGCTTCCTCGTTGCAGGGTTTCATTCCGGTGAGTTTGGCACAGTCTAGACTTTCGACGCGCAAGCCATTTAGTGATCTCACTCGGCTCAAAGCGACGTACGCTTGACCTTTCTCGAAGAGCGCAGGACCCAGGAAAACAACCGCGTGGTCGACGGTGCATTCCTGCATCTTGTGCACCGTGCATGCCCAGCAGAGGATGATCGGAAGCATTCTCCTCTCAATCGTACCGTAGTTTCGTTTCGCAGGGAATTGAACTGCACGAGGTTCAATCAGGTGGATGCCGATCCTTCCAAAGTCGATGCGAAGTGTTGGGATGTCAGTCGGGTACATCTGAGTGCGGCAGAAGTGAGGCCAGATTATTTCCGCGATGTTTCCGATTGAACCGTTTACGAGTCCCTTTTCGACATTCACATTCGAGCGTAGCATCACTTTCGCTCCGACAAAGATCTCGATTTCGTACGGAAGACCACCAGTCTTGTTTATGTCTTCGGGCACGATGTTCTCGATTTGAACATTTTCCATGTTTCGAGTGGCGTCAACAACTGTGTCCTGTGCTTTGATCTTGTAGATGTGCACATCTCGATTGAGTCGGTATTCGGCAAGAACTCTGGCGTTGTGTTCTGACAAGTGCACGAGTGGGGTAGATTCGAATGGCCTTGTCGATCGCGAAATCTCCCACTTCATCGGTCAATTGCTTCGACAGAAGCGTGTTGAATCTTGAAATCGTAGTAGTCGAGTGTTTCGGAAATTTCTTCACCTGAAAATTGATTTGTCAGTAATGGCGACTCGTAGTAGCTCTAAAGTGCGGTCTTAAATTGCATTGTCATCGGGTTCTTAGCTACTCTCAAAGTTTCAGCCCGATAGCTTGTCAGGAAGTGGTCGAAAATCGAGTTGCAAGATTTGCACCGAACAGACAGACAGACAAACTGCTACCAAAGCGAGCTTATAAAAACGTGTAAAAAAAAATGTGTTAGTAATTTGTATAAAGTGAATTAAATAAAATTACCAACCAAATTATAATAAATAAATATAATTTTATAGTGAATTTAATTATTTGTGTGTATAATGTTTAACGGCAAGAAAGCCTTATAAATCCATATTGTGTCGCTTATCCATAAATTTTTAATTGAGTTTTAATTGATAACTTTCGCGTTGAACTAAGTCCAACATGAAGGTAAGAATATATTATATTAATCAAATAAATATTTGTAGAATTATTTGAGATTATGATAAAAATTTAAAAATGTGTGAAATAAATCTTAAATTAATATAAAAGCTTTAATGTGAAATATTTCTGATTTTATTTATTTTCAGATTAGAACTATCAACATATGCCAAAAAAGTTGTATCCGATCGGTGGGATACTATGTGACACCGAATCGGATTCAAAAGAACTCCGCTTTTTTGTTTGTAGTGGTATCATGCCGGGTTAAGCTCAATGTGCACCAAATACGTATCAATGGTTCAAAAAGTCTCAGTTGAGTCGTGGTTAGGACCGATACTCGTCCTAAATTCAGTCACTTTTGGGCATAGTTTTCACTATATGGAGAGTTTGAGAGGCGGCATCGACAATCGAGAATTCCATTGTTCTCAGACTCCACATCATTAGACTTCGAGTAGAAACTTATACCTGAGTATAAAATTTTTAATTTATTTAACCCTAAACATCTTACAATACTAATAGAATTACTTATTTCAGATATGTTCATGAACAGACGGGAAGATTTTAACAACGCAACTTGATTCATCTTAATTTACTATGGCGGGAACCAGTCCATCAAGAAGAGCCACATGCATCAAAATATATATGTATACTTCTTTTATAATTTTATCTATTTTAAATAAATGAAATTAAATATGTCAAAAACCATATCGAATTAATTTAATTAATCCGGAAAATCAATTCTGTTCACTTTTTTGGTATCGTTTCTTTAACTCCGAATTGGCTAAATAAACCCTTTTTTGGGTGTGCTTTAACACCATATGAATAATTTTGTTTAATCGTATATGCGTAAACACATTTATCAGAAAATATAAAAAATTAACTAATCGGATATAATAAATTTGTCCGTCTGATGTATAAAGATCTATTCTTAAAAAGTAATTATCATTAGTTAGGTGTGAATAATCCAATCCAAAAAAAGTGAAGAATGATCAAACAAAATACTCCAATCGGATGAAGAAAATTTGTATCCGATCGGTGGGATACTATGTGACACCGAATCGGAGTCAAGAGAACTCCGCTTTTTTTTGTGATATATATATATATATATATATATATATATATATATATATATATATATATATATATATATATATATATATATATAATATATATATATATATATATATATATATATATATATATATATATATATATATATATATATATATATATATATATATATATATATTATTTGACAAATCTCATTAATTTAGCGAACGTAGTATATAAAACCCTATACTTCTTATAATAAAAACCAAACACTTTCACGGTTTATAATTAAATTATAAATATATTTATACAAAATTAATCCAATATTATTTAAATAATTATATGCAAAAATACATAAAACTTTTTTTTTCTGTCCCACTTTAATTTTTGTGAAACCTCTTTTTCGAGTAGTTTCTGAAGGACGAATTTTTTGAACCCGTTTATTTATTTCGTGGCATTATCATTAAATGAATATTGTGTCTATGGCGTAGACCTAGCAAACAAAATTAAAGAAACAAAGTTAGAACGTATATAAAGATAAAATCTACATACACTGCAGTTCACTTGAACAGGAACGATCGTTTTTTTTAAATATTTTAAAATCGGTCCAACTTTTCCAAGATTGACTTTTACAGGATTAGCACTTGTTTAAAATTACATAATTTTTAAATAAAAATAAATTAGTAGGCCAGAAGAATTTTATTTTATTTTGTTTTTTCTTAAAAAGTGTGATTTTTGTTTGTTTCACTTAAATAGAAACGACCATATTATCAATAAATTTGAAGTGTTAGCAACTTGAACTTAAATTAAATTAATTACAAGCAATACAAGCAATTGCAGATAAAATAGGAAGAAGTAAGACTGTTATCTTCAATTTTACAAAAAATCCAAGAGAATACGGCTCAAACAATAAAAGCCGAACTGTTGAGGCCACATCTGCAGCCGACAAGCGGGCCATACTAAGGGCAGAATCCAATTGCGCACTATCTTGTGCAAAAATTAAAGCTAGAGTTGGTGTGGAGGCCAGCCGAATAAAAGTATGGAGAGTGATTAAAAAAGTAGATCACCTTATTCGAAGAAACTACCTCTAAATCAGGAGAGGAAACAGAAAAGGTTAGATTTCTCGAGGCAGCATATAACATGGGCTGAAAATGGAAACGTGTCGTTTTTTCTGATGAGAAGAAATTTAACCTCGATGGCTCCGATGAGTTTAATTATTATTTTCACGACCTTCGAAAAGAGGAAAAGTTTTTAGCAAAACACCACAGCCGGGAAGGAGGTGTTATGGTGTGCTATATCATTTTATGATCCGGGAGATTTGTCATTTAAAAACGGAAAAAATTACCGCAGCAACTTACAGGGGCATCCTCGAAGAAGCATTTCCCCGCTTCAATGATACTTTTGGGCTATTGCCATGGATATATCAGCAAGATAATGCCCCTATCCATACAGCTAACATAATCAAATCATGGATGTCGCAGCAAAATGTAGAGCTTTTGCCGTGGCCTCCTTATTCTCCTGATCTCAATGTCAGTCTTGTGATTAACAAATTCAATATTTTAGACTTCATGGTTTACCGGGATATTTAAAATATAGTTTCGGTTAGATCACCAAATTTATGATCAAATAATAAATGGCTAAGCCATTAAGAGTTCACAAGCCGTATTTTAATACCCTCAAATAGAGACAGCAGAGATGATAATTTGTGGATCCATCATATGAGAAATGAGTGTTGACTGCATTAATTCAGTTAACTTTCGAATGGTATGGTGAAATCGAGTTATTATTTAAGAATAGAAAGTGACAGCATTATGCCCTATATTCAAGAAATAGTGATCGCTGGGAATGCTGTAATTATCGCTGTGTAGCTCTCCTTTTGTAACGTGCCTCAATGATCAACTGTAAAAATTGGGCCCCAATCTACCGGCACGTAATTTCTCGGACTATAGCTCGAGGAGCAGGTAAACTCTGGCCGGTTTACGCACACGATCTCATGGAAACCAACACCACGAAACACAAATCCAATATTGAGAAGAGAATGCGGTACAGAAGCCAAGGACTCAAGAAAGAGGGACATGATGTTAGGAAGGGGACGCCTTATCGTTAGTATACTGGACCTCCTCGATGTTACTCCGTTGCACCGGTTGTTCCCATGTGCTTAGACTACTCGATCCGCCGCTCAGTTTTTTTATGTACGCACTATCGTCGTTCTTTTTTCTACTTGATTTGGTCCCCTGGTTAGTTCATTCTCGCTTTTGTAACTGTAAGGCTAATTCTATGTTTTCCTTTGTTGTAGTAAATTCAAACACAATTAACACAAATCACCTTTATTTTAACATATCATTTGTTTCACACTTAAATGTACATTCATTGTCCAAACATATAGCAGCACTCGCTGTCCATCTATCACCATTGTCGGTGTGCTATTTTGTTGTGCTTTCTTGGATTGGGTTTAGAACCGGGATAAGTGACGGGAATCTCATATATTCAAAATTTTTCGCTAATGGCGATCTCTCTGATGTAGCCCAATTGTCCAACCCACCATACCAAACGTCACACTTTGCACAGCATACAAGTTACTGTCGCACATTATTTTGTGAAGAACTATTCCTCTGGTCGAGGAAATAATCGGTGGCTACCAAGGAGGATTCCGTCCAAATCTGTCTTTGACAGATCTAGTTTTTTCGCTATGGATGATTCCTTCCTTTCCACCGTCATGGCACATACCGAGTTCTTTTCAATCACGAGACCAGGAATATAATTCGAATTCCTGATATCGTGCATGAAATCAAAGGACAGCAAATGCGCTGGGCCAGTCACGTTCTGCGTCCTGAATCGAACCGAATGATACAGTAATCTTTAAAGAGAGAGATGCTTTCAGTAAGCAAAGAGATCATTATCAGTGACGATGGTTCCACGGCGTATAGAGCGACCTGGCATCTTATATTTTCAATCAAATCAAAATTTGATATTATAAGTTCAAAAAATATTCCTTATAGTGGATTTTTATTTTTTATAAATATATTTCGGCAATCAAGTTGCCATCTTCAGTATTTATCATGAGTTCATGATAAATACTGAAGATGGCAACTTGATTGCCGAAATATATTTATAAAAAATAAAAATCCACTATAAGGAATATTTTTTGAACTTATAATATCAAATTTTGATTTGATTGAATTTAAAAGTGGAATAAGTCACACATTAGAGAAATTCCTAATATGAATTTCAACAATCTTATATTTGTTTACAACAGTATGAACAGTTGGCTCGTGAATAATGGAGTTGACACGATACGGGTCATTAAGAACAGATTGCGCTAGTTTCATATCAGTATATAGTTCTGAAATAAAAAAATCCTAGATCATTTAACTCAAAATAATGAGCTCTCAGAATTCACAATAAAAATTACGCTCACCGGTGAAATCGGGGAGAGACTATAATTAGGCCATAACTGCACCATTTTATCTATCTATATTTAGAAGATATTTTTCTATTCTAAAGTTAGACGTAAATGATACAAAAGCTCAAATATATGGTGTTATCCCAGGATTCCAAATTGAAAATTCAACTCCAAATTTTTGTGGAATAAAATTTAATACATCGAAAAGTAATTGTTACTAATATTTGCACCCCGAAACCACTGTAGTTATGATATCATGTCCACTAACTATGAGCAAAATTACAAGACTAGCCGTAATGTTCTGAGATGGAATTAAGAGTTAACTTCACACACTTTAAAAGCTCGTACTAAAAGGGTGGATTCAAAACAAAGGGATGGTGCTCAAACATTAAAACACATACTTATATTGTGAGGTTAAAATAAACCTGTCAACAATATTTTGAGACAAAAATCCAAATTTTGGAAATTCAAACTGAAGGGTGTTTTCTAAAAAGAGGATTTAGAAAGCCTGATTCAAAATTAGTGGTTATAAAATAATCCGTTTTGTTTTGTTAAAGAATACTCGTATATAGTGTGGCATTGTTTCTACATAGTCGGAAAACATTCTTTAACTATTAAGATATTTGTAGGGCTCTCTCCGTCTCATGAAAGTTATATCAATTTGCTCCCCAACTAATATATTGTAGATCAGCTTAAATTGATTGATTCTAGCTTTCACTACCTGCCACTAGCAATTCACTACAACTTAACCGTCTATTATTTTTATAAAATCAATTCGTGTTACAGAACGCGCATTTTTGAACTCGTGTGCTGAAATGAAACATTTCATGAATAAAATTGAACAATAAGGTAGATTATGGATTTAAGTCTTAAAAATATTAGAAACCCATTTGAGAAAGATTTGAGGAATTCATTTGCCTTACGAAATACATAAGTCTTATAATTCTGATTAATTCAAAACACGAAGTGTATTTTTATTCAGAGTTGACTATAACGCTAAAAATTCCTGTTGGGTATGACGGTTAAGGACTGTTAAAGGAAAAGAACCGTTCGCAGCAGACAAACAACTACAATACGGGTGTCACTCAGGCAGGGCACCAACCTTTTAACGAACTACAAAAAACCAATTGGGATTTCTTCCAAACACAGTTAACAGAAAGAATTAGTCTGCAGAACCCAATACAGGGACTAGTCCAAATAGAAGATGAACTAGATAAACTCATCCATGATATACAAAGTGCTGCCTGGTAAAGCACTCCAAATTATAGTCAGGAAATAACGCGCAAAGTTAGCTATCCAGAAGAAGTGAGAGAACTTCTTGAAAATAAAAATAAAACACATAAGAATTGGCAAAAATATTGAAATTCGGAAAATAAGAAGGTATTCACCATTTATTTAACAAATTAAAATACCTATCAAAATACATTAAAACTCAGACAGTTAATGAATACCTTATCACTCTTACAGGGAAAAAGGTACTGATTATCCATTATGGAAAGCAGCTAAGAACCTTCAAAGACTAAAACTCCAGATTCCTCCAATTAAAGATAAAAAAATTGGGCATGAAATGCTAAACAAAAATCAGATTTGTTTGCAAACCACCCCGATGAAGCATTCCAACCTTAACCTAAGCAAACGAAAGAGGAAAATATTACTTTGATAAATAAACAGGATGAAATAAAAATTACACCTCTTACATTGAAGTTAATTAATTGGGAAGTCAAGAATAATCTGAATGCGCACAAGGCTCGAGCGTATGATTTTGTAATGGCTCAGATAATAAAAGCGTCACCGGAAAAAGTGTTGAGGAAACTAGTGCATATTATCAATGCAGCATTTTGACTACTAAGATATGGACCAAGACAATGGAAAGTTGCAGAAGTAATTATGATACTTAACCCAAACAAACCTACGAATGACTCGAGCAATCGTCATGTAGGCCAACTTTTCTGCTACCAACATTATTGAAAATATTTGAAAAGAATTTCTTAAAAGATTAAAACCAACAATCGAAGAAAGGAATCTTATCACCACACATCAGTTTGAATCTAGGGAAAACATTCTACGATAGAAGAAGTACATCGAATTACTGATTAATCGAGAAATCACCAGAAAACAAACAAATATTCCTTGATTAAGCGCAAGCATTTGAAAAAGTATGGCACCAGGGGCTAGAATTCAAACTTCACCGAGATCTTCCGGAGCAATTTTTTCAAATTTTAAAATCATACATATCAGAGAGGCACTTTCGAGTAAGAGATGAGAATGAATACTCCCAATTAAAAAGAATACCACAAGGAAGTGTTCTTGGATCAATCCTTTATCTCCTATATACAAGAGATATAACAATGGCGACTTGTCGATGAGACGGCAATACTTGCAACAGTACAAAGAACATCAATGACTCCACTAGTAAATTACAGAGAGCTACTATCCTGTTATGCAATTGGGCAAAGTGAACTTTATAAATCTCAAAGTTAATCAAATTCAAATTTGAATCAGCAACAGAATATTAACAGTATTGTTTATTTGTTTCTAATCATTCCAATCGGTGTTGGAGCTTGAGTAACTCCCAACTTTAACACGGTTCGCTTATTTACGTCCTTATCTTACGTTATTACTGCCAATTGGATTACTTTCCGCTATATATATATATATATATATATATATATATATATATATATATATATATATATATATATATATATATATATATATATATATACATATATATATATATATATATATATATATATATATATATATATATATATATATATACATATATATATATGTACATATATATATATATATACATATATATATATATATATATATATATATATATATTTATATATATATATATATATATATATATATATATATATATATATATATATATTATATCACGACGTTCCCGCTCGTGAATGAACTGATCAATTAGGGTAGCTGACAACGGAAAATACAGGGTGTCCGCTGGGAAGGTATACTTCTTTGTTTTACCACCATTTTAAGTCTTGACAGTCGTGAAGTAGACACGTGGCAAATTTATTATGGAAAAATATTCGATAAACCAACGTGTTTTAATCTTTAAAACATTTTATCAAAATCAATCATCGATTACTGTGACGATGAGAAAGTTACGTAAAATATTCGGGAGAAACAACATGCCATCAAGCGCACTATTTATCGTGTATAGTGAATGATTTCGAAGAAAGAGGGTCTGTAGATGATAGGCCCAAGCATAGGCCACAACGTACAGCAAGATCGGCTGAAAACATTACTGCTGATCAAGAACGTGTTCACAACAATCCATCAACCTCAATTCGACGCCGTGCTCAGGAGCTTGGTTTTTAAAGAACGAACAAGTTTGACCACAATTTTGCACAAGGATTTGCATTTGTTTCCATTTAAGATTCAGTTGACACAAGAGCTTCTTCCACAAGACCATTTACGCCGCCCTACATATGCCAAAAGGATGTTACAAACGCCCATGACAACCCCGATTTTAATGAAAAGATCATAATGAGTGACGAGGCACATTTTTATTTGAATGGATATGTGAATAAACAGAATAGTCGGTTCTGGTAAAACCCTCAAATTATTCATCAGTCACTTTTACATCCATTAAAAGTGACAGTCTGGTGTGCAATCAGGAAAACTTTTAGTATACCTTCCCGGAGGACACCCTGTATTACACCGTAGATGCTGTCGGAGGAAATTGGAACACCATTAATACCATGATAATGACTATATTATAACCTGAACCTGAAACTATGTCAATTTTCCAATCACAGGATGGGAGCTATGGGATGCTAGTCAGTAAGAGTACGGCACAGCGCCCATGAAGGTTTGCCCTCTTCGGGGGAAAAATATATATATATATATATATATATATATATATATATATATATATATATATATATATATATATATATATATGTGTGTATATATATATATATATATATATATATATATTATATATATATATATATATATATATATATATATATATATATATATATATATATATATATATATATATATATATATATATATCCACCATATTATATATAGTGAGTTTCCTAATAAATGCAGGGCTTTTATCTCGAGAACGGTGCTAGATAGGAGAAAATTAATTACAATGAAATTGATTAAGAGTTGAAGGGGACGTCTAGTGGTGATCTTCAATGACCTTGAAACTCATTAGTTTCGGAGATATAGGCTAAAGTTAGGTTTTTTTAAATTAGAACCTATACTTTTGAGTGTTTGTTTTTATTAAGCAATTAAAAGTAAACACTTTTTGCTCACACATCATTTTTGTGTATGATTTCAGAGATATGAGCAAAAATTGATATTCACTAAAGCAATCGAATTTTCCCTAAGTTCTACAAATTAAAATAGAAAATATCAAATGTTCTTTGACTTATTATGCAATTTTTTTGTTTTATTACTTTATGATAAAATTACAATTATCTTAGAAAAAGTTTTTTATCATGTTGTACACTAACCAGGAAGCATTCGACATGATGATGATCTACGGTGAGTGATGACAAAATGAAAGCATATCGATTAGATTATACGCTGAACGACATCCAGATCCTCGGCACTTTAGAAGAGGTGTATTTAAACGTTTAGCAGATAAGCTGTGCACTACCGGAAGCATAAGAAATCAAAGGAAAGATCGTGAGTGTCCTGATAAAATTGTTGTAGATGTGCTAGCTGCAAGATAGAGGAATATCTCAAACAACCATGTCTCGTGCAAGAGTTATCTGCTAATGATTTTAGATCACGAATTCAATTTTGTCTTTGGGCGAGGCAACAAATTGAAGAAAATCCAGATTTCTTTCGTCTTGTCATGTGGACTGACGAAACAACGTTTAAGAGCGACGGTAATGTGAATAGGCATAATTTACATTATTGGAATGACGTGAATCCACATTGGATGCGTTCTGTTGACCATCAACATCGTTGGAGTGTAAATGTTTGGGCTGGCATAGTTGGATCTCGCCTAATTGGACCTTTTTTTTGATGGAACACTAACTACACAAAAATTTGTGAATTTTTTATTACAAGATTTTCCCAATTTATTGGAAGACATTCCATTGTGAGTAAGACAAGAAATGTGGCTTCAGTTGGATGGTGCGCCTCTTCATTTTGGTATAGCTTCCCAACAACAACTAAATTTAATGTTTCCGAATAAATGGATTGGAAGAAGTGGCCCTACTCCTTTTCCAGCAAGATCACCCGATTTAACATGCACTGACTTTTATTTATTGGGAAAAGTGAAAGACTTAGCCTATTTCAATCGGCCTACCACTGCTGAAAATATGAAACAAAGAATTAAATATAGTTTAAGAAATCATATTTCAGAAGCTGAATTAGAAGCAGTTCATCTAAATTTTATAAGACGAGCAGAAAAATGTTTGGAATCAAATAAAATTTAGCCTATATCTGAGAAACTAATGAGTTTCAAGGTCATTGAAGATCACCACTAGACGTCCTCCTCGACTCTTAATAAATTTCATTATAAGTAATTTTCTCCTATCTAGCACCGTTTTCGAGTTAAAAGCCCTGCAATATATACATATATATATATATATATATATATATATATATATATATATATATATATATATATATATATATATATATATATATATATATATATATATATAATATGGTGGATAATGAACGTTGTTACATTGTGGTGAAGTATAAAAACTAGCTCAATCCCAGTCTAGAACACCAAACCCTGTTAATAATCATTATTTCACCAAAACTTTAATAATCATAAATCTTAAAACAAAAACAACATATTTTTATTAATAATTTTAATTAATATTTTATTTATTTTTTTGTTTTGTAATTTGGTATAATGCGGGCGCAAATAAATTTTCATTTATATGGTGGGGTGGTATATTACATTCGATTGTGCTTAAAACTTTTAATACAACCAAATAGTTATAACAGTGTGATGATATCTTCATTTCCATATTTTAACAACAGAATTTTTATCAGTTAGGAAATTATAAATAAAAATTTAATTTACAAATAAATATTATTTTTTTTTTTAGTTTTTAGTATTAAAATTATTGTGAAACTATTAAATGTGTCATCACATAACATAATCATGGTATGTATATATACATACACATAATGCACATAATAAAAATAATAATTTTTAATGTTGTCGGCTATAACTATATATTTTGTTTTGTATTATTATTATGAAATCGTATGACCCATGGCCATTTTTAATGCACTGGCTATTAAAATATAATGAATGGATTTTTAAAATTAAACCGAAACTTTTGAAAATCAATCAATCGTGTTGACTCCGATCGGCTATGGTCATCGAAATAATTATTATTATTTGGATACAAAACCACTGGTTTTTGATTTATCGACGTTGTGCCGGCCACGGACGTCGATGCACTCGCTGATGCACTAGATGTTATAGTATCGATAGACGTGGGCGACATATAAATCGGTGATTGAAGTAACAACTGTGATGGATAGTAATTATTTGTATGGTATTCATGCTTATCGTTATGCTTGTATCGATTAAATTCGAAAAATAATTTTAAATTCGACAATGGATTGTGTCCCAATGTAATGACACCATTGAATCCTGATACAGTATTTCGTTCACCTTGGGCTCTCAAATCGGCCGGCGACGAATGGTGATGAAATAGAAATTTTGGTGTACGATTACTAGGTGGTATAATATGGCCAGTAACTGCTGACTCAATCTGCAAGTAGGAAATATAAAAATCACTGTAGTACACTTGTTGTTAGTTGGACTCTCGCACAATTTTATTTTTTTAACTCACAATACACAAATATAATATTATTAAGTACATTTTTTAGTATAACGATTATAAATGAGACAGTTGGTTTGTATGGTGTTGACTTATCGATGGATAGTTTGTATATAACCATAACTTTGTTTTAACTTTTTGTTGAACTGAAATCATCAAAACACTTTCTCTTGTGTATATGATTAGCGCACTTAATCAGAACCAACCATTACAACCATCATATTAGTAAGTGATGTAATATTTAACATATTTAAATGGCATAAAACCATTTTTATGTAATGTTACATATGAATCAAACTTTAGATGTATGTTTTATGATAATGTATTTTTGACGTCTGTTAAGTATAGTGACAAGGTCACAAGTCTGGCTTCAGACCTATTCGGATTAGCCTCGACGATAGCATCTTTCAACAGACAAGTGGAATATTATGAATCAGGAAGAGGTCAAATGCAACTTAAAGTTCGGACAAGCATCAAAACAAAAGAGTATGCCTATATATTTTCTCAAACACTTCTGATTAAGTGCTGGCAGTGAGACACATAAAGACCTGGAGACTACTCATATTAGCAGAATTCACATTAGAATTTCATATAAGCAGAGAACAACAAGAATTTCGTAAAGGTGAAGTATCAACCCATCAGAACAAGGTGGATGATTACAGCTGTACACAAGAGCAATGCTACCACCTCTACTTTCTATTCAATACTCAAGTGGAGAGGAAAGAGTAGTAAAGTTGTCGCCTATATGCAGACGATACAACGTTAACTGTTTCAAGAAAATATTTGGTAACAATTATGGAGGTAATGCTAAATGCTGTCACAATTCTCACTACATGAGCCAGCAGATGTCAATTGAAGGTCTGATATAGTTAAATTTTTTGGCATCATCTGACCTTTCTGCACCAGTACAGTAACTTTACATGCAAGCCAAATACTTTGGAAAACTTACTATAGCCTCCCATAGATTCCCATTTGAGATAAGATGGGCTTGAAACCGGAATTAGTGGATTGGCAATACTGTTTGAAAAATTATAGATTCAAACAATTTTCTTGGTTACGGCGGACTTTCGGTTGGAGTAATAATTGAAGAAGAAGATGACTACTTACTACTTACTAAATCATAGACGAAATACAAGAAGTGGCTGCAGCAGCTTCTTCTATGAATATCAAAATGGATTAATTTCTTCTGTGGATATCAAAACAGATTTCGAGGAGATGCAGGTTCTGAGATGGCTATTGTAGAAATAACCAATATGTTATAAAATTATTTAGATCGAAACAAGTACATAAGTGCTTGTGTTGATCGTAAAACAGCATTTGATACTGTTGATCATGACTCATGAGTTACTTCTCAACAAATTATACTATTATGAATGTCGTAAGGCATCCTAGAAATTATTAGAAACACACTTAAAATCGCCAACAATATGTTAAAATTGATGGGATAAGTAGCAATGTTCTTGATGTGTACTGTGGAGTTTCACAGAGTAGTGCGCTAGGACGATATTGTTTCTTATTTTCATTAATGACATTTCGGTGACATTTCACAGTTTTGCTGATGACATCTCAGTATTCTATAATATAAATGATTCATCAACTCAGCGCCGGCCCAATCAATTGTGACGCCCTAGGCACATATTTTTTAACCAGCAAAAAAAGAATATGTTAAACCTAAATTATCACGTTCAATGGAAAGGGTGCAGATTCAATTCGTTGTCCAAGATATTGTCAAAGAAATAAGTGTGTGTGCTCCAATTATACATTAATATGTAAATCCATTGCAATCATTCTCCAAAATATGAGAAAATTTAAAATTTGTTCTATAATCCTCAAGAAACCCATAATCGTTGATAACAATGTTTCTGCTTTTCTCATGTTTAAAGTAACAGCCTGAAATATTTTGCTATGGTTCAAATAACTGTAAATATATTTCAAATAACTGTAAAAAACTGCAAAACATTTCAGGCAGTACATACAATAAAAGAGCAGATAAATTAATATTTTTCAAGTTTTCTGCTGGCTTACTGGCTCGACTCTAGATTGATGTAACTCATAACGAAGTTTATGATATTTCAATGACCACACAAAAGTTTGATCGTAATATCAACCAACAACGTCAGATCAAATGATCCTTCAAATCAGTTTAAATATCTAACACGCCTCCAGTGGTTGTACTGAAATGGGGTCTGAAATAGAAAAGACAATATTAGAATCAAACATAAATAAACAAAATAAAAGCTACGTACCTGTGTCCGGTTGGTCGGATATACCTCGGTCCATGTATCCAATCCCGCCCTTTCCTTAGGTACTAACCTGTAAAATATGAACGAGACATGGCAAGCCACATACATCGAACATTGAACAAATATGATAAACACATAGGTGCATTGGCCGGCCGAATACACATAATATAAGAGATGGTTTACAATGAAGAGTCACAGAAAACAATAATCACAATGAACGAACACTGATTACATGAACAAATTACATATCACTGTAAACAAAAACACAAATGACAATCATCACACAACACCACAAATAAAACAAAAGCCAAATGTCAAACAAGTTGGTTGCATCTCGCTATCAACCGTAGCTGAACCTTGGTGCTACAATAAAGATGGCGTAAGGAAAACGGAAAAGAAAGCGTATTGCCCGATGAACCGTGAGAGGTCGAAAGTAATAAAAGGTGATACGTGCGGCAAAAAAGGGCTTTCCGCTTGATTGTTGCGAGGCGAGAGAATCGAGAAACGAGATTGGAAGATAACTGCAGCTTTCAACAAGGAAACATAAAAATTAATAAAAGTGTAAAAATAAAGTGAAAGAAAAGAAAAATAAGAGAATAACCAAAGAGTGGTGAATCACGTTGTCGATGAAGGTGAAAGTGGGTCGTGTCAAGAGCCACGTGGAGAGGATCGACAGGTGGAACGCGAGCGACCACGGGGTTTGCTAGACAAAACAGTTCTGGAACGAACGATAGAAAGAGACGAAAAGGGGACACGTGGAAATACAGTACAATCCCGTCCCCCTCCCCCAATTGTTACATCCAGCCCGAAGGTCTCTAGCCAACCGGAGAGAGCTAGCCTCATTTGTGTGCGCAAGCTGGCGCCCAAAAATACAATCAAAATTGTCTGCTAAATTGGGAGGTGGAAGAAGAGCAAGGGAAGAGGACGGCCCAAATCAAGAGATCATTTAAAAAAAATATAGTTATATAGTGAATTGAAATATAAAAAAAAAATAATATTTTTTATTTGCTAACGCGCACGTCACAGGACTTGTAAGACTACTTTTATGTAAATATGTACGATTGATATACATGCCGATTACACAACTCGCCGGCTTAACTGCGGCGGGAGTTCAATCGATCCGCATTCGATTGGCAACTGATTTTTTTTGCATTATAGAAACCGCCGGAAACCTGTACTACCGATCCGCAATGAAAGTGCGATTCCACTAGCTGTTAATATATTTATATATGAATTTTATATTGGACAGTAGAAAAGCGGTTAGAAATGTGCATAGAAATATATTTAAATTGTATAATTTTTTACTAACACCCAGTAAGAGCGGAGTGAAGGAGATACTTGATCCGCTAGGGAATAGTGTTCAGTTTCCATTGGTCTCAAAATCAATGAGTCAACCAGATATCTGATCTCTGGCTTTAGAGACTAATACGCAAATTTCAGTAGTGGTAACCACACGTTTGAAAGAGTAATGAGATTCAAGTATCTAATTACTCACGATAATAGTGTGAGAGAGAATATTTAGTTTCGCCTTGCCACTGGCAATCGGGCTTTATATCGTCTACGTCCACTGCTGAAATTGTACAGAGTGTTGATCAGACCAGTTGTCATGTACGGCTGTGCGAATTGGCCCTTGATGGATGAGTACGAGAGATGGCTTGTACCGATGGCACATATCGAGTTCGTTTCAATCACGATAACACGATTAATAACGATAACACACAGAAAGTGCATTGTGTCTCAATCAACGAAGCAGGTATTCAAGCGGCTAATTTCTACGATCTACCGTCTGATCATTTACCGATAATAGAAACACTGGTACTCAACATTTTAAAGACAGAAGCTAGATACAACCTTCAAACAAGCAAACTTAATAGGACAAATTTAGGAGGCTAGTTGAACCAAATTGGTCTTTAAATATTCCGTTTAGTACAAAATCTGTTTGAATGAGCTGTTTTGAGGAGATCAGCTGGACAAACTACAGCCGTTGAAGAAAAGAAAATAATTTGGTGATATTGGCTACAGTTTAAATCTACCTTATAAAGTGGAAAACTCAATTTTAGATGTCTAGAAATATTCAAGTTAACTCTAAATAATTTAATTTAAAAATAAGTTAAGGCTCAAAAAACTGCTTTTGAAAGAGCTTAAAAGCAATTTGCCAAAGGTAAAATAAAATCGTCTTCTATTTTACTCGGGAATTTAAAGTGGCAGCTACTTTACCATTAAGGAAGTCGGTACCAGAATGCTTTGGTCAAACTTGTTTTGTTATTACAAAATATGGTACAAACCACAGTTTCAGAAATTGATAAGAAATATTAAATATCGATAGTAAAAACCCACTTTAATAAGAGCCGATCGAAACATAATCGAGCGCTCAGTAGACGTTTGGCAAAACAGATGAAGATATCTTCTTCCACCATTTCATAACATGTCGGAAAAAATATATCGATAGATATATCGAATAATAAAAAAATAAAATTAATTTTTAAAATAAAATCATCAAATTTAATTTTATTTAATTTTTATTTGGGTTTTCAGCAAAACATAGCAATTAAAACTTTCATCGTATGAAATCCGCATTCAATTTAATGCGGATTTCATCTTTCCGGGTAGAAAAAAAGCACTAAAGCTATTTTGAAATTAACCTCGCAATTTTCTTCATTATGTCGTTATATAAAACTGAATCGATTGGAATTCTACTATCTACATTTTTCTTTTATTTATAAATTTGAAATAATAATTGCCACACCAGAGTTTTATTTTGTTTGTTTGTTTGTTTTTTTAGCTCTACAATCTGTTTCGGGGCTCGAGGCATTCCAACTCTTTCGCGGTTTGCTTATTTACGTCCTTACCTTACGCCATTATAGCCACGTACGGCTATAGGTCCGATTTACGTAGAACCATCTGCACATTGCATAGCTCCATGCCAGCCTATAGTACTGACATGGAAGATGGGTTGGCCCATGAATTCTGCACTCCAACAGGGGGTCATAGATGTGTTCATTCACACCATCGATCGAAATCGTATGATGAAAAATTCCTTTTGCATCCTGCCCCTATCAGGATTCGAACCCGGTACCTCCCGCTCCAACTGCCGCAGCTTTAACCACTGCGCCACCTGTGCGGTCACACCAGATTTGCCAATAATATGTCTATTTATCTATTCCTAAAGAGTTTGGCCGAAAATTGATTAGGTTTTATGGTCCTACTACTTACAATATATTAACAGAATTTCTCACAAATTCAGTCAATAGTTATCAGATTATGAAAGCACTTCGATAACTGATTTGAATGCTTTAAGCTTTATCTCATAATACTACAATAATTTGATTGACATTCTAGATTAAAGAGGCAATAAGATAATATATAAAATAACATTTATAATGTTACTGCAATATTAAGAACAAGCACGAGAAATGGATTATATGTAACGAACCTGTTAAGCAAGAATTGGTATCATGATTTAAATGCACGTTACATTAACCAGATAAACTAAAAAATAAATTAGTTTCGTTAAATGCGGCCAATTCATCTTACTTATATATTTCCCACAACGTTGTATATAACTACAAGGCTACAACAATATATAATAATATATATTTCAAGATTAATTTATGGATTATATAAATAAATAAATGACTTTTAATAATTTTTTTTTTGTGTGTACCTCCCCACATAATTTATTGACAGAAGTATTATTTAGAGCATCATCAGCAGACACAGCTAAAATACGTATACTCGTATTGTATGGTATATTAACCATTGATATTATGTTGAAACGGAAAATCAATATCATCTCTGCTATATATGTTGTCTGTATATACATTGTACATGATAGTACAAAAATTGCCGTAAGCAATTATATTTATTTATTTTTATTTTTTAAATTATTATATTTATTTCAATATTTACGATTTTCGATTTGGTTTCAACATAAACCAAAACCGAAGGAGAAATCAATAAGTTATCGGGCGCGAGAATGTATATATATATATATATACATAAGGCAAAAAAGCTGCAGCACCCCGAAGATGAAACAGACAAGTAAGCAGGGTTACATAAACTATGTCGAATTAGTGTCCCGTAAAAATTGATAAATATAATTGGTTTATTTAAGCTTTGCTTTAAGTAAGGAGGTCTAGGACTCAAAAAACTTACCATATCGCGTATAAAATATTGGGGATCACTGACTAGTACCATAAAATGGGTGGTGATATAAATATATTTTTGTGTTGTTCCTTTATATCACTAATCTTATCTCGATAAAATAATGATACATTTATCTTTGGTTGTGAAGACGATATAATATATTTTGGTATGTAAAAAAAAAATAAGAGTATGTACAACCTTGTCGAGGTCAATTCCATAATTTTTACATTCCCCAATGGCGATAAATATTTTTTTCGTTTTATTTGTTTGTTT
Source organism: Tipula lateralis (assembly GCA_963932295.1). Classification (NCBI taxonomy): domain Eukaryota; kingdom Metazoa; phylum Arthropoda; class Insecta; order Diptera; family Tipulidae; genus Tipula; species Tipula lateralis. The sequence continues at coordinate 174,918,975 of OZ010737.1, read as the reverse complement.
GTTCGACGATAAATATGAAATTCTGGTTTTTCTTTACATTTAACAAAATTAGTAAAATAATTTCGTCTTAAAAAAAAAAAAGAAGAAAGGAATCGGAGCGAAACTATACAATATATAATACGTTGTATAAGAACATATGATCTGGCGCTCTATAAAGTAATATTATAAACACATTATGAGATAAGCTGGACAGGAGGAACTGGATTTAAACGGGAACACTCAAGTAGTAGCCATATATTTACGTGTTGTAAGTTAACGACATTTCTTGTCTATTGATGACAAAGAATCTTCATTTCTTTGTCATCAATATGTCTTCGCAATACGTTTATCCCAAACAATAGAAACTATAGTAACTGTGAGAAACCTTCATCTTAGGTAATAGTTTGCTAACAAACCGCCTTTGATTAAATGATTGATTTGACTTAATACTGGTCAAGATTCCCGGATTAGGTCGGGCAAATCTTACAGCGTTACTACACAATAGGTAAGGATAGAAATGGTATTTGTTTATTTAAGAATGAACGATCCGGTCGCAGATACCCAATGACAATACATTTTCTACTTTCAAAATGCTTTTATTGATTCTTCCGGGATCATTGCTACAAATCAATAAATTAGAGGTTATCTTAAATAAAATATTACCCCAATGTGCTTGCGTCAAAAAGTAAGTGATTTATTTTCAAACCATTAGACAGTATAAAATTTTAAAAATATTGCATATTCCAATAACCAGTATTAACAGAATATTAAGTGAATGGCTTACAGTAAGCACGCCGGAACCGATAAAATAAGTGTAAACACAAATATATACACATAATAAGTAAGTTTCTAAGCGAGACCTAGGGTCTGGCTGCTTATAACTAAAAAGATTTATGGCTTGTTAACAGGATTAAGGCTTGTTAACAACTAGGCCGAAGTAACCGCATTATCTAACAACCTTTATATATATATATATATGTATATATATATATATATATATATATATATATATATATATATATATATATATATATATATATATATATACACATATATATATATATATATATATATATATATATACACATATATATATATATATATATATATATATATATATATATATATATATATATATATATATACATATATATATATATATATATATATATATATATATATATATATATATATATATATATATATATATATAATATATACATATATATATATATATATATATATATATATATATATATATATATATATATATATATATATATATATATAACATGTAAGTTACACAATAAATTCAGTATCTTTTAAACCGTGCTCAAATTTATTTTATTCTGGTATTAGCCCCCACCCGTGGTAATCTCAGAATAATTGAAATAAAAATAGATATCAGCTGAGGCGATATCTAACAGTGGTCTTTCGAGCCGGATCCTTAGTCGGAATAACAACGGCTGACTATAGTAGTGGTCCTTCGAATTGGATACTAAGTCAATAACAACAGCTGACTATCAGTGATCCTTTGAGCCAACGAAAAACTGGCGGGACGACGTAGTCTAGGCCTACATAGACTTTACATAGTGAAAGTGTATTAAAACTAAGTTAAAGCAACAAAAGTTGACTTAAACCAACAAAAATAATAAAAACCAAGCAAAATGGAAACTGCGACCCATCAAAAGATAGTCGACATCCGTTCTATTAACAATACAAACATTGCGTTGGATCTAAATCCTGAATTACAACAACTAATAAGGCGACAAACCATCAGGATGAGAAACCTTTACAGAAAAACTTAACGAAACCAGGAAGCTGGTGGAAACCGGAACAAAAACGGCAATGAAAATATCAGTAGCGGTCATGGAGAAGCTTATGGATGAAATAACCGTACTCGAAGAGGAAACCTGCATGCTTGCTACCAAGGATGAAGAGCAAGAACTGAAGTATATCACGGAACAACACTGTGAAAAAATTGATACACAATATCAAACTGCCATTGTGCAAATAACAACAAAGATGGAAGAATGTGAAAAATATAAAAAACTAACAAATCAAATCACAGACATGGCCACCAATCGGGTGACGGATGCAGAAGAGGCAGATGCAGCAAAGCAATTCATAAAAACAACAGATCGCCTACCAGATGGGAAATATATGGTACATTTACCTTTGAAATCAGAATCATCAGTGCTAGAAGAATGTAGGAAGAAAGCTGTATCACGTTTACTGATTGAGAGAAGATTTATGAAAGATAAACCACTCTAGTAAATGAAAATTATTATAGACCAACGAAAAGTATTATAGAAAATACTACCATAAAACTTGGAGTAGTATTTGATGCATCCAGCAAAACGCCATCAGGATTATACTGGAATGATATAATAATGAACGGATCTAACATTCAGAGTGATCTAATTGATATTGTCCTGAGGTGGCGAACGCACAAGTTCGTATTAAAAGCCGACGTAGAAAAGACGTTCAGGCAAATCTGGATGCATCCTAGCCACCAACACTTACAACGAATATTGTGGCGAAAAAATACAATAGAGGAATACAGGTTAAAAACAGTCACATATGGAACAACAGAAGCATTATTCCTCGCGGTAAGAATATTGATGCAATTGGCAATGGATGAAAATATTGTATATGGAAAGAGATTTTTACGTAGACGATCTGTTAACTGGGAGTGACAGTATTAAAGAAGTCATAACCATCCAACAACCGATATCAAAACTAGCAGAAAGCGTCGGATTTCCATTACAGAAATGGGCGTCGAATTCAGCAGAGATTTTAACTAATGTTCCAGAGCATCTACGAGCAAAGGGAATCATCAATTTAAAAGTCAACAACATAATAAAAACATTCGGAAATCTTTATAGTTCTGAAGCAGACACTTTTGAATTTGACGTCACTAGGCTAAATCTTGAAAAATCAACAAAACTCTTACTATTATCCCATTCATCAAGACTATTGGTTCCTGTTCTTTGGCTATCACCAATAACGATAGCAGCTCTCCATGAATTAATTGACAAAATCGCATGTGATCGTATTTACAAACTAAAGTGTATTCTCGTGTATTGTCAAAGATTCATAGACTATCACGTTTATAAAGAACGACCAAAATTAAAGGAAATAACAGCTCCAGAGCTGAATCTAGCTGAAATTCAGAGAGTTAGAATTGAACAACATATCTTCGCAAAGAACTTGAAGCATTAATGAAAAATAGAACGTTGGATCCGAGATCCAAGCTATCGACATTGAACCCATTCATCGATAAGGATGGGATATTTCGGTTTTGTGGACGTTTACAAAAAGCCCAACTGGCAGTAAGCCAATTAAAGCTGCCAATAATCCTACCAAAGGAAAGCAAACTAAGCAAGTGGATAATTGATATGCATGATAAGCATGAGAGAACAACACTTCATGGAGGCCTACAAATAACATTGGTAAATCTTTGCAATAAATTCTGGATAATTTATGGCAGGAATTTGACACGACACATTATGATACAGAAATGTGTTACATGTTTCAGATATAAACAAAAAACTCTAAACCAACTAATGGGTGACCTACCCACTTGCAGATTGACTCCATCGCAGCCATTCAGCTAGGTGGGAATTGATTATGCCGGATCAATTCAACTAAAAAACAAAATAGGAAGAGGTCAGACCAAATACAAAGGGTACATTGCGGTATTTGTATGTATGGCTACAAAAGCCATACATGTGGAAGTAGTAAGCGGACTAACCTGAAGCTTTTATAGCAGCCTATCGGAGATTTACATCACGAAGGGGGTTGTGCACAGACATATATTGCGACAACGCAACTAACTTTTCTGGTGCTGAGTGATTAATAAAACAACGTAGAGGAAAGATAGCAAATCTAGAACCAGAACTTGCAGGTTTGTTACAGCAGGATGAAACAACTTGGCACTTTATACCTCCTGCTGCACCACATTTTGGTAGTATATGGGAAGCAGGCGTAAAAACATTAACGTTTGAGGAAGCAACAACATTGACAACCCAAATCGAAGCGTGTTTAAACTCTCGACCATTAACCGTTTTGTACGATGATTCAGAGCTTTGAAATGCTAACACCTGGGCATTTCCTAATAGGGGGGCCAATGAAGATGGCTTACTTACCGCTGAATGATTATCTTCGTTGATTAAGGAGTCACATTGTCAACATCTTCATTGTCATCGGGATCTGCAACGTCTTTGTCACCTACTTCTAAATTACTTTCACTATCCATCAAATTGATAATGTTTTGTAATTTTTATTCAGTACGGATATTTTCAAAATCATGAGGGAGATTGGCTAAGCCTACTTTCACGGGTACTCCGAACATGGCTTCATAAGGACTGCATTTTATTCCTTCGTGATATGCTAGGTTTTATATAAGCTGTAAAAATCGCAAGTCCAGTACGTTGTACAATTGGTTTCATAGCATGTAGTTATCATTCCTTCGATATCCTGATTAGCACGTTCAACAGATCCCTGTGACTGACTGTGACTCGGTTTTCCATGAACCATTCTTAAGTTGGTTCACAGACAATATTTCGTCTAAAATTCTATTACAAAATTCACGACCGTTGTCACTTTGAAGGGCGCTTGGATATATATATATATATATATATATATATATATATATATATATATATATATATGTATATGTATATGTATATGTATATGTATATATATATATATATATATATATCGTGGCGCCCCGAATCTATTCAGTGTAATTCAAAACATATTCTAACCAAACAACTTTCACTAGTGATTATCAACTTGTCAATATCACTATAAATTATGCTTATGGCCAGGATTACATATGAATTTCAGGCACTATCCGTTGGCGCTATGGTTGAACTAACATATCCAACAAAGCAAAATTATGAATATATATAATATATATATATATATATATATATATATATATATATATATATATATATATATATATAATATATATATATAAATATGTATATATATATATATATATATATATATATATATATATATATATATATATATAAATATATATAGATATATATATATATAAATATATATATATATATATATATATATATATATATATATATATATATATATATATATATATGTATATATATATATATATATATATATATATATATATATATATATATATATATATATATATAAATATATATATATATATATATATATATATATATATATATATATATATGTATATATATATATATATATATATATATATTATATATATATATATATATATATATATATATATATATATATATAGTGGTGTGCAGTGAAATAGCACACTATGTATTTTTTTCATTAAAAATAAAACTTTTTCAAATTTTACTTCAAATATCTCAAATGAAACAAAAGTAAATTTGTTTGGTTCTGACGGCCGGCACTATGTACGACGTCCACCGAATACAAGTTTGTCGCCACAGTATCCGAAAAAAACAATTAAACATGGTGGCGGTTCTATTATGTTATGGGGCGCTTTCTCGTGGTACGGTACAGGTCCAATTTATTGGATAAAAGATTGTATGACAGCTGATGTTTACTTAAAAATATTGAACGACGTGTTGCTCGAATATGCTGAAGACGCCATGCTGCACGGCTGGATTTTTCAGCAAGATAATGACTCGAAGCATACCTCGAGGAAGGCGAAAGCTTGGTTTAGGGAAAATGAAGTGGACGTTTTGCAATGGCCAGCAGTCACCCGATCTAAATCCGATCGAGAGCTTGTGGAATCAACTTAAACTAGCCGTTAGCCACAGAAAATACAGCAATAAGGACCAATTATTTAATGTTATTAAAGAAGAATGGGAGAAAATACCTGTTATTAAATACCAGAAGCTTGTGGATTCCATGGACCGCCGATGTGACGAAGTGTTCAAGAGAAAAGGTCACACGACTAAATATTAGTTAGGATAACCACCTACTTACCTAAATTATTTACAAACAAGACTGAATTGAGGCTCAAACTGAAGATTAATACTTACTGTGCTATTTCTGTGAACGAACAATTTATGCCATAAACTATTTGATAATTTTTTTTTTTATGTTCTTATTATGAATTGAAATTTAATTGTTTTAATTATTTGTACTTTGATACATATACGACCTATAAATAAAAAAATATTATACGAAATAGATAACTATTTATTTATTTTTAACAATTTGTGAAATAATTCTCAACTGTGCTATTTCACTGCACACCACGTATATATATATATATAAATATCTCCATGCCAAAATGTGGTTTTGTCATTGGCTGTCAGCTACGACGTTCATTCGGTGCAGTCCTTAAAGGTTACTGACCTCTTTGTTTTGGATGTTGGATACAGACAAACCTGTTAAGTTGACCACGCTTTTAAATAGTATAACCGCGTTGGACGAGACCAGTTTCTCCAAATTTTACCGAGCTTTGCGGGTCCAACGTAGATAGCTTTGACTGTATATGTATACTTTATAGTCATGGCTAATGATTTAGTTGTTAAACCTTATTAATTCTTATGTGTGCTTAAGTTTACAAATTATTGAGTTTTATTATCAAAATAATCGTCCTACAATATATACTTTTCGTGCACTTTTCTCATTTTATAGTCGTAACAATCGTTCAAGTGCGCTCACTTTTCGTCGAATTGTTGAAAATTTTGAGCGTACATTTTCTTTACTTTATTTACTTTATAATATTCAAGTGTCAATAAGACAAAGAAACGCTCGAAGTAATTCAAATATTGCTGGCGTTCAGGCAAGTGTTGCTGAAGACCGCAATTTGTCAATTCCAAGACGTCCTGAAGAATTAGGACTGTCTCAAATCGCAACCTGACGGATTTTGAGAAAGGATTTGGGTTTGCATCCGTATAAAATTGTTATCACTCAACGTAAAATTGTTATCACTACTGATTTTCCCTGAGAACAACTTGAAAACGATAACGATTTTTTTAAGAAAATCATCTTCTCCGATGAAACTCATTTTTTTCTGAGTAGTGTGGTAAATAAACAAAACTGTCGATTTTGGTGCGAAGAAAATCCACAAACATTCACCTAAAATGACAGTTTGATGTGGTTTTTGGTCTGGCGGAATCATCGGTATTTTTTTTTTAATGAACACCGTTACTGTTAATGGAGATCGGTATAGATTGATGATAACCAACTTTTTATGACCGAAATGTCAACATTTGATTCGAACAAGACGGGGCCACAGCAAGAGCAACAATTGAATTATTGCGAGTAAAGTTTGGAAATTCGATTTTTTCAAGAAATTGTGATCTTGAAGGACATAAGAAGTTGTGATTTAACACCATTACACTATTTCTTGTGGGGTTATTTGAAGTCATTGGTCTTCAGCAATAAACCAAACTCTCTTCGAGCTTTACAAGTCAATATTGAACGTAACTTACGACTTGATTTAGTGGAAAAAGTGCTCGAAAATTGGGTTCTTCGAATTTGTTCCTGCAGAAGAAGTTGTGGAGGCCATTTGAATGACATTTTATTCAGAACTTAATTGTATTGATTGTACTTGACAGTACTTGTTTTTTTTAAAGAAGTCATATCACTCGTATTGGAAAACCCGATATATAGAGTCAAATAGGTTAACTTTAATAATAACTTTCTGTAATATTGCGATGGGTCATGAAACCTGGTATACTCAATCCATTGGAAAATATAGACAACTCATATAAACCTTTTAAACCTTTATAAAATAAATGGCACAATATATAACAACAATTTTGAGTGAAACAACATTAGTGAAGCTTAAAGCTCTACACCACATATCGTTAGTGCCAAATTTTAAGTCAAAATTTTAACCGATGTGAAGTTTATACTATTTTTGTGCTAAACCAACAAAAACAACTTTTTATTTATATGCATGTGTGTAAAAACATTTAGGCGAAATCTATATTGCGAAAAAATATTTATATTAACAATAAAAAAATAGATTTCTAGGCCGTTCTCATCTAGTTCCTTGATTTTGTAGTAAGATATAGGTCTAATTATGATTATCAGGAATTTTCAGAAAGTTATCATTGGGATTAGGTACCGTACTAGTGACGGAAGTATATAGTGGCTACCAATTTCATATGAAACTTGAACATGTCGAACTTTGATGTTATACCAAATAGTTTTCTAGGCCGTTCTCATCTAGTTCCTTGATACTGTAGTAAGATATAGGTCTAATTATGATTCTCAGGAATTTTCAGAAAGTTATCATTGGGATTAGGTACCCGTACTAGTGACGGAAGTATATAGTGGCCAGCAATTTCATATGAAACTTGAACATGTCGAACTTTGATGTAATACCAAATAGATTTCTAGGCCGTTCTCATCTAGTTCCTTGATTTTGTAGTAAGATATAGTCTAATTATGATTCTCAAGAATTTTCAGAAAGTTATCATTGGGATTAGGTACCGTACTAGTGACGGAAGTATATAGTGGCTACCAATTTCATATGAAACTTGAACATGTCGAACTTTGATGTTATACCAAATAGTTTTCTAGGCCGTTCTCATCTAGTTCCTTGATACTGTAGTAAGATATAGGTCTAATTATGATTCTCAGGAATTTTCAGAAAGTTATCATTGGGATTAGGTACCCGTACTAGTGACGGAAGTATATAGTGGCCAGCAATTTCATATGAAACTTGAACATGTCGAACTTTGATGTAATACCAAATAGATTTCTAGGCCGTTCTCATCTAGTTCCTTGATATTGTAGTAAGATATAGGTCTAATAATGATTCTCAAGAATTTTCAGAAAGTTATCATTGGGATTAGGTACCCGTACTAGTGACGGAAGTATATAGTGGCTACCAATTTCATATGAAACTTGAACATGTCGAACTTTGATGTAATACCAAATAGATTTCTAGGCCGTTCTCATCTAGTTCCTTGATATTGTAGTAAGATATAGGTCTAATTATGATTCTCAGTAATTTTCAGAAAGTTATCATTGGGATTAGGTACCCGTACTAGTGACGGAAGTATATAGTGGCTACCAATTTCATATGAAACTTGAACATGTCGAACTTTGATGTAATACCAAATAGATTTCTAGGCTGTTCTCATCTAGTTCCTTTATACTGTAGTAAGATATAGGTCTAATTATGATTATCAGGAATTGTCAGAATGTTATCATTGGGATTTACGGCTTCGAAATTTATTTTGGTTTTTTAGCATTATAGAAGCATTTTTACTTTTCGGTCAATCCCTTTTAGAAGTTAAACTTACGAATATTTGTTAATTTTTTGTGCTTGCATTTAACATGGACAAATTTTGTAATGTTATTTCTTTCTTTGAAATAATACATATGCTTACGATGAAAAGTTACATTATTTTATTTTTAATGAAACTAGATTTTCGCCTAAATGATTATTTTTCACACATACTACTAAATAAAAGTCCAGTTTTGTTGGTTTAGCACATAAATAGTATAAACTTCACATACGTTTTTAGACGTGTGAAGTTTTTGCTAATTTTCTCTTAAATTATTGTTTTTATTGCTTTAGGATAAATTAAGTATAAACTTCACATGCATAAATTTTAACTAATGTTTCTAATTTTTTATTAAATTTCTGTAAGTATGGTTTAACCAAACATCGAAAGATTCAGCTTTAGTTTGCAATTTTTTGAACAAAGTTGTGACAGTTTTCTCGGGCTCTAACTTCTATATAGCTCCTACACCGTATTTTGAAAATGCGGTTTAAAAATCAAAGAAACACAACAATGACCCCCTTTACGAGTATATATCAGAAAAGTGGGTCATAAGTAGTTTCACAACATATACCAGTAAGGGCGTTCCAGTTTCTTTTACATGAACAGAACGCTTTGTATTCATTTGAAAATGTTTTTACAATGAAGATGTAGTTTCAAAATTATACCCTTATCGATCGATTGAATTTGACCTTTGTCTCAAAATGTTTATTACATATTTATCCTGACGTATGGTGTACTCTATCCAGATCAGTAAGCAACAGAATTTCAATTCAAAAGAGGAGCATTATGCTTTTCATGCCCGTTCTATAATCATAAGTTATCACTTCAAATACTTTTATTAGTCATACTCATTCAAAACTAAAAAAAACGTATCCCCTAAAGTTCAAACACTCGTATATCTACGAGTACATCCTTTTTAAACATTATATTTATAATTCAAAACACATTAACATGATAATTATTATGTAAATATACCTCTGCTGCTATAACACAATCACAACAAAACGACGAACAAAGTTATTCACGATAAAAATGTCCCCCCTTAAAGCATCAATCGGTCAATTAAATTATTTTTTGCTTTGTGTAACAAACAACTTGAAAATTTCCTTCTCGTTTCCTTTTGCTCCATAAAAGAAATAATTTGATTCCCTTGTCAATTAAAAATTTACAATCCTCACATAGAGAATTCGCAACAAGACATAAGTATATAAACAAATAACAACAACAATTGGATATGTTTTATATAATATATGGAACAAAATACCCAAAATAATTGTTTTCAAATATACCAGCAGCACACAGCGAGACTACCAGAGCAAAAAAAAAGCACAAAAGCAACAACTTAAAAACTTTTTTCTTATTTTTTTTTTTTTGTACACTTCTTCTCTATTATTGCGAATTTCGAAACATAAAAACAAATTAAACAAACACAACATTTTATTAAAAAAAAAAATTGGGGAGCAATAAAGTTTAACATTTTTCTTAGAATCTTCCACAAATAAAAGGAAAAAGTTCGGAACAATAAATGAAAAAGTTTGTTCAAAAAGACAGTGGCAGGTCAAATATTATAAATAGCTCAGTTTTGCTCAGACTTATTAAAAGTGTCTGGAAGCTTAAACAAAACAATATTTTGTTAAACAGAACTCTGGATTCAACTCACAAATGCCCTATTTTTGAGGGCCAATATAAGTGTTGTGCTCTGCCACTGCTCTTTGAAAATGAAGATTTTGATTAGATAAACTTTTGTATCCATTATTATTATTAGTATTATTTTTATGTTGTTATTCGTATATGGAACACACAAGAACAACACAATTCTATCAGTTCGGTCGAGATCTAACGTATTTTGTGTTAACTTTAAAATTAAAATGTAAAAAAAGCACAAAACAAATTGGATTTAATGAATTAAGGTACATATCTCTATAAAAATAGATAAAATTGAAACAAACTTTTAATTTTATAAAACTTTTATAAACCGGACATGTACTTACATACATATATCCGTAAATTAATTTTTTGTTCAGTATATACCAATCAAATTTCGTGCCCAGCATACAAGATCAAATTATATGAACATGTATTTGATTCACTTTTATAGAATGCGATATGCGCCATGTCAACACTAATATTCAATTCATCCACAAGCATTATTATTTATCAACGTCGAATTGTATGCTGAATACGATATATAGCGAGCGTCAAATCACCGCTCGTGTAACCTAAAATATTAATTATTTTTTGATGAAAATGGTACACAAATTGCTGTTCCTGCAAACGAGATGATAACCGACAGTTAAAACAAAAAATGTTGTATTTTTGTTTTGTCCATAAATTTTTGCACATATACGTCTCGCGAGTATATACGGGTACATATTTGTTCCGCGTCAGATATCATACAGAAAAATTTATATTCGAGCACACACATGCCAGAATATATATACGAGTCAAACAATTATAATCCTTTAACGGATTAAAACAAAAAATGCGGCCAATGGAATAGAAAACATCTCTGTACAAAAACAGATATACATAAAAGTTCGAGGTATACACAAATTTGAAATAAATCTGTTAAAGCTAAACCAAAGCTTTAAAAAATGTTTTCAATACAATTGATCCGGAATGTCGAAGTTCAATTTTATGTGATTCATAAAAGGATTATGGTTAAAACAGTATTGTCCTTTTAAGTTGTTGGAGAGGGTCCAAAAATGAAAAGGTAACTCACCTTAAACGCTTGGTCAAATGTCGATTGTCGGCAGAGATGCTTTGTTCAACAGTGCTGTGCTTCTTGTTAGACTTTTTATATTAATGTTGAAGGTTTTTTTGGGAAATACCACATAATATGAACAGGCTATATACTTACAATTCATCTCATAACTATAAAAAAAAATTCCAGAAACCTCAACGAAATTGGAAAGCTGGTGGAGACCAGGACAAAACCGACAGTGAAAATATTACTGGTCGCAATACAGAAGCTTTATGGATCAAATAATCGTACTTCACCAGGAAATCTGCATTCTTGCTATCGAGCAAGAAATTAAGTATTATCCTTGATTAATATAATGATGAACGGGCCCAAAATTAAGGATGATCTAATTTATATCACCCTGAAGTGACATAGAAAAGATGTAAAGAATCTTTTATAATTCTGATATCTCTAGACTTAATCTTTCGAAAGAAGAAACGTCAGACTATTTGATCCTGTGGGTTGGCTTTCACCAATAACGATAGCAGCAAAGATGTTAATATAGGAAACGTGCTGAGCTAACATACACTGGGATGATAAACTACCACTAGCAATAGAACATAAATAAAATAAATACTAGGCCGAATGAGGATACCAGGATACCACTTCATATCCACCCGTTCTTATCCGACTCGAAGGACCACTGTTAGATATCGTCTCAGCTGATATCTATTTTTATTTTAATTATTCTGAGCTTTCCTCTTGTGAGGGCTAATCAAGGCTTAACAATGGACTAGAAAGTTGGTATCGTGAAGGAACTTCATATGACGGTCCAAATTTTTGGCAAAGCTTACTGGAGCACCATAGAAAAAGATTGCTCGATCTAATAGTTCATCGATAAGCTTTTGTTCATTTGGTCTCATGAAGTCAACGAAGTTCAGCATATTTGAGCTTTTCATCGATGACAATGCACGGTAACAACACTTTGGGTAATATAACCCAAAATAACCTATTTTATCGGTAATATTACACATGAAAATATCACTGGCCGTAGTATAAATATTTTCAGTCAAACGCACAGATTAAAATTACATACGGAACCTCATTATCGATCAATTTGTAGACTCCATCGATGGGTTGAGTTCGAAATGCTCTAAAATCCTAAAAATTTTTTTTTTGTGCAGAGTTGTGCAGAAAAACTCAATAACATTCATCATAGGTCACTTGATGGAGAAAAATATCAGTTCTGATTGGGATATAATATGGAAAAGCTAATACTATCGTCTATTAGATTTGGAGTTTAATTGGATCAAAATCAAGCTAAATAAAAAAACCAAACCATCTTCTAAGACACAACCTTCCTGTGACAATTTCTTGAGATTCTTGCAAGCATAGTATTGAAGAGGATCTAAAGGAATCATTTCGCTACCTTGTCTTGTAATGGAGCCATTTATATCCACTTAGTAAAAATTGTGCAGGAAATAACATATTTAACCATATTTTTTGGTTTTTAACCATATTAACTTTGTTAACCATATTCTTTTAACTACACAATTTTTCTTTTTTCTTTTATGAATTTTTTTTTCGAGGGTTAATTAGCTAGTAGAAAACAGACGGTACCTCAGTCAGTTTGTTGATGGAAATATTCAATAAACGCAAAATTTTAAATAATGGGCCTGTGAGTTACTAAGATTTTGTACTTTAACACTTTTGAATTATTTTCTGGTGTGATATGTGAAACCGCAAGTCTAGATCGGTCTGCCAAAGATGGATGGTGTAAGAGCCTTTCATCATGACAGGAGGTTGTGTTAATATATTTGTCCTTAAAATATTTTTGCATAGTCTAGGACATCATAATCTCAGAAAGCCCATTACAGCTATAGTGGTTATAACAATAATTTTATTTCACAATATGGAGTGAATATAATTAATGGGAAGGGTACCTCTTTCTATCGTCCATGGAAGGCGTTGTCAAAAGCATCCTCAATATCAATAATAACTCAATAATAACCGTGACAGTTTTCTCGAGTTTGGTAACCAGACTGCTAAAAGTACTGTAGATTTACAGTTGAGCGGATTCTTTACGATAGCTCCTCTTCGCCTGTGATGATTCAGAACTTTTCAATCGTCTTAAGAAAGAACGACGTCAGTCTGATTGGTGAATATGGTTTTTAATATAAATATCACATAAACTTTCGTCAATAATTTAAAAATTAAGTAAAAGATATCAGCTCAGTACCGTTCTGAAGAAAGCGTGGGAAAATACTATCTCTCCTCCAGGTGATTTAGCCAATAGTTTATCTTAGTTTACTAGAAGTGAAACTGTGAGTTGTCTAGCTACTACTGAGTCCGTAACATGAATTGCTCAAAGAAACTTAAACGTTTGATTTCTGTTTGTAGTGAAGCTTTCACCCAACTTTTTGAAGAAAACCTATGATGGCAAGCACCTTCTGAAGTCTAACGACAGAGTTTAAGTCATTGTTTCCCTAACAGAAATCTACCCAGGTTGCTCCTTGAAGCTCCTGAGTTCAAGGGCGTACTTATTTAAGGCCGTTTTGAACTCACCCGAATAATTGTTGCGTTTAGCCTTCTTAAAGAGTCTTCTCGATTTTATATAGTTTCTCCAGCTCTCCATTCCACCAAGGGATGTTCTTGATATGATTTTCCTTTGTTCCTTTGTCCTTCTCATTATATAAGCTTAGAGTTATGCAGCTGTCCTGAATTGAATTCTCATTCCTCTGTGGACTATATGTTCATGGCAACAGAGAGTATCCAATGAAGTACAAATGTGTCCAATGTAGTTCTTTCTGTAAGATCAATTTTGGAATTCTGAATTATTGCCGCTGTCTGGCATAACTTTTACTGCTAGTTTTTATCGTCGAACAGTAAAACACTTATCTAAGTAGTAAAACGAAGCCATTAAAATAACCATCATCCAACCCTCTAATATACGGAATTCAATTTGTATATGTAGCTAGTCTACGGATTATATCAGCAACTTCTGAATTTGTCAGTTATTTTTTTTATCGTATTTATGTTGATTTGGCCTGATTAATTGAAATTTCGTCCAGTTTATTTTTCCAAATAATATTTCTTTTATATATCATATATATTATAGATTTTCAGGACCGTACAAATCGATAACACAATAGATTTGTAATTTTTTTTTGGGGAAAATTAATTATTTTTTGGTCTTGTTTAAACATATTTTATCGTTTATTTGCCCCGATTCGTCCTGTTTTCGATACAAATTTTTTACATGTACATTCAAAGTATGTGTGTGTGTGTTTGTGTTTAGGGATCTGGATAATATAATCTCAGAAAGTCATTAATCTTTATTGGTTTATCTTTTTGTGATTTGTCTTCCATGTACATATATAAGAAAATATATACGATATCGATTCCTTGATTTTCGTTTTTATTTTAGTATGTCCTTTGTGAATTTATCTTAGACAAATGATGAAAACAATAAGTTTTTCATTTTATTTTCGATAGCCCAACCGTAAATTGGATATACAGTGGGTTTTACTTTGTATATACGACATTAATTGTTTTGTAATAAAGTAGATGACGAAAAATTTGACATAGGCCGGTGTTGTATTACGGATTTAACTGCGGGTTGTTGTTTTTAACCGAAAGCATATACTACACAAAATGTTATTTTATATAACCATCAACCAAATATATAAAGAAAGGTCGAATTAAATCTGAAAGAATGATAATAATAAAAATCGTGTAAATACTTCGAAATTAAATCAAACACAAAAAAGCTTTAAGCTCGTTATATATTTACATTCAAACAGCGTATAGATTAAAATAAATGTATTCCTTTTGGCTTAATTAGTTATGTATACGCACTCGTGGTAGTTCGATGTAAATTAATATAACGTATTTTTTGTATTATGTCGAATCTACATTTAAATATTTAATTAATTTTGAAAAAACATTGGCAACAAAAAAATTATACAAAAGTGTTTTCCAGAGCATAAAGCTCTTTCATATAATGCTATTACAATACAGATTGCTTGTTTTAGATACATAATATAAACAATTTAATATGTTGGTCGAATTATATGTACATTTTTGGTTTACTAACAATTTCAATATGTGCATACATATGTATACAGTGTACACATAAAGAATTATAATATATTTACATGGCATTATTATCGTTTTAATTTAATTTATTTGGACTGTATTATTTGATTGTATCAAAAGTCATCTAGAACAAAATCGGATTAATTTGACTACTAAATGCATTACTCTGACTGTGTCTGTTAAGTTTATTCTTTATTCTCTCCAAATTAGTTTAAACAATGAGATGTCCAATATTTTCTCACTGAAGTGGTCTAAACTTCATCTGCCCAACCTGTTGTCATAATAATTCTGTGTTGCTGTCAATTAAATAGTTACCTTATCTGTCATGACCAAATCGATGAAATTGTAATTGATAAAGTAAGAATGTCAAATGAAAAGGTTTAGGATTTGTGTAAGGGTAATCATTTACGAGGGCAGGTCGTTAACTCTGATTGATCACATATACAAAAAATCTTATAAAAACACAACTCATTTTAAACACCTTTTTCGTTTGAAATGTCATTTCATAGCCATTGGTCCTTGTCCGACCATATAAAAAAATTCAACAAACCTCTTTACATTCAAAGGACTAAACCAAAAATAATAATACTTTTTTAAAACTACATTTGAAAATTTTTTAATAATTAAAAGTGACAAAGGAAGTCAGAAAAGCTGATGACGTAGATCGAATAGACTTACCTCATGAAAATCGTAATATAATGTACAATTGAATTAAAAATGTGATTCTAGATAAGTTGAGCTTTAGAGCAATATAATGAAATGATAAAAGACCATATAAGGTATCTACCAATGTATAAAATACCATATAAGGTATCTACCAGAATACCGGAGATTATAAAATAAATATAATTTAGAAATCCAAATTTAGAACACAATTGTAGGATAATGTTCTTAAGCTTAAATAATTTATATTCCAATTCAATATTGAATATTTCAATTTTGTTATTGTTTTCGGAATTAAAAAGTAATAACAATACTAATAATGGATGTTGTATATATAGTGAATAAATACAATTTGTTATTATTGTTTTGTGAAATTGATTTGTTTTATATCAATTTACATTTCATACAAAATTTAAATGCCTAATTATAGCTTTTTATTTGATTTAAATATATATTTTATATAAACATGCGGCATAATATTTATTGATTGATATACCAACGTAATTGAAAGAAAATTTGATCAATATTTTAATGATGAATATATATATATATATATATATATATATATATCGTTTCGTTAATATTGATTTTTAATGTTTAATGACTAAAATAAATCAAACTCCATACACTAATGAAAATTTCCTAAGCGAAGAAATGAATTATCACCTGATCGATTAAGAGCCATGGATACTAACGATGATTCAAATAACAGTGAGAGCCATCTCGAAAACAAAGTGTCTGCATTCAACAAAGTTATGATACCAACCATTCTGAAGAAAGTGATGGTACTTCAGAAGAAATAAAGGAAGTAAAGGAAAATATCTAAACAATGAGACATTGTTTAGATATTTGACATGAGACATAGAACTAAGGAAAACAAAAAGAAATTCTGGAGAATCCTATACGACATTAAATGGCCGAAAATGTGAAAAGAGAAAATCAGAAAAGCTTAAAATTTGCAAAAACAAATATGCCGAGAGAATGTCAGATGATTTGCGATATTTTAAGAGTCGTAATAATATGACGTATTGTTTGTTGAGCTTTTTTTAGAGGAGGAACATTTTACACTCTCCCATAAGAAGCAATACAAAAATTATATTTTTCGAAATAATTTTTATCAATAAAAAATTATATATGTGATTTCTGTTTTAACAGTGTAAATACATAAAATGTTGAAGTTTTTTTTTTATTTTTTTTTTTTTTGGTTGTTTCTATGCCATCTGTTTTGGGAATCAAGGCATTCCCAACTCTTTCGCGGTTCGCTTATTTACGTCTTTACCTTACGCTTTGCAGCCTATAGTACTGACATGGAAGATGGGTAGGTTGTGTTCATTCACACCACCGATCGTAATCAAGTGGTAAAAAATCCCTTTTTACCACTAAAATCCTACCCCTATCGGGATTCGAACCCGGTACCTCCCGCTCCAACTGCCGCAGCTTTAACCACTGCGCAACCTGGGCAGTGGGGTCATGTTGAAGTTAATTATATCTGAAAATCAGTTACCTAAATATCTTAATAGTTTAATAAATTAAAATTCAATATGAATTAACAATATTGAATGTCAAATATGTATATGTGTTAAATATTTATATGTGTTTGTGATGTCACTTCACAGTCAAATATACATATGTGTTTGTGATGTTATTTTGAAGTTAAAGCATATTCCAATAAGAGCGGTACATTTTTTTTATTCTAACCGCACACGTTTACTTTTATTTTGCAGCAAAATATTCGTAGCTGTATTGAAATATATTTAGAAATAAAAAATTATGTTTTTGCACATAAATAAAATTTAAAAACTACAATTAACCCTAATTTTAATTATATAACATTATAATGATTCTGCGCCTTTTAAAGTATCCACTAAAAACGAAACTAAAATTAAAATAAAAAATTATACGTCGATCTAAGAGATAAGGAGTGTTCCATACGAACAGCACATTTTATTTTTATCTAACTGCATAATTTTCTTTTAATTCCGAATCAAAATAACCGTAACTTCTTTGAAATACATTTATATTCTAGAAATTATAAAAATAAAACATAATTATTATTAAAAAAATTATTTTTATTATAAAATAATAAAATGATGGAGTGTTTATTGGTGTACCCTATAAAAACCAAACCAGAAACGGAACATGTCGGAAAAGCTTTACTAGAGATATCTGACATTCATAATAAAATTAATTTATTTGTTTCATATATCATAATAATTATTAATTATAATTATTATATTCAATATAGATAAAAGTAAATCTATTAAAATTTAATTTATACACGAGAAAATGTTAAGTTTTAGATGTACTTTCGATATCGTTCAATAGATGTCACTTTTTTATTCAAAAAGTCATTAGATTTTAAAAAAAATTCTAATGGATTTGGTTTTACCAATTCAAGTTAACTCACGGTTAAATTTTATATGTAAGTATATATATATATATATATATATATATATATATATATATATATATATATATATATATATATATATATATATATATATATATATATCTTTATAAAATAAAATTTTATTTAACCTTAAAATCGGTACAAAGATAAGTTTCTTGACAAAACACACAATTTTATCAGCAAACACTCGAGTTCATACGGATTTTAGAATATGTTAAAGTATTTTATCCTGTAAAATGTAATAACATTTATGATCAAATTTGATACAATATAATTCTACTATACGATTCTTCTTTTAATTCCTATAGAATTATAGTGGGATTCTAGTAGTTTGACCGTTTTAAGATAAACGTTTAAGTAAATATTTTAAATATAAATTAAATTTATTTAGTTATTTTAAATTAGTTTGGATTAATTTCGAAACTTTGAATTTTGATAATCAAAAAGTTTTTTGTCAAAAACAAAGTATAGCTTTTTAATAGCAGTTTTAATTTTTCGAAATATAGATGACTCTGTTGTCAATGATCGTACTCGGTTGATATTTTATTTTGCACATGCGTATACATTACCATGTTTCCATGAACCAAGTTACTTTAGGTTTAGGTTTCGTTGAGTTAATAACATGGCAGCGCTAATCCGTATCGTTTCCATGAACAAGTATAGAGTAGAGTTAATTTGACAGATGAGTTTAGGATAAAAATCAATTCAATATATTTTCTATTACGTTTTGTTGTATTTCAATGAGTGAAGTTTTCTTGTATTTCAATGAGACATGTTTTGATCACAGCTAAACAAACAACAACAAAATAAAATGTCAAGCAAACCTAACTCAAAAATATTGGTTTCGTTGAGTTAATTTGGGTTTAACGAAACTCTAACCTAATCTGCGTTTCCATGCACGTAAACCTGAGTAAACCTGGGTTAACTCTGTCATGGAAACATGGTATATGACAATATTTTTTTTCATATGATATTAGTATGTATGATACGCGTATGTATGAATTTGTGTGTATACATATTAAAAGTTCTAATGCGATATTTGAATTTAATGATCTATTTAATTAATTATTTATAATATATTTAATTGATTTTATACAAAAATATTTAAATGATATGTAACATAAATATGTAGGTTTAATATGATTTTCATTGAAATATTTCAT
This sequence comes from Tipula lateralis, assembly GCA_963932295.1. Classification (NCBI taxonomy): domain Eukaryota; kingdom Metazoa; phylum Arthropoda; class Insecta; order Diptera; family Tipulidae; genus Tipula; species Tipula lateralis. The sequence goes on along the minus strand of OZ010737.1, from coordinate 174,898,728 downwards.
TTTAAAAACATGTTTACTCGACATATATTTTGTATGGAAATTTACGTTTTTTCCCCTATTCAACTTCCTCTAATTTAAGCTAAATTTTTAATATTTAGGCTCTGTATAAAGATGGCTCTGATACGGATCACAACGCGAAACAAAAAACATTTTAAACTTAGCAATCGAAAAAATTCATGTTTGAACGAGAAAAAACAAACGAAACTCCAATTCTGATGAAACATCAATAAATGCGAAATTTAATTAAATTCAGTTAGTATATCTTAGGCGTTTGATTTAACTAGTTCACTATTAGTGTATTTTCAACGAGTTTTTTAATAATTGACATTATTATTTGGTATTTTATAAAATTTTGATAAAATTTTGAAAGGTAAATCTCTAACAACCGAAATGTCTTCGAGTTTATAGGGATTACAAATTTAAAGCAGATCCAAGAAGAATATTTTTTACTCTGCCCACATCGGATCAACCGTGTTAAACGGTTCAAAATTAATAAAGCATTTTAAAAGTAACCCATTTGTGAATACGATTCATATCGTGTTATGTTACGAAAGTTCACAGTCGATACGAATCTAAATTGGTATTTCTGAATAATAATCTATGCTAGAGGCCGTAAACGGCCCTAACCGCGTCTCAACTGAGACCTTACGAACCAGCTTCTAACGATTGGTGCACATTGTATGTGGTCAGCCCAACGAATGTTTTTACACACAAACGCGTTTTATGTCATCCGGTTGCATGTTAATTTTTGGTCAACGGCGGGAATCGAACTCGAGACCGCGGCGTGATGAGAAACTCTCCCTACCATTAAGCCACAACCGGCGATTTCTGAATACGATCGTATTTAATATTTCGGTTTGTGTCCTAGCTGTAAAGAAAATTTATTTAACCTGCAATAAAATTAAACTACTAGTTTTATTTTGACGTTTCATTTGTATTGATGAGTTTATTTTTGAATTTTGATTTTCATTGCGTATAATACACACGATTTGGTATTTGAAAAAGTGAAGAACGAACAATAATAAGGTCGATTAAGGTGTATTTTAGAATCGAGATGCGGTTCCATAACATGAAAACTGCTAACTTTAGAAAACCAGTATTTCTAAAAAGACGTTATGTTTCCAAACCTGGATTTTTAAAACTTCTAAGCGTATGGGTGGAACCTTGATTGATTCCACTTCAAACCTAAAAACATATCACACGAAGCATTCTGGTGTTATTGAGAATTCGGGTAATAAATCTTGTTGTACAGTACATCTCCATTATTAACGGCAATATATCACGAGGCTTCCAACAATTTACACGGTGGAAAAAAATTGAATGATTTAGTTGAGGACTGATTGTTAAACTTTTTAGATAATTTGACATGTTGGATTCTGGACATTGTTTATTACTGGACAATTTTTCGATCCTAATTGAAGTCAGTAATATTAAGTCTTATCCTTCAGACAGACAAGAGATTAGTGAATTTTTTCTGTAGGATAGAAAAATATCAACGAAAAAATAAAACTGTTCAGGATCGGTGTAAAAACTGAAAATAATGTCATTACAAAATATAATTCAACAGGGTATGTATTCCAAGATTAAATGAATGCGTAATTGCGTTAAGAAATGCAATCTGTTTTGTATGTCGTTAAAACTTTGAAAGTTCAGTTAAAAGGGTTAATTCAGAGGAATAGATAATAAGTTAGTCTGTTACTGCCTGTCAACGATGTACTTTATTAGTTTTAAACTTTTATTCTTGTACATATTTTTTAATTATTTTAATTTTTAATTATTTACTAATGAGTTTGATTGTTCTGTGACGATATTTTATTAATTGATAAAATGTAAAAAATTTAGAATTATGTTTGGTGAATTTTATTACATATTAAAATAATGTTATGTACTTCTTTGTAGCCTTGAAAAAGATGATATATTCATCGAAACGTCGGGCATAAATTAATAATATAAGAAACGATAGATAATAATGAATGAATTATGCCACTTTGTTGAATGCTAATTAGCATGTTAATTTATCTAGGGTAATTGCCTTCATTGATTTCCAACACGTATTCAAAGTACAAATTAAATTATGTTGGTAATGATCATTAAATCAAATTATAAATTAAAAACCAAGTGTTTTAAATTTTTCGTATTTAATAGAAAACTTTAAACAGTTTCATATATAAAATTAATACTATTTATAATAAATTACTTGCATATTTCAATTTAATTTTTACTTGGCTTTTTTTCGGTAACACAACAAACATATATCATGATCGTTTAATATTGCCCAATAACGGAAATTTTTCATTTTATCGTATCACTCGAATTCGTATCGAAAATTATACGTTTTCGTATTCAAAAATTCTTATTGCACGTATTCGTACAATTATTTTACGAATTCGTATTCAACTTTAACCAAAGACTAGATGTACATGGGACCAATTTGGAAGCCAAAACTTTGGATACAGCTCCCTTGAGATTTGGGCTCTATTTGCCTATTTTACTTAAAGCTATTTTAAGAAAAGTTACTTACTAATGTTCCTACAATTTTGAGACCTAGTAACCGGATTCCATTGGCCTTTCTCATCTACGTATAGTTCCGTATATATAAAATAAAAACTTTGGTTGTTATTTTTGTGTCAGCTCTTTGTTTTATGGCAGTAATTTTTAACGTTCCATAGCGCATAATATTAATGTTCTATCTATATGTATATAATAAAGGTTTCTTAAAAACAATTTAACGACATAAAATATTAGAAAATTTTAATGTGTTTCCTATTTAAATTTATTTTTCCAATTTTTTTATGGCCATTCAATTTTATTTTGTGTATAGAAAAGGAAATTAATATTTATAAAACAATAAAATTGGGGCCAAAACCCATTAACATTGTTTGACATACATATTAAATAGAAAACCGAATAATATTATCATCAAGATCACCTTTATTTGAGTATGTGGTTCAACAACCTTGGCCTTATTTGCAACGTGCTATCTTCTTTCCTTTTGTAATATATAGACTTATTTTTGCCATTCTACAAACATAAAACGTTATTATCTCGATACATAAGGATTCGAACGAAATGGACCCAGATTATTTATGTTCAGTTATATAAAATTTAAACAAGGAGATAAAGAAAATAAAATACGAGAGGATTGTATATTAGTTTGATGCTCGCAGTTTTTTGATGTTCTGGCCAGCATTTTTCAAATTAGTATTAAGGTTGGTATTTGAAGTTTCTTTTTCGCAAAAGAAGCATGTTTTTCTTCAGAAATGTAAATTCGTTCTTTTGGATCTTGAAACCTCCAGCAAACTTTTTTATTTTTGCTGTGTAGGCGACAGTCTGGAGTATGTATAAAAAGTTTCTTTTGTATAAGAATCAATATTTGGTCCAAACACAAATACTAAATCTAGCACTCCGAGTTCAACATTTTTCTCCTAGATTTCAAATATCTTAAGACCAGAGTTGGAATATTTTTTTAAAAACGGTGCCGCCTTCGTATGTTGCAGATTAATTTGTGTAATATTTAGCATTCACCAAAGTTGAGCCTACTTACCTATTTTCACTCCCCACTACCGCAGGCTGGTGTCCTTCGGTTCCATTAGAGTCTCCCGTTCCCCCCCCCCATCCTCCCTCAGTACTTGGGTTCTCGATGCTGGCAGACCCATCTTTCTCGTCCGACACTAGATACAGACGGCTGCCCATCTCCTCCCCTAGTGCATTCACCTCGAAGAACTCCATTGGTTGGGCTGTTTCTCCTCTTGACTCAAATGTTACCTGTGTGGACGGGCTGCCGTCCTCACCAGGTTTTTCCCTGTGCGTTTTAGTCTCGTCTTGTTTATAGATTTTGAGAGTAATCGACCCGAAACCGAAGTCGATTACTCCCTAAGCCACAGCAAAGGGAAGCAATGACTCCTTATTGATTATCATTGTAGATAATCTGGAGTCCCCCTTCGCATCCTCTTGCTTTTCAATCTGCCGATACCCTGTCGGAAGATTAAGGTTGCTGAACCTGATTATCTTCGTGATCTTTTTCAGGCTTTCCGGTTCAGACAGTAATCAGACGCGTGCTCTTGGCCTGCTAGAAATGTCTTCCCTACTTACAGCCGCAGCCTCACGCTTTCCATACCTTCCCTACCTCCGCTACAACCTTCTTATACAAATCGACTGATCTGGCCTCTTAGTACCCTCTGCAGGATGGAGGGGATCTAGATGTTTACAGTTTGGCCCGTTTCTAGCTCATACTGGGACCGCTAGATTTTCGACACTTGGTGCCTCTCCGAGCTGTCGCTGCCGACCGTTTACTTGGCCCATACCACGGTTTCCAAAATCCTGAACGCCGCGTGCCTCTTTCGGTAGCGCTGCTTTGACGGAGAGACGTTGGTCGGCGTTCCTTCAGCAGCTCTAGATTTCTACCGAGTTCCGCTAGTCTTTGGCTTTGGTGCCCTGAAACTGTTCACTCTATTGTTTGAGCGAGCCTCACCGGTTTTAGCTTTCTCTTATTATTTCCGGCCTTGGGAGAGTCCCGGTCTCGGTTTTATTGTTTTTTTGGTTTTTATATTTAGTAGACATAATGATCCAACGAGTGTCAGAGCAAAATTGGTCCACCTGGCAGAGATCCGTATACGCAGGTAAGGCTACTTACAACTGGAAGTCGACAGGTACCCAGAGGGGGTTTCGTTTGAGACTGAGCTTTGTTAAATGGGCCCCCAGCCTGGTAGTTTGTTTGCACGGGTTACGTAACACCTTAAGCCGGCCCATCTACCGTCTACCGAAATTTAGCGTGACCCGCCCCACACCTAGGTCACTTTGCCAACCCATTCTAATGAACGAGGAGCTAGAGGCTCATCATTGTTGCTATTGTAAAGTTTTAGATATGATATTGATCCTCTCTGACAATCATCTAACTTACTTAATGAAACAATTTAACAATAACATACTAAATGAAAGCTCATGTGATGACCGTTATTATTCCAAATACCTTCGATTCAATACAATTTCTAGGAGAATTTTTGAACCTCAGATAAACCTCCTTGTAATTATTACCAAAAAACAACCACACTGTCCGGTTTTCATATCAATAACAAAATATTTAGCCAAAGTGTCAAGTATTGTTTGAAAGTTTCGAATCTCGATGAGATTTTAATCTTTGAATTTTTATACCCCATCGAAACAAACCTTGGCGGTTGATAAGATATTTGTTGTGTTTTTTCATTTATCAAACTTTAACATGAAAATCACATACGTATTTGGTTGAAGACCTATTTCATCAGGACAAGTCACCAACACACCATCAATCTTGTGATCTTGTCACATATCGAGGGTTAGTCTCGAATCCGAACTTTTAAGAAGGAGTTCGGTGGCGATTTTATTTTTGATTTTATTATGTTTACGGACGCGAGTCATTACTCATCTATCCAGATTTAGTCGCCTCCGCGGTTGGACTAGCTTTGGCTACTGTGATGAGGTTCTATTTAAATGTATACAAGTTACAAGGCAGTCTTCAACACACGAATACAATATCGACAGTATATTATTGATTGGAATTTCTGGAAAAATTACGAAAACGTAATTATATCGGACGCTTATATGGAAGATGGTTCAACCTCATACCTTGAATTTATTTATTAATGGACATGGACACCTTGAAATTATTATTTACGAGTACGAGTGTATAAACAATTTTTCCAAAATAAAAATTATTGACCACGTTTTGATGTAATTTATATATTATTGTCTTTATAAATATAAAAAAAATTGGTAATACGTGACTTAAATGTCTACATATTGTCTTGTGTACACAAATGTAATATGTATACAGTGAACTAGTATAAAACTATATAACATAATTTAAAGCTACGACTTATGATCAGCTGCGCATTAAGAAACCCTTAATCTGGCTGATAAATCCCCACGTTAATCCAATTACCGATCCCAACACTTCCATCACCATAATACCATAGCTATCCAAATTTCGTGCCTGTTCACGATTCAATAGCGATGATCCCGACGACGTCACATATTCGACCTCATTATCGTTTGGATCATCGTTCGTTAATTTTTCATTGATCACCTCGATCATTTCGGTTGTCGATGGTGCTCCGTTGCCGTTTAGTACACCCGTTAAATTATTCATCGATATAATCAATGGATTGATAATAAATTCGGTAATTTTTTTGATTTTTCTCTCGAGCAATAACATTTTTAATTTACGAATGTTATATCTAAATTCCGTTTCGTTTCGGCCATTATTTACGCCACCATTATGCGGACTACGTAAAAATTGAAATATATTCGAAATTATTTGAATTATTTGAACATTTTGTTTGTTTTCGTCATCGTCGGCATCGGTTGACGCTGTTTCGTCATTGTTAAAATCATTATCCGATGACTTATCTTGTGTAGCATCGTCTACATTGAATTCGGTTAGTTCGGTTGTTTGATCGATTGTTGCATTACTGGTTATATTGGAGGTAAGTCGAGCATTCTGCATTTCTTGTGACACCACAGTTGGGCGGCGTATTCGCGACCGAACATGTTCGACTGCATTGCGGAATCCTTTCCGGAAATTTTGGATAGCGTTCCCGAGGAAATTGGCATACGCATCGCGTCGTATATTGAGAGTTGACGATGGTGTCAGTTTTATTGAGACAGGCTCGACTTCTGGAGGTTTTTCGGTTGAATTGTTGTGTATTTCAGGTTTTTCAGCTCGGGAATCAGCTCGTTTATTACTACGGTAGTCACTTATATGCGTTTCTGGTGTAGTCACTGGAGTATTAATTATTTGGTTCTGTAACTGTTCCAGCTGTCGTTGAACTCGGGGAAATGTTGGTGTAGCATCTAGGCCGGCTATAACGGAAGTCTATAGATATAGAAAAGAATTGTATTTAAAAATTAAAATTGATTAAATGTTTTAACTTAAGTATTTTAATTAACTATTGTGATACTGGCATTCCTTTTGAGAAAGTTTGAGCTTAATGGTTTTATCATATATGAGGTGACTGATTTTTTTAGGTTTATCAGGCTTAATTGCCCCATTGTAACATTCGATCTCAAATGAACGCTTTCATTCCCATAATCTGTTTGTTCCAAAACAATACAGTACATATGTCTGGTATCTACAAAAGTTGATCTTTAAATAGCAGTCTGTATAAGAATGCAAGAGCACAAAAAGTGCTTAGAAGCTATTAATTCGGAAGTCTGAATTAAAAAGTTCTTCACAAATAACGAATGCAAATTCGGAGAAATGCAAACTGACTGCAAACAGTACAAAGGAAAATAATCTTTTTGTTAAATGAAAATATCCAGCACTGAGTATCAAGTGAAGTCATTCAGACTGCCAAACCAATTAAAATTAGTTATTGTCTCCCAAATAAGTTACGAGAAAACAAAGTGGAAGTTTAAAGAAAACAAAGTTGATAAAAGGAAGTCATTTTCCGCCTAAAAGAGAGTGTCATACCAACCAGGTTGAGTGATAATTCCAGTTCTGGATTAAGCATTTAACTTCCTCCATAAAAATCATGTCGATCTTCATACTAATATAAACTTATTTCACTAAAATTTTAGACTTCCCCACTTAGACCCCAAATGACAAGAGTAATGTCAATTATTATCTGACTCGAGGTTGTCAAAAATAATTATGTATTTTTTACATTTCAGATAACCAAGTAATTATGTCAGGAGGGAAATGCTACTTAGATTTATATTCGAACAGCACCAGAAATATACATATGTATGAGTTTGTATCGTATCAAGCAATGATTTGCGGCTAACGCAATGATTTGCGGTAAACAGAGTTAAAAATGACATAAATTCTCTTATTTGAGAATTAAACCTGTGTGCGTAGTCCTCGTCACGCACCAAGTATATTATTCGTGCAACGTATCGGCTATGTCACGAAAAGAACGGCGAGATGCCGGAAATGATAATAGCAAAGTGAACGTGAGTTTGATTAAGCAATGATAATAAAATCGATTGCAGGCCAAACAGCAATGAAATTGATTTAATACTTATATCTACAAGCGTTAAATAACAAGAGCATGCGTATCAATAAAAATTAAGCCTATTGGCATAAATCCAAATTTCAGATAGTGTTTCTACTCAACACTAGATGTAGTAACAAAAAGAAAAGAAAATTTATTTTATTTTAATGAAAACATTAAAATCGGTCGCTACAGTACTCCCCTCCTAGCGATTCTGTTCGACAAGAATCCTTATCTAAAAAACTAACTGACTTAACAGTCTGAAACTTTGAGAAATTCTCAATTGAACTCAAAACTCCAAAAGCAGGTCTTAGCCTGTCGAACGAGATGGTAACATTTTTATCCTTGATCGAAACTATCATAGATATTCGAAGTCGCCTAATAACTTTGAAAGGCCCTTCATAGGGAGGAGTAGGTCCAACACGTACTTTATCCGATCTTACAAACACGAAATCACAGTTTTCCAAGGATTTCGGTATGAATATGTTATTCTGTTGGGTTACACGAGTAGCTGTCAACGAAAAATTCACCGGGAAGTTTAATTGTCTGTCCATAAACCATTTCCGCGGGTGACAAACCTAAATCATCTTTTACTGTGGCTCGAATTCCTAATAAAATAATTGGAATTTCGGCAAACCAATTTATGACCATGAGAGCAGCTTTTAGCTGTCTATGGATGCGCTCAACCATGCCGTTCGCCTTAGGATTATACGCAGTGGTACGTATCCGATGAGATCCAAGAAGTTTACTTAATTCGTTAAAACGATCGAAAACAGTAAGAATGTAAGAACAACCATTTGACATTGGCAAAGGTCCAACTACATCCAAATGAACATGTTCAAAACGACCAGGTGGAATACTAAATTTTCCATGAGGAGAAATAGTGTGCCGTTGCACTTTGGCACGTTGGCATGATATGAAAGAACGGGCCCAATGAGTTACGTCCTTGTTAATACTTGGTCAAAAATAACGAGCTGTAATCAATTTACGAGAAGCACGAACACCGGGATGTGATAAACTATGCAAGGAATCAAAAATTTGTCGACGAAGAGATTCTGCAATATAACAACGATTAGTCCCAGTTAAAGTTTCACAATAAACTTCAAAATTTGGCAATTTAATAAGTTCAAGCTTCATATTGGAAGCTACAAGACGAACAGTGCCGTCAAGCAATCCTGGTAGTTCTTCATCAGATTGCTGTGCCAAAATAATACTCATAGTTAATTACAGTATCGACTACTGAGGAATCTATATTAGTAGTACGCGAAAATGTGTCTGCGGCGACACTGTCTCACTGGAGAATAATATAATCCAGCTGACGTGCTTGCTTTGGATTACGTTCAGTCTTAGACTGAATTGCTCTAACTAAAGGTTTATATTCGGTGAATATGGTAAATTCACGACCCTCAACAAAATATCTAAAGTGTTTAATAGCTTGATATATCGCAAGAAGTTCTTCATCAGTAGTGATACTAAAAGGCGCATCACTTAATGGGTGCGCAAGTAATGTAATATTCGCCAAACAATTATTTCGAATCATATAAGTAGTAAGCAAAGATTACATGAACCTGAAGCCTCTGTCACTTTACTTCAAAGATATCATTTCAACAGATTCCATCAAGAGTCATATCGTTCTAATATTACTAAAATAAACGCTTACCTATACGGAACCTATAAACTTTAATGTATATCAGTATTTCATGCTTCGTTTTATGTGAGGAGGGCGTCATTGAGTGTTTCAAATTGTATTCTGTGAATTGTTCACCAAACATTCAGTTTTTAAACCAAACAGTTTTTATACGTATCTTTAGCAAGTTTGCTTTAAGTCGGATTCCTTATATATAGGTTACCGTCATTTAAACTCATTTCTTTTTCTAGAATAGAGCGTTTTATCGTTAAGACCAGTGAGGATTGATAATTCAACGGTCTAAACATTAACCTTAACATATACAAAACCATTGTGTGGTTGCATAAACTTATAGTCTTATCGTGGTGACCTGAGACATTAGCTTTCAAGGTATTGGACTCCGGTTCACGCAAGGAATCTGGTTCACGCGATTAACCTTTGACTGGTTCTGAACCAATCGTACTCTTATGGTGTACGTCAGTATGGTATAAATGTAATAAAGAAATTTACTCAGAGTTAAGGTAGACGTGGTTTGGCACCTCTTTCTGCCGTAAGTCAAAAATGGTTGTTAGTGAATCTAACTTGAAGTTATGTATAGGTTTTCACTATCTTATAATTCTTGAGGGCAATTTTTACGGTATCAAGGGCAATTTTTCATTTAAGTCAGGTCAGTTAGCCTTTGTCAGTCATCATCTTTATTTTCTAAGGCAGCAGTGCGCATCTACGAATTGAGATCGAATTATCGGTTGGCAAAATGGGTCAGTTAATGGTATTAAGTGAGAAAGCTTCATAGAGTCCAGCCAATTTTATAAGAAAAACAGTCGTAGTGAGTTCACGATGATAGTGAATTCTGATAGATTTCGATAAAAACGAGTTCGGCCAACGCTAATTATTAACTTTTATAGAATTTAATTGCATTGAAATGAAATATAATAATTTGCCAAGTGTTTAGTATAATGGAAAGAACATTATTTTTTAACGATGCTAGCTCAATATAAGAATTTTTCAATTACTATTCGCTATGGAAACACGAAAATTAATTTTAAATGAATTAAGATGCAACAATACGTCGAAAATAATTTCGTACGCGTACCATAAACTATACCAACAAATATGATAAAAATTAAAATTAAAAACATTCACACAAAGCTTTACACAAAAACAAAATTTTTTGTATATTTCCATTCATTCGTTAAGACAAAAACAACAATAAATATATAAAACTTCAAAAGCTCATTACAAAAGTTTTTGTATAAAATATGAGTCAAAGGAAAGATAATACATAAAACTAATTAAAAAGTGTTTGCTGCTTTTCATGTTTTGTTTCAATCATAATTTTTGTAGTTTGCACACATATATATGCATCTATATGTTTATCTTATACACATACATACACATCATATATAGAAAATAGAAACAAAAAGGATTACTGACAAAAATTGAAATTCTGAAACACTAAGTTTGCTTGTTTGTATTTGAATTGGAAAAAAAGAGCTTTTTGCCTTCTTTTGTCAAACCAACATATGTACATGCAAAAACCAAATGAAAACTTGTTAAATGATAATTCCTTTGAATGCAAATTATATTTTGCCTATTTCATAATTTGATTTTTTATAATAACTATCAATTTATTCGAAATAAATTTTGTATCTTTTAGAAATAGTACATTACCGCAGAATTTCCGCAGAAAGAATTGTATATAGCTTTCAGTTATTTTACAGTAGTCTAATAAGAAAAAACGGATCCCAATACAAGGATCACACTTCACACCGTCAAAAACCAATAAGTTGTTAAACATAAACATGAATAGCCTTAGCTAGCGTTGTTACTGAGAAAGGCCCTAATGCACTGGATGAAGCAAAGTTAGGTATGTTCCTAATTGAGTTGTAGCACTAGTTGGACTGCTATCTAGTTGATAATTTCCCCACCTGTCAATACCCAAACGTCAAACCGTGCAAATTGTTTGTTGATATATCCAAAGAAGAGAATATTGTAAACTGTAAGTTGGAGATCAACCTACACCACTATTAATCTTACTGAGATTTCTGGTCCTTATGAGACCCCTAGTGAGGTTTTAACGACACAGAGAGAAGGCTAATCGCCATTCAATTCGGTTAGTATAAGGTCAATTGTATATATTATTAATTTCAGATCATCAACACAATCCGTGTTTGAGCTGATTTCATTTCAGACAGTCCAGGAACGTAACCTACTTGATGGTTCAGCTTCGGAACTCAAGACCTCCAGTGGTGGAATTCTTCATAAGAGCTCTACCGTGAGAACCAGCGAATATGTAGCTCGAATTATATCAATGCCTCTCTCAAAAGTGTTGCTCTCATAGAAACGCAACTCTCACGCTGAAGTAATCTGAGTGTAGTTTCATTATGATTCTAGTACACCACCTCCTTCTGAGATTTTACATATACCTTGTAACTTGGCGTAAAAATAAATACTTTCTACTGGGTTGTGATGCTGATACACATCACATAGAATGGTTGAGTATACGAACATTATCAATAAAGGTTCTGTTCTGTTACTGCGTGCCTGTCAAAAGCTTATCTGCTGCAATTTCGAAGAATAAAATCTACTATATAGACTTATTTAACCTATGCCTCATTCTTGTGGTCGCCAAGAACGTAATGAATGAGCAAAAGTTTATTCAATATATACCACCACGTATGATTATATGCTCCAAATTACAAGGAATTTCAAGTCCATTTATCGTATGAACAGATTTAAAAAAACGGTGGGGTAAAGTCAGTAGTCGTTGGACTAATAAATCTTCGATTGCTCCCTACTCGAGATTCTTCTAGGTTCTTAAAATTTTCATCTTTTATAAGAGGTATTTTATTTCCTTTGGAATTATGTTGCTGCAGTATTAGGAGTTTGTGACCTGCCGAAAGTTAAATCTTCTAAGTATCTGAAGATAAACACTAACAAACAAAAATCCTAGTGAGACAGCTTTGCTTGAAGTCTTGTTGAGCCAAAGGCGTTAATAGTGCACGAATCTTTATTCCATCGGTACTCTGTCAAACGGGATCTAAGCTTCCTTTGAACTGAAAACCAAGAATAACATAATTCTTATATGGACGTCAGGACAAGAGAGATTGAAGAAAATAAAGTTGAAAGTCTGGCTAATGGTTGTACGCTATTTAATAAATTCAGATAGTGGCAAAGCGCTATAATGGTTCAAAATGTACCCAACAAAATTTGACATTTATCTCATCCTTGAGAGAACCAAACAGCTAGTTTTAGAAATTTTAGAAAAGCCTATTCATCCTACGACTGCATAATCTTAGATCTATAACAATAAGTTCAAATGGTGAGAGATACAGTCGGGTTCATTAAGAATCTGAATTTAGATTACCCAGTTAGCTTATAAGGAAACAGCGCAAAAGATCTTTTGGTCGGATTGCTTAAACAACGCAAAATTAACTAGTGATCTGATTAGTTTCACAATAAAGTATACTCTTGACATGTATGGTAGAGTCTTTTGAAGGTTATAAGATACTTAGTATATATACCAAAGTGCTTTGCAAGAATAACAACATCCAAGTAGTTCCAACCAAATTCGTTCTGACTAAGCAAAGAGTATGATCAGTAAAATACACGGTGTACTGACTAAAATTAATAAGGGCCGAAGCCTACTCCTTGGCTTGGCCTATAAGTAAAATTAATGCCATCCGAATAAATACGAAACTCCACACTTTCGAAAGATCTAGACAGTGTAAGGCACCGCAAAGATGTTGCAGAACTCTGCGTGTTCTATAGATTAATAAATGGTAAATGTTCTGCAGAATTGAAGGAGAAAATACCACCATTTGTAACGCCAGGATCTCATCAAGTCACCTACTGTCATGTTTGTGTTCAAACACAACGTTTTCAAACTGTGGAAAATTTTCACTTTTTCATTATTGGATATTCATAACCCGACTAGAGAGCGTACAAGTTGATCTAATGTGAATATTGCATAAAGTGAACGTAAACACCGGAAATCAATCAATTCGTCACCGTTATCAAGGTCTGGGGTCTCTCATATGATTGGTATATTCGATATGATGGATGGTGCAATGTGCACACAGCAGGCAAACCATCGATTTACTGAGAACGAGAATGAGAACATCATATCAAGAAAGGCACCAGTTATTTGGCCTGCAAGATCTTGTGATCTGAAGCCTTTAAATTACTTTCTATGGGGGTATCTGAAATCACTTGTTTATATCGATAAAGCATAGAATGGATCATCTAAGAGTCGCGGACAACATTTAAAAGAAATTATTTCCAAACATTAAATGTCACAAACCGAGTTTACGTCACAAATACAATTTTTTATTGTTAAATTGATTTTAATGCATTTTATTTTAAAAAAAATCTCCCGTCCACAACTGATGCAGTTGCACTTGGAGGAGAGACAGCCCAACCAATTGAGCTCTCCGAGGGGACCGCACTTGGAGAGGAGATGGACAGCCGACTGTCCCTGGTATCATACGAAGAAGACCTGTCGAACCCAAGGGACGGGAGGACTGCAAACATCGGGGAAACCAGTTCCATGGGGGAGCAACGGGAGACACCGGCGACTCCAATGGAAACGACGGACACTAGCCTGCGGTTGCGGGGAGCGAAATAGGTAAGTAGGCTCAACTTGGTTATGCTAAATTTAATACAAATTAACCTACACCATTCAAAGGCGGCGTCGGCCGCCTTACTCCTCAGACTGACTAGATCAGAGGAGGACGTGGTCCTTATTCAAGAACCTTGGATAAACACCAACAGGATCTGTGGCCTTAAAATGAAGGGGTATAACTTATTATACTCAAGCAATTCGGGGAAAATCAGATTCTGCATTCTTCGAAAAAATAATTTAAATATGTTCCTTCTCAATACAGCAATGGTGACGTAACTGCGGTCAGCCTAGAGATTGGTGGCAGTATAATTTGGCTGGTCTCAGCCTATTTGGACCGGAACAAACAGGTTCAGCCGGATAACCTGGGGGACCTGATCCTCGAAGCGTACAGGAAGAAGATTGGGGTGCTCCTTGGATGTGATGCAAATGCGCACCACGCAATCTGGGGAAGCACTGATATCAATGAGAGAGTTGAGTTACATTTTGATTACATGTTAAATAACAACCTCATGGTGTGTAATATTGGGCAAGAACCCACTTTTATTACTAAAAATCGGCAGGAGGTTCTAGACGTAATCTTCGCCTTAGAAAAATTGTTCCCTATGGTCAGGAACTGGAGAGTGGCGAAGGAACACTCCTTCCCTGACCATCGTTACATAACATTTAGTCTTAACGTTTCCCCTGCCACCCGGAAACCTTTCAGGAATCTCAGAAAGGCAAACTGGAACATGTATGGCTTATAAGACTTCTATTACCAGAGACCCCTGAGCCACCAGCGACAGTGAAGGAACTGAACGGCATAGTGGACACTTTCACAAATGCCTGCAATTGGTCCTTCAACGCTGCTTGTCCAATAGTTAAGCCCAGAGGTAAGCAAAAACGGGCATGGTGGTCCAAGATACTGGGGACCTACCGGAATTCGTGTAGGACCGCATTTAATAGAGCCAAAAGTACGAGAGAGGCGCATGGCTGGGACTCCTTCAAGGAGGACCCCAAAGTATACAAAAATGAATTAAAAAAGGCACAGAGGAAATCATGGAGACTCTAGGAAGATTTTGTCTTCCAATCCTACCAGTCCCAGTTATTTAATTAAACCGGATGGATCCTGGACTGCTTTTAGTAAGGAATCCTTGAAACTTCTCATCGAAACCCACTTTCCAGGAAGCTTCGATGAATCGATAGGGACTATTACTCATCAAGAAGCACAATCACTGCGCATAGAAGATATCGTAACCAAAGAGCGAATCATATGGGCAATTGAAGGGTTCAAACCCTATAAATCGGCTGGTCCTGACCGAATTATTCCCGCGGAGCTTCAGAACAACTCGAGGATTATGCTCCCCTGGTTGGAGGTAATCTTCAAAGGGTGTTTAAAACTAGTCTGTACTCCGCGGGAGTGGATGAAGGTCAGAGTGATTTTTATTCCGAAAGCGGGTAAAGACTCGCAAGGCTACCCAAAAGACTTAAGACCAATAACTCTATCATCCTTTCTATTGAAGACCTCGGAAAGACTGATGGATATCTACATACGCTCAAAAATAAGGCCTAGTGACTGGGCTCAGACTCAGCACGCTTACTGTAAAGGGAAGTCTGTGGACACAGCTCTGCATGCCCTGGTAAGTACAATTGAGAAATCATTATTCTCGCAAGAGTTTTGAATGGTGGCGTTTCTTGACATTGAGGACGCCTTTAACAATGTAAGGAAGGAGGCAATTTTGGAGGAATTGTCGCTACTAGGTGTGGATTACCCTATAAGTGGGTTAATCAATCACATGCTTGGGTGCAGGATCCAACTCAGAGCTGGGGGAAGCCACCATCAGGAGACGGGCGACTAAAGAACCCCGCTGGGAGGTGTCCTGTCTCCTCTCCTCTGGAACATAGCAATCAATAAGCTGCTATTAAAGCTGGAGAGAGAAGGGATGGGAGTGATACTCACAGGACACTGGTTTCTTGTAGAATATGCGAGAAGGCTGGGTCTGGAAGTAAATGACGTTGTAGCAGCCACTCGACCTAACCTAACCTAACCATTTTAAAAAAATACTTTCGGAAACTCTTATTGGATCACCCGTTATAATATTAATAAGACATAGCAGACAGAAATTGTATTTCTTGCCTAACTATAAAAAAACATCACCAATCGCAATCAAATAATGAAAATTCTCATCTTCATCGCACCACTATGTTGGGGTTTGAACCAACTGTAGCAGCTAGTCGTTACTTTAACCATCGTTCGAGCTATTATTCCAACTTATTATTATAAGTAAATCTAGCAACAATATAAAGCTTTTTCATTTAATTTCATTAAACATAATAATAAACTTTTAGCACAATTTTGTTTTTATTATACGGATATGAAATTAATTTCCATTCACAATAAAGCATACATATATAAATAATTATTTCATTATAATTATTATCACTATATGCATGTACTACACCAAAATAAAATAAAAACCGAAACAAAAAAGTTTTTATATTTTAAATAAAAATTATTATTAACAATAACGATAAAAAAATATTATTTCAAACAAAACAAAACTTTCACATGAAATGAATTGATTTAATTTTTTAATTTATTTTATTCTGTATTTTATTTAAATAAAATACACTTACTAGCAAAATTGTAATTCCGATTATTATAAATTTCATTTTAGCGCAACAAAAAAAATTAATTTCACTCAAAATTAAAATAATTAAATATTATCATTTGTTTATTCATTGAACATTGAAAATATACTAAAGTAAAAATTATAATTAATTAAACTATATTAAAAACAATACCGTCCGTCATAAATTAATTATGAAATATGAATTAAAATAATTAATTGTATAATTAATACACTATAAACGATAGTGCGAGTAATGCTCGTACACTTTGATTCTGATTCAATGACAGTGTTGATATGATTTTGGCGATTTAATTTTTTTCTACAATCGATCACATGAATTCAAAATTAATGTGTACATTGTTTTTTTATTTTGTACAGTGGATTAAATAAGTGCAACAAAGTGTAGGTGTGATATCGACCGCCCAAAGCTGCGGCAGTTGGAGCAAAAGGTACCGGATTCTAGAATGAAAAAGGGATTTTTCATCTGATTAAGATCTGTAGGGCGCAATAACACATCTGTGACCCTCTGTTGATTTTAGAATCAATGAGCCGACTTATCTTATATGTCAGTACTATACGCTTGCATGGAGCTATGCAATGTGCAGATCGTTCTACGAAAATCGAACCTATAGCCGAACGTCGAGGCGATGTCACAATAGGCCAAGTGACGGAGCACACAAAAAAGGTGTAATATTAAATAATTTTGAATACAATTTGGGTACTCCGAATATTCGGGTATTTGCTTCGAGTTCCCGTGGATTATAATATTCTTAATCATTATGCAAGGCTTGTTATATTTGCATTAAGTCATTCATCAAAATAGCAATTAATGTTTATACTACTCAAACAAATCTTCTACAACACTAGGTATTTAACTATACCGCGACTAAATGTATATTTTGAGCTTTTAAGCTCATTCATAATAGAATGTATATATTTGATCGTTTCTAGGAAATATATTGTACGAGGGCGGATGAAGAAAAAACAGAGGGCACCAGAATCGCAAATTCCATATATCATGTGTCAATAACACCTGTTACTATCTGTTTTAAGTTTAGTGTTGAAAATAGACGACCCATCGGTTTTTTTTTAAACACTGAAAAAAATGAATTTCGTGTGTTAATTAAACATTATTTTTGGCGTGGAAAAACCATTATGAAAACCAAAACAAAGCATCAACGCAGCGAGAACGTTCGACATCAACGCAGAACTGATGTCGAACGTTCAGGACGCCCAAATGAAGTCACCATACATCATAAATGGTTGAAAAAATCCATGGTTCGGTATTGCAAGACTGCAGAGTGGAAGTGTGCGAGATACCTGATATAGAAGGTGATGAACGTGTGCGAAAAAATTATAGTACATGCTATCTCCATCACTATACACCGGACACCAAAGAACAGTCTAAACAGTTGACTTCTACTGGTGAATCTATGCCAAAGAAAGCTAAGGCGGTTTTATTGGTCAACAAGGTCATGTCCACAGTTATTTTGAGATGCACACAGCATAATCCACATTGATTACATTGAAAACGGAAGAACAGTCAACGGCTAATATACTGCAACTTATTTGATCGTTTCAACGACGTTTTAAAAGAAAAATTAATGCATTTGGCGAAAAAAACAATTCTCGTCCATCCAGACAATGTAGTTGCCATGGCAAAAATCCATAAATTAAGCTTCGAATTGCTTCCCCATCCGCCATATTCTCCTGACACCGCCTGCGAATAGTCCATATTTCCGAACTTGAAGATATGGCTCGATGGAAAGAGTTTCGGCTCTAATGAAGAGGTCATCGATGCAGCAAATGTCTTTTTTAAGGGTTAAGGCTAGTACTCAGATCGATTTCACGTGAAATTTTTATACGATTTTACCAAAGTGAACTCAAAATGAAAAATTACTAAAAAATCGAATTGAAAAATAAAAATGTCAGTTGTCAATGTTGTCATAGATATGTTGATATAGAACAATAACATAATAAAAATACTTTATGAATACAGAAATTTAAATTTTTAGGAAAACGAAACACATAAACTAGTCGATTAAGACTAAAGAAATTTTATATATTTCGGTACGTGGCTCCTGCTAACCTATATTTGACCGAAAATGATTCTTGTACACTAGAATCCCTCTTTTGAGTTGGTCATGATACGGACCAGCTCTAGTAAATATAACAAAACGGTTGATAGATTTGGCACAATCGAGGTGGTTCAAATAGTTTCATATAAAATTCTATAATTTGAAACATTTCGGTACATTGCTCCTGAAAACCTATTGGCTGGAAATGATTCTTGTGATCTGAACGCAGTTTGATTCTGCCAATTCTATCCACCGAATGGTTGTTATATTTATCAAATTTGGTCGTCCAATAGGTTAGCAGGAGCCAGGAACAGAAATGTTCAAATTATAAAATTTTATATGAAACTTTTTGAACGCAGCCACTACCATGAGGAAATCAAAAGTATACGAGAATCCTTGTCAGTACAATAGGTTAGCAGGAGCCAGGTACCCAAATATATAAAATTTCTAAAGTTTAATTAGGAATTGATGCAAAATTATATATATATATATATATATATATATATATATATATATATATATATATATATATATATATATATATAATATATATATATATATATATATATATATATATATATATATATATATATACATATATATATATATATATATATATATATATATATATATATATATATATATATATAATTATGAAAAAAAACTAGCCTTTAAAATCGAAAAACAGGAAAAACGTCGACTAAGTGTATCGAGCATATCTAAAAGGTATCTACGTTGAAAAATAAATTTTTTTTTGGCCGAAAATATTATTCTTCTTACTCCGCCCTCGTATAAAAATATAAAGGCACAAAAGTTATACATAATATCCTGCCTGTGCTTTTGCTAACTTCGTTCGGAAATTGAGTAATTGATACCTACAGCGCGAGCATAAGATTAGCACCCCGATTCCCTTAGTCGTGTCACTTGTCACTTGTAGCGACAGACATATTGGTATTCTCTTAGTCGATTTGTTTGTCAATTATTAATTGAAGTGACAATCTTTTTATTCTAGTAGTCGTTTAAAAAAATTCTTGTCACTTGGAACGACATTTAAAGTCGCGTGAACATTTCAGTCGACATATTCTGTTGAAATTATTAGTATTCCTTGAATAATTCGACGATTGAAGTTCGTTGCATCAGGTGACTTCAATCGACTAGCAGAATACAAATTTATAGATAGAGTGACACGACAACTGTCACGGTGAATTAAGTGACACGACTAAGGGAATCGGGGTGTTAGTTTAGTTGAACATTTTGATGCGGTATCTCAGTTTGACACAACTGAACATTTTGGTATGTGGTTTGTTGAATGGTTTGGTGCAACTGAATTTTGAATTACATTTGAATTGTTAAGGCATTTCGATGCGACTAAAAATTTAGCAAGTGCTACAGTTGAATTATACTAAATGATCAATAAATTTTAAGTTTATTTTACTGAATCTCTCAGTGAAAATCTCACTTCAACCTACCATGAAAGTCAAAGCCAGACTCTATAATTTGTCGCATGCTTAAACGTTATTATTGGTTATCTTCAAACTTCGCAACCTACTACCTCAATAATTCCCCAAACTTAACAAATATTGACATTAAGTTCATGATTGCAACCTCCACATTAGAAGTGTTTACACGAGTCTTTTTGCATAAATTTCTTTCCTAGTTTCTTTCCGTTATGCATTACTTAAGCTCCTTTACCAATAAACTCGATTGAGTTAGTCGGTAAAGGAGGTAAAGGAAGGTGCTATACCTACATGTTATCCACTGATCAAACGAAATAACTAAACGGATTATGTTAAACACAACTTGACATAATCATCTCATCAAGCGGTGGTAGCTAGAGTCAGGTCTTTTATCAGTCTTCATACTCTGTCATTACTTTCATTAGCTCAAACTATCGTTGTATTTACTAAAACAAACCAATTATATGTAGTGTGCACAAATCATGGAAGTAATCTCTGGTTGAAAAACTACGACAACCAGATAAACAAACCCGAAAGCCAACAACTTAAATAAATAGTTCCAAGTACAAACTTTCACACGTTATGATACAAATTTTCATGATAACGAGGAAGGGAATCATGAATCTAAAGACCGAAAGTATGACTGCCTTTCAAATAGCCATTTGAAATGCAAACCACATAGCCTTATACTAAACTCACTTGCTACAATCTTTATCATCTGACCTCAAATGATAATAGGAATATTGCATACATCAACCTTGAAGATATTTCGCACACTAGCTGATATTGATATTGAAAAAATTAAACCCGCCTCATTATTCGTGATAATGTTTAACAAGTCCCGGCGTGACATGTATAGAAACTTGAATTGATGAAACAATTTGGACACTCTAAGATTCACATTGATGAACAAAACCAGTAAACATTAAGGAGAATTCTGAGCAACTTAAGGGCAAACTACTCTTTGTTTTGGGCAATAAACAATTTTGAAATATTAACTGAATCCATTGATAAGACTACCTCGTGAATATTGGCCTAAGGGAAGTATTCTCACCTAATCGGATAGTTAATAATATATAACTCGAGCCAAAGAATATCGCATATAAGTCCGACACCATCTTATAAAAACGAATTATCATATAAATCTTTAACTGAAATTGGGAAAAGCTTAATATGCTATAAGCTTAAACCAGGACTAAATGAGCACCGTCAATATAAATTTCAAAATAAACATAAACTATACATAGCTTGTGCATAAAATTGGAAATACTCGTACGATCAAATACTGCTTTGGGGAAAATATTGTTTTGTTACCTCTGCTGTGGGGGTAATTGGGGTTATAAGTCATTTTTGATTGACAACCGTAATACGCGTACAACTTCTGATTTTTTCAAAATAATGGATAAAAACGAATTTCTCGCAACCATTAAACATTAATTTTTGTGTAGAAAGAACGGGAAAGAAACGATATGGAAAGCTTGATAAATATTGTGGCACATCACCTCCATCGAAAACGACTGTGATTTATTGGTTTGCCGAAATTAAACCTGGTTGTACAATTGATAGGAATCCATCTCAATAGGATATCGTAATCATCACTCCTGAACTTGCTTTCGCATCCACCGCATATTCTCTAGATCTATAACCTTTTGTGACTATTGCCTGTTCGCCAACTTGACAAAATGGCTTGGTGGAAAGAGATTCACGTCAAGTGACGAAATTGAATGGAGACTTGAGAAATCGCAATACAAATATGGCACAGTGAAATTGTACAAGGGACTAGGTCGAGAAATAAAAGAAAATTAGACGAAAAAAATGTTTTCATATTCAGATCGGCTACTTATTGAACTGCCATCGTACTTATAAAGGTTCAAGAACTAAGCCATAAGCAACATAAATATTTTTCATAACGTTTCAATAAATCGATGAAAATGTAATATCTGTAATGTTTTTCAGTTTCGATTAACCTTGAAACAATCCTCATAACAGTACCCAATAATAGAAAATAAGATTATGTCACTCATTTGAAATGTAAGTCGTACACCCACTTACGATAACAACGCTTATCCATGAGAAATTATAAATTTGCCAATCATTTCCAAGAAAAATCTATCTGTCAATTCTTGTCAGTATATATATATATATATATATATATATATATATATATATATATATATATATATATATATATCTACATATATATATATATATATATATATATATATATATATATATATATATATATATATATATATATATATATATATATATATATTTATATATATATATATATATATATATATATATATATATATATATATATATATATATATATATATATACACATATTTATATATATATATACATATTTATATTTATATATATTTTTATATATATATATACAGTGAGACCATTTAAAATTCGGAAAAACGTAACATACAATTATTTATTAGATTATCTACTATCAATCGAACTTAAAATAATTTTTATTATAAGAATATGTTTATTTATTTATTACTGTAATACGAGGTGTGAATTATAATAAATAAATTGATTTATAAATTAACAAAATAATTGATTTAGTAAAAAATGGCACAAATTCATCACAATTTCATATTCGGACATAGGACAGCTTAAGCTTATATTTTATAAATTTTAATTTCAATATTGATGTTTTAGCACTTTGCTGCACACCCGTTTTGCTTTATCACAGATTTTGATCTTTTTGGCATTGAACTTACTAGTTTTTTTGTTAGTTCTGGTCTAATTTTGTTCCATTTTCCCTGAATGCTATTAAACCTTGTTGGAAATATGACGTTTCCTTATATGCTCATGCAATAGGTCCCACAAATTCTCTATTGGGTTTATTCGAGACTGGGGTGGTGTGTTCAAAACCTTTGAGCAACCGTAAAGCAAATATCAGACATAAGTCGGAACTTTTTTTTTTTGTTATCCATCACTCAGATTCAATTGGCCCATTGTGAAATCCCACTAGTACCTGACCGGCTAAAAGTTCCATTCTACGTAGAAACCATTAGCACATTGTATATCTACATGCCAGCCTATAGTACTGACATGGAAGATGGAACAGCATATGGATTCTAAACTCAAAAGGGTCTCATATGAGTTCATTCCCATTACTGATCGCACCACCCAAACGATCGATGGTGAAAATCACTTTTCGCATCCTGCCCCTATCGGTATTCGAACCCGGTACCGCCCACTCCAATCCGCAGCTTTTTAACCACTGCGCAAACTGGGCGGTATGATAGTAAATAATCGAATGAATAAGTGTATGTTACGTTTGTCCGAATATTAAATGGTCTCACTGTATATATATATATATATATATATATATATATATATATATATATATATATATATATATATATGTATATATATATATATATATATATATATATATATATATATATATATATATATAACAATTGGAAAAACATATTGGAGTATTTTTAGGGACCAAGCCCCAAGATATGTCAAACTATTTACAAAACATTGATTGGAGTTAAAATAATGGAATAAATTAAACAAGTATTTTGAATTTTTTAAGTCAGGATGTTGAGCGAGCAACGGAAAAACAATTTTCAACCAGCTTAGTGAGAAAAAGACTTAAAACTCATTTGAGAGCACTTGAACCAATCCAGGAGCCTGAGTTCTCATTACTAGTGAAAAAACGTTTGCCATGGGCCCAGGACCATGTTTTTTCGACTCCAGAAATGAGAAAAGATGTGATTTTCTACAATGAATCAAAATTCAAGCTGCAGATTAGAGATGGATGAATTCTCTCAAGGAGAAGTCCGGGCGTTAGACTTAGCAACGAATGTCTTTTAAGACTTCCGCCAAAAAATGAAAGAGTTATGGTCTGGGGATTGTTTGTTGGAAATGAAACCGGTCGATTGTGCTTCCTTAGTTCCAGCATTACAGCATCTATTTATATGCAGGTTCCACATACCGAATCTAAGCCTTCTGTGTTCAGGAATCTTGTAACAGGACAACGATTCGTGCCATACCGCAAAAGTTATGAGTTATTAATTTTGAATTGTAAATAGAAAAATTATATATATATATATATATATATATATATATATATATTCGTTGTTCGGCTTATTTTCGAGCAAGCTTTCCAGTCCGCATAAGATGTCATATCAATCTTTCGTATAAATTGTTCTCAAACATCAAATCTTCACCAAGTCGTCATTTTCGGTTATAAGAGTTACCTATGCCTTCTGTGTAAACCTTAAACATACATAATATGAGTACCAATAACGACATTTCGATTTTATTTTATTTTACTTTTAAACTTAATTCCAACTTCTTATATAGGAACATCGCTTTTTATATAACTTTTATTGTTGAGCAGATATATTTTCAGGTAGAATTATGTACATACGAGAGCATGTGTGTGGATGTATATTGTACTTACATATTATATCGGAAAAAAACCAAATCGAGAGTGAAAATGTTTTTTTTCTTGGATCTTTAGAGAATTAGATTGTAATGGTTGGAAAATATAAAATGTACCGATCCGTATATCAGGCAAAAAAATGCGCACGTTCCATACACCAACATGTGTGTGTGTTTGTGTTCGGTTGTGTGTGTGTGTGAGATGGAAAACTAAATTAAACCTAAAAGGTACTCCATATTCTTAATGGTAGGGCACTTTAGGGAAATATAATAACGATTGATTCAACAAATCGTATTTGTGTTCCAAACTTAAATACTAAACATATTGTGAATCATTAATGTAGACTAAATGGTGACACAAAAAAATTTAAACTTGGAATGTGTTTACATATACAGCTCATATATGTGCATATCCGATAATATAAAATCACATGGTGTATAAATATTAATTATTAATTACACGTTTAATTAGTATTACTATCGGGTGTTGTCGATTTCATAACACCCAGTCATTAACCGAATATGACTGAAAGACGTTTTAACCTTGCGAACGATGCGTGGTTTGGAATTATCAATATCTGCAATTAATTCGATATAATTAATTTAATTTATCAATTGTCACGAGGTGTATATTGTATGTCAACTATTATTTAATATTATGTAGTTCAAGGTTATTCCAGTACGTGTTAGAGCTTTGCGCTTCTTAAGTCATCATCTTAAGTCATCACATCGAATCATTGTTCTTTAATCAAACTTCAAAAAGCATATTTTACTCAGCCTCATTCTTGTGATGGCCAACAACGCAAAGGTTCAAATTTTACACCATAAGTAAATAGTACAACGTGTGATCGAAACTAAACCGCATGGAGATTTCAATTCTAAGTACCACTATGGTATATACCTTCTAACTTTATTGTTATAAACATGAAAATTCTGATACCACCAACGGCCTTTTAATGATATTTTCTGACCGGGATGAGTTAGAGTCGACGAGAGCTTTCATTAGAACAGTGATTTATATGAACAGGGTCAAAATAGGGCGGTGGTTCAAAGACCTTTAAGCATGACTCGTTCCGTTTTTAAAGCAGAAATTCATGTGATAGAGATTAGTAAGGCTTAGTAATATTAGATTAAGGCTAGTTTACCAAAGTCCTTAACAGTCGTCGAATCTATATTCTTTGGGGCAGCTTTAAAATGACACTCATGCAAGACTGGATTTAAACTTCTTTGTGGATTTATGCACTTATAGCAAGACTTAGTAGAGTACTAGAGCCCCTGAAGATAAAACAATCCTAAACAATTTGTGCAACTAATTTCAACTGCTTATGAAATAGAGTAAAAATGAGTCAGAAGCTAGCTTTCTAAGTATAACCGGGCATAGACTATTCATTGTGAAAGGCGACTAAAGGTTTGAAAAAAGCTAAACTGGAAGTGCAACCTATAAAAATTGTTGGTGCCTAGGCTCGCAGCGATAAACAAAAAGCTGATTTGTTTACAGAACACCTGGAAATTACCTTCAAACCATCAACTGGACAAACAGAAAATAAATATTTAACACCAAAGAAATCAAAAAGGATTAAAAAATCTTAAAGATAAAAAAGGCCCTGGATACGACCTGAAAACAGCAAAACTAATCACAGCAACACCAGAAAAAGCACTACGGAAAATACTGCACATAATCAATGCTGTCTTTAAACAAATTTATGTTCCAAGACAGTGATAAGTAGTGGAAATCGTGATGATTCAAAGCCTGATAAACCGGTAAATGACAAAACATCATACAGGCCAATCTCTTTATTACTTCAAACCACTTCAAAAATCTTCGAACAGGTACATAGGATCACTGATACGATTGAAGAGTCGCTGGAGGAGAAGAAGGTATGTTCAGCAGTATTCCTAGACGTAGTCCAAGCATTTGATAAGGTTCGAGTGAGACAGGAAGAGCAGTACTCAAAACTGAAGAAAAAAATAGTGGCAGGAGTCCCACAAAGTAGTGTGCTTGGCCCAGTGAAACACTTCCTTTATACAAATGATTTTCCAAATATAGTAGAAGCCAGAATAGGGACATTTGCTGATGACACTGCAGTTATGACCACTGATACTAGTATTGTCGAGTCAACACGGAAACTACAAAATGCTATTAATACAGTGAACACTTGGACAAAAACTTGGAGAATAACACTAAACGAATCAAAATCAACACACATCAACTTCACAATCAAGAAAGTAGAATATATTCCGATTTGGCTGAATTCCCAACAAACCCTGAGATTAGTTGCAATATTATACAGAAATACAGATTTCATTAAAAACTTATAGCAAACTCAAAGTAAAGGCTATGCACTGGATTCCTCACAGTTCACCCTGCTGATACCTATCAATCTACACCGGAGATATAGTCAAGTTCATTATGAATCTGAATATAAATTGGACGTCTCGCTTATAAGGAAACCTGGCACCAACGATGTTTTAGGTTCGCTGCACATACAACGCAAAACTTACTAGAGAATCTAAGGTCCTTCGAAGATTATATAATATGCTAGCAAATATAATTCCAAAGTTTAGGACAAGAATAAAAATATAATCATATAATACATCATGCCCTGTGGGTGGGGCCATGCATTTCAAAGGAAACAAGAGGCTATAGAATACCATCACAGTATCTAGAGCTTATCGTAAGAGGCGACTAAATCTGGTTAGATTGCTGGGCTGACGACCCGCATTCGTAAAAAAACACAAATGTTAAAACTGTTAACAAACTAAAAAAAATCGGATACCACCAAACCAAAAAGGACTTCGTCTCCTTTTTGTGGAGAACTGGTGTCCCAAGGCTATACGTTGCTACACAATCGAGATAACATTCTTGGGCAAAATCTTGAAAAAAGATTTCGAGTCAAATTCTGTAAATTCGCTAGAACTGTTGCAACATAGCCTCACAGTATATATAGAAACGAAATGCAACATACATCAAGTCCGGTCGCATATGCCTGATGAGATGGATTTGATCTTTTCGATCACACAACGAGTCAATGACGTCATCAGATCGAAACCGGCCTAGCGAAAACGAATATTACAGACCACATACAAGATGCCATACATTTCAAGACAAACGTCTTCATCGGCTGGTTGATTCAGCGCCCTAGCTGTCAATCAATGCCACTCTGTGGAGTTCCAAGTTTAACTCCCGCCATTCATCATTAGCTGTCACGATTACAGCACCCAGCATCACATATCACACTTCAACAAACCAAACTGCACCATACCTTAAGATCTCGGTCAACTGCCATTCGGAACCAGAATGGAAACCTCTGTGCTAACGTCGAGGCGATACATGGCGTCAACATTTTTCTGCCCTACTTAATGCTCCACATGAATCTTCATGAACCTTCAAATATACAGACCGTAGAGATCATCATAGAAGAATTCATTTCAATCATTCACCATGGCCGTGCAGAGACTAAAGAAAAATCGTTCACAGTTGATTGTATTGGTCCAGAACTCTTGATATTCGGAGGCTTACTTTGTGGAACTGTCTTTTCGACCTTGCTCGATTGGCATGGCGAAATGAAGTTATGCCTGAAAAATGGAAAGTGACAAGAAGGATGATCGCTTGAAGCGTGAGAATTATCGCGCTATAGCTCTCCTTTGCACAGCATACAACTTACTGCCATACATTATCTTGGGAAGAATTACTCCACTTGCGGTAGAAGTTATCGGTGACTAACAAGGAGGATTCCCTCCAAATCGGTCAGCCATTGATCATGTTTTTTCGGACGGATGATTCTTTCCAATCAACGAGTGATCAAAGAGTCCAAAACCAAATACCTGATCTCTGGTTTTCGAAACCATGACGCAAATGATTTCAGTAGTGGTTTGATGGAGTAATGAGATTCAAATATGTGGGAGAAGATGTCAATGGTTCACCTTGCCGCTCGTAATTGGGGTTTTATATCCTCTACGTCCACTTCTGCAATCAAAATATCTACAGAGTGTTGATCAGACCCGTTGTCATGTATGGATGTGTTAATTGGACTTTGACGGATGAATGCGAGAAATGACTTCTAACATTCGAGAGAAGAATCATGCGTGTGACGTATGGCCCAAAGCGCGACGATGTTGGCACATGCCGAGTTCTGTTCAATCACGAGATCAGAAATTTAATGCAAATTCCTGATAACGTGCATGAAATCAAAGGACAACAAGTACGGTACGCTTGCTCGGTCACGTTCTGCGTGCTGATCTAAATCGAGTGATACAGCGATTATTGAAGTTAAGCCCCCGTACGGTAAGCGAACAGTATGAAGAGCTGGCTCGTGATCGAAACCGTTGAAGTCAGATTGTTGACACGGTACGGGCCAATAATGGCCTGTATAAAAGCCGACAAAAAGAAATATTATACACATTAGTAGTCTCAACCAAAACCGTTTCGATTAGAATTAGTTTTCAATTGGTGTTTGGGCTTGATTTCGTTTCACTTGATTAAATTACATAAATTATCGTACTTCAAACTATATAATCATCCATATCAAGATTTGTCACAAAATGAATAAATTCATTCCCACTTAATACGAATCAATTGACATTTTGACAATATTCGTAGAAAATTACATCCATTATATTATGATTGGATGTGGACAAGGATACAAAATTGTCAATTATTCTAAAAATCCCCCAATAATAAACGCTTTCAATTTCATTAATAAAACCTTTTCAATATTATATGTACGAAGCTATACGTATACTCTAATTCAATTTAATTTCGATACAACATATAAAATAAATTTTATTGACACTTTGAATCTCACAACGGTCGTCACCACAAAATAATTGTGTAGCTCATATATAATTTATGTAGGCAAGTCACGTGTACTTATATGCTACAGTACATATAGTATGTACATACGAACTCACACAAAAGAATCAATAATATAATCATGACCATCTCGATATACGAGTACATATATCCATAGACATACATACAACATAAATACAATAATTGAAAGACTATTTAACTATATAAGCAACTCATGCTACTGTCTATTCGGGATTCGGATGTGTATGCAATGCTAAAATATAATTTAATTTCAAGAGATTATATAATGTTCATCCGATCAAGCCGAAGCCATTAATCCGAAAAATTAATTCAATTTTAACCGACCACAAAATCTTATGCTCATATATGAGTAGATAATAATATGTTATGCTAGATGATAAATAAATAAATTTAACAATATAATAATTTATTTGTTTATTTATTTATTTATTCAATAACTACTTTTAGTGAATTCTATATATAAATATATACTCGCCTATGTATATGGATGTTATTTTCTTATCTAATATACAATAAAGATTTGTACGAGTCGGCAAACAGATTCAATCCCGCATCCGTATACCATCGATAATATAGGGTATTAGTATTGTAAGCGACTAAGCATGAAAATTGTTATTTGGATTTTGTTTTTCTATTTCCACCATACCATTCACCATTCGCATATAGCAGCGATGGATTGTTGTTTAGTATTCGAATCATGTACTATCTATGTGAAGACGACTTTTTTAAACTACCATAAAAATAGATTGACACAATTATATATATAAAAGAAATCAAACTGAATATATATATATGTATATATATATATATATATATATATATATATATATATATACATATATATATATATATATATATATATATATATATATATATATATATATATATATATATATATATATATATATATATATATATATAAAAATTAATATATATATATATATATATATATATATATAATATATATATATATATATATATATATATATATATATATATATATATAAATATTTATATATATATATATATATATATATATATATATATATATATATATATATATATATATATATATATATATATATATGTTACGGTTAAAGTTCGAAATCGGCGAATGTCGACATTTACCAAAATGTAAACCGAAGTGTATCGAAATCCATTAATAGATTCTATATAATCCGATCCTACATGCGGCACGCAGTGCGACATGTTTGCTTATCCCGGCTCCTACGTTCCTCGAAGTTGAAATCTAAAGCCCCTCCGAGGACTAATTGGGAGGGAGCGCAGCGAAGCGACCTGCCGCGTGCCCGTGAGAGTTATCGAAGACGTTAGCCTTTACAATTCTAGGAAATCATTCTAGGATCTACTACGAAATCATTCAAGGGTCTGCTACGAAATCATTTATTAATAAAAAAAATTAAAGAGTAAATGTGATTATAGCCTAAATTTGCAGGTAAAAGTAGATTTACATTAGTAAAACGTACATTTACCAAAAGGATAGGTAAATGTCGACATTCGCCGCATTTCGGACTTTAACCGTAACATATATATATATATATATATATATATATATATATATATATATATATATATATATATATATATATATATATATATATATATATATATATATATATATATATATATATATATATTTATATATATATATATATATATATATATATATATATATATATATATTTAATATATATTTAATATATATATATATATATATATATATATATATATATATATATATATATATATATATATATATATATATATATATATTTATATATATATATTCGTTCACGTGCTTCATTTGGCCGTACTATCAAACAATTTATTACTGATGGAAATGTTCAACCGAAAAGGAGGACCGGTAGAGCAACAGTCACTGGAGAAAATAATGAAATTGCTGTATTGGCAGCAGTGGCTCATAATCCTCATGTTAGTATACAAGAAATAGTTCACGATTCCGGATTGTCTCTCACCAGTGTTTGGAGAATTTTAAAACGGCACAAGTATCATCCATATCATGTGTCTTAAGATCTTCACGACGCTGATTTCCAAAATCGGGTAACTTTTTGTGAATGAGTACGTGGACAAATACAACAAAACCCCAATTTTTTTCGTTGCGTAATGTTCTCTGACGAATCGCCTTTTACAAACCATGGAACGGTTGATCGATATAACATGCTTTATTGGAGTGTTACAAATCCGCACTGGCTTCGTCAAGTTGAACATCAGCGTCCTTGGACCGTCAACGTGTGGTGTGGAATAATTGGCAAGAAACTCATACGCCCCAACATTATTGAAGGCAACTTGAATGGTAAAATGTACAGAAACTTTTTGGAAAATGAACTGCCAATATTACTTGAAAATTTTAGCCTAGAAGTGAGACGGAACATGTGGTTTCAACATGATTGCACACTATTCGGTGGTGGCACGTGAAATACTTAATCGTGATTTCAATGGTCGCTGGATCGGTCGAGCTGGTATGATAAATTGGCCCGCATCTGTTTGTAGGGCTATCTCAAAGACAAAGTTTACAAACAAGAACCAACAACACGTGTGAACAAGATTGAGCGAATCAGAAATGTCTGTGCTGAAATTCAACCAAACACACTTCTCAGTTGTGTACAATCATTTGAAATGCGAATTAATAAGTGCATTGAAGTCGCAGGCCATCATTTTGAACACTTATTTTAAGCTAAAATTATTTTATTCACCTGCCATTTACATTAATAAATTGTTTTGATGACGAATTTCGAGTATTTCCAATGAAAACATGATGTTTTTTTATTTCAAACCTATTGCAGAATCGAATGCGTGTGTTCTAAGAAGAAGAAATGGAAAAAATTGAATTTCGCCGATTACAACGCCATCTATCATGAACCGAACAAAATATTTTCAGTCAAATCATACGCACTTTTAGTCGTAGAATTCGTATCTGCAATAAAAAATATGGCTTCCTATCTTAGTTTAAAACTAGTGGAGGGTGGGAACTTTTTTTTTGCACTACTGTATTTCCCCCGCGGTATGATTAAATTTTGATTATGGACATTTTTGCCGAGTGGCTATTTTTCGAGATATTTGATCCACTCAGTTTAAAAGAAACACCCGGTATATATATATATATATATATATATATATATATATATATATATATATATATATATATATATATATATATATATAATATATAATATATATATATATATATATATATATATATATATATATATATATATATATATATATATGTATATATATATATATATATATATATATATATATATATATATATATATATATATATATATATATATATATATATATATCCAATACAGTTCGCATCATCATAAAGCAATGAATATTCAACGGACGAGGAAGAGTTAGAAAGGGAAACTAACTGGATGTTGAAGAAGAAAAATGCTAAACAAAATAAGAGAATTAAAAAAAAGCTCATCATCAGAGGTAGCAAAACCACCAGAACGGCAACCAGCTCAATAAAATGAAGCACAATAGGTGAAAGCCCCACCACCGATTTTTATAGTAGGAGTAACCAACTATTCAGAAATCCAAAGTGTAATGAGTTCTGTTACGGAACAAGATTACAAAATCACTGCGATGAACAATAATGTATGGAAGATTAACACATCTAATCCAAACGCATACAGATACTTGTCAATGAAGCTGAATACGGAGAAATATCAGTGGTACACGTACGAAAATAAAAACGATCGTCCCATCAAGGTCATGGCAAGAGGTCTACATCCAACCTATGAAAGTAATTCAATAATGGAAGATCTAGAAAATAAGGGATTTAAAATACTTGATGCCGTGAATATTATTAAAAAAGAGAGTTGTAGCGGAGAGAACCGACTAGAAGCAGTTTCAAAAAAAAAACTCCCCTATTCGTTTGATAAATCCGAGTACAAAAATAGTACAATGTAAAAAATGTCAAGGCTATAACCATACGCAAAGATGCATATATATATATATATATATATATATATATATATATATATATATATATATATATATATATATATATATATAAATATATATATAGTGAACCATTTTCACAATTGGTGCACATTTTAATTGTGGTCAGCCAACGACTGCTTTTACTCACAATCGCTTTTTATGTCAACATGCACCGGCATGTTTTTTTTGTTCAAAAGCGAGATTCGAACACTCGAGACCGCAGCTTGCTAACCATTAAGCTACAATCGTGTTTTGTTAGGTTAGGTTCGTGTTTTGTCAATTTCGTAAGCCGAAGTTATTATCTCTTGAACTTCTTCTTTGATTTGCTCTTTATTAAGAATTCTGTCTTCCTCGATGGAATCGGACTGCATTTCATCATCTTCTGATTCATTATCCTTTTTCTCATTAATAACATCCTTAACAGCATCGACAACTTCAATTGTTTCAACAACCTTAGCTTTTTCTTTCGAAGCTGATTATTAGATATTCTTCATCCTCAGCGACTTCGATAGTTGAATCCTGTTTCGAGCATTCATCAATTTCTCACCGATCTGAAAGAACCTCCTTTTTAACCACTTTATCTTTTTCACGTGAGAATACAGCCCAAATCTCGCGTATGCATTATTGCTCTTCTTTGAGATCATCAATAATTTCTGATGCATCAGTAATTGGCTCGGCAGCCGGTTTCGATTTAACTGTAGGAACAATAACTCTTTTTATAACTGCTGTCATCAGCACTTGGTGTCGATACTGAACTTGAATCAGTATTTCCTCCTTTTTCTAGCTTTCTCTTATCCTTCTCAGCTTCGATGCGAACTGGACGAGCTGTTTTTACTAGACTACTCTGAGGCCGACGTGATGGGAATTTGACTTGCAGCGAAATTGCGCTCAGGCTTTGCAACGGGTTCTTTCTTTTCTGCATGTTTCAGTGTGGATATCTTTTTTGGCATCACCTGTTTTTATTTTGACTCCAACATCTTACGATTAATTGAATGTTTTGCATTTTTAGCTGGTGTCGAACTTGGGCTTAACCGTGAAAACCATGATGCGACTTTCGAATTAATTTCTTTAGTTTTTTTTGGTTGTGGTGGTTTTCTTCGGTGTCGTGGTTGGAGAGGGCTTGGAAATTTCTTTCTTCTCCCCTTTTTTAATTACCTGACGTTGTGTCGTCATGGAACAAGGTAGTCTTGTATCGATTATATATATATATATATATATATATATATATATATATATATATATATATATATATATATATATATATATATATATATATATTTATATATATATTTATATATATTTATATATATATATATATATATATATATATATATATATATATATATATATATATATATATATATACACCATATACTGTAAGTGCAACTCCTTTCTCATTTTCAAAGCAAAATGGCCTATAATGCCTTTGGACTACATTTCACATCAAACACTTGCTGAAGAAGTCTTCTTGCTAAAAACAATTGATCTTCCTCCAAAATGATAACTAGCCCGTTCAGCTAAGCGAAAACACTCAATGGAAGGTCAACAGTCTTCAATTTTTGGACTCTGCAATAGACAAACCAAATGTGTCCAATGTGCATAGAGCCATCAAACAAACCAATATTTAAGGCCACGAAATGTTATATCAACTTGTGCACTGTGTGGAGAAAAAGGTTATCTGGTTAGATACTAAGGATGCCATGAAAAGTTAAATGCTCAACTATCAAGAAAAACAACAGTAGTAGAGTTTGAGACGGGGGTTTACTACGTCCAGACAACCAAAACCTCTAAACAACAATCTAAATAAAGAAAGCAGGCAGAAACCTGTGGTGAACGATTCAACTATTAGTAATATTTAGAGAAATTTGGTGAGCAAATTTCAGGCAGAAATGAGAAATAATTTCAACCAGCTTACTAATAGAGTGGATAAACTGGAAGATAATTCCAAGCCACCAAACAGACCACTAAATTGCTAATGGGCTTAATGCAAGAGCCCAAGAACTAGATCTATTTCTAAGAAACAACAATATAGATGTAGCTTTAATATCAAAGGTGTCTTTACAGAGAAAAACTTTATCAAAATTACTTGTAATAGAGCCTATTAGATAGTGCATCCCAGTGATCGTGCTCGAAAGGGGACAGCAATCTTAATCAAATGGAGCTGGTACCGTTACCATTAAAAATGGTGAAGAAATATGTCAAAATTGTTCATAAGCTAGGACGAAGATTTATTATAGGAGAAGGAAAAGAAAGCTCAGGTTGTAAATATCACTCATCAACAAAGTTCCTGATTTGATTGACTTTTATGAGAAGTAATAAAAAAAAATCTGTTTACACAACATCTGATCTGGTTATTGTATTTAATTTAGAGCCACAGTGCTTCGATAAGTATCCCTCTGTTAATATGGTGTAGTGGCAAAGTAATCAACGTCAACCTTATCGAGAACTGGCAACTAGTAAATGGATGTGACATACATTGAAAACCACTCTGAATATGTTGAATTTAGACGCAAAGGAATGAGATTGACCATTGAAGTACTACAAGGCTCTCATATTGGCCAATGAATTTTTATCATGTTTATCAATGAGGTCACAGCTTTGTATCCAATATTTTACTGTTTGATATCTCTATACGCAAAATATCTACACATGGAACTAAAAGACACTGACCTACTTACTAGAAAATGAACAGTGAAGTGGCTTCGTAAAATATATCCACTTGTTCATACACATCTGTCAAAACGAACTACAGTACATATATTCAATAGTTATACCATATGTTAAATTTTAAGACAAGCGAATACAAACTAGGAAGTTTTAAGCCAACCAAAAAGGAATTGGGACGGTTTGGACCATGACGAACAAATATCATTATAAACCAAAACCAAATGGTACATTAGAAAAATATGTTATCCACGTATTATACATCACTATTTTTTCAACCACGACAGACGGAAAATCAATAGATCCATGGAAACCGATTGGATGTCAACAAATAAGAATTAAACAACAATTTTAGACAGTATCGAAAAAAAAATGAGTGAAATAATTTCGTATATTTGGGAAGATCGTGAAATAAAATTCGATGTTCCAAATCTGTAAGTTATAGTGTCACACTCGTTTCTTAGTAAAAATATTTATATAACTTTCAGACAACATAAGTTACGAGGTGGTGAAAAAATTTTGGATGTTATCGACTCGATTGAAGATACAAAGGGGACACCAGATGACCGTGGACGCATATTAATAACAAATCTACGTATCATATGGTATTCACTGACAACGACAAAATTTAATTTATGTAACTCAAAACCAATTCGGTTTACATATATATCTTGAACTATACCATTATATATTTCAGCTATTGGATTCTCCTGTATACTAACAATAACAACAAAAGCGGTACTAAATAAACAAAGGGGCACAACACAGGCTCTTTATATTTTAACAGTACACGATACATCCCGATTTGAGTTTATATTCACCAATTTGCAGCACAATAATCCGAATGTTTTTCAATCCGTATACGAAATTCATCGATCGTACCAGCAATCGTTTTTGTATCGTGAACTAAAATTACGAAGTGTTATACTAACATCGGGCCAGGTTAATGTATTGCCAAATGAGCAAGTGTATTCAACGCTAAATGGTGTATGGAATTTATCAAGTGATCAAGGTAATTTGGGTACGTTGGTGATTACAAATGTCCGGATTATATGGTATGCTGATGTTAATGATATATTTAATATTTCGTTGCCATTTATGCAAATATTAAGCGTAAGTTGGACACGTGTTTGGTATCTATGTTGCTTACAATAGTGTGATTATTTCAGATTCGTGTAAGAGAATCAAAATATGGCCCGGCACTTGTACTCACCACTCTCGATACAGCTGGTGGTTATATATTAGGTTTTCGTATCGATCCGCCAGATCGTTTGGGTGATATTTACAAGGAATTAATTTCGTTACACACGATTTACGGCGAAAATCCCATATTTGGTGTGACGTATGATCCAAAAAATAGAGTAAGTCTAAAAGCTTAATCTATGTATAAAAGTTTAGTTCATTTTTTCGATGTTATCTCAGGAGCGATACAAACATAATCATGAGAAGAGTTTAAAAATTGATGAAATCGAAGAGGTCGATGTGCAAAAAAGTAACGAAATCAATGTTAAATATTCACAATATTTAACAGAATTCAATCAGGAACCTCATCGTGAACCATTTTATTGTAAGGAACTTGGATTTGCTATGGAAAAAATCAAAGATGGCTACACACTTAAAGATTTATGGGAGGTTATAACATAACCTGTTACCTCGACATATGTATTGTACAATATACATCAATATATGTTCGGGTTAACCATAATTAATAATTTATTATTCAGCATAAAATCAGCATCAAATTAAAAACCGTTTTTCAAATATGTATATTCATAATTTTTTTGTAACACATATGCCCGTTCTCGCATGCAAGTAACCCATTTTGGTCGATGTAGTCTAATGAATTTATATCCATTATTGCCCATTTAGTTGGGTAGTGGATTTAAAAGGGTTATTAATTAACCAAATTTATAATAAATGTATCGGATTTATATTTTATTCATAAAAACAATATAATATATGTTTTATTTTAAAATTATTTTTTTGTCAAATTAACAATTTAAAACATTTACAAGATAAAATTGATTATACAGAATTAAAAATTGTGTTAATGTTTTAATAAGTTCGGTTATCAGGTTTTTAATTACAAATCAGGGAGGAGAAATTCATCAAAAAAATTTTTGAAGATTGGTTGCCAGCTTGCCACTGTTACAAGTAGAGGACCGTGATTTTGTAAAATCTGTGTCAAACGAGTTTTATGGGACAAAATACTTGAAAAACCGCACATACGATTTGCAATAATAAATTCTATAACAAATCACTTCACTTGCGACCAAATAAGAGGCGAACCGCAAAGCAATTGAATTAGTCTATCCCATTTAAATTGTCTGCACCTGCAAAAGTCATTGAATGTAAACCAGGCTTTAATCTAGAAGAAGCAAAGACAGACAAGTTAAAACACGAACCAATATGCTTCAGTGAATCTATGAAAAATTTACTGTTTCCAGAACCCAAATCTGACCCAAATTAAAGAAATATCCACATGTACACTAAACAGAAATAATGTATCGTCAACCACAACAATATCAGAACCAAACCTACTAATTGATACGAAAGCCATAGCCACTAATGTTAATAGCTATGGAGACACCATCTTTCAAAATAAATAGCAGCAAAAAAACAGTATTTAGTGTGAAACAGAGAAAGAGAAAATTTGTACTTCTCATGTAATGTACATTAGAAAATTTACTTGTTTACTTTTAGTTGTTGACGTTCAATTTTTCGAGCTCGATATTTCAGAAAGCAGTCCGCAGTGAAACCTGTGTGGCGTTCAGAGTAACTGAAATAATTCACAAATACACAATTATATCACAACTCCACAGTCAATCAAAAATAAAATTGATATTTCTAATTAAGTTCTTGTAATTCGCTGGAACTATCACCTCACTACTAAACATACATAAACGAATCGCACAGTACAATCATCAAGTCAGATAGCATATGTCTGATGAAATGGATGTTATCTTTTCGATCACACAGTCATTCAATGACGTTATCATCAGATCGAAACCAGCCTATCGAATTATTCAATAACACGGAACAACTCACTCCAAATAGCATTCAAGATTTATATAAAGCTGCATGCTTTATATTGGTGACCCCAACGGCCCTGTTTCAAAATTTCATCGCACCCTCCTGCCTATAATCTAACACGGCAAAAATTAACTTCCCACAATGGAACTATCTTGTCTGCCTTACTCTCCTCTATTGGTAGTTGTCCGATCTGCGCTTTCAAGGCTCAGATATTTCCAGGAAGTTTGGCTCATGCTGCATCAACGCCAACGTAACAAATTACTAAGGTGTGGGCAAATGCGGGCATCCACAAATACAGCATGCAGTTTTAAGGTTTGTTGTAAGTCAAAAAGTCGCGAAATCAGGTTCTTAATTACGGCATTTGAATAATCATAATCAAAAAAACGAAGGGTGGAATTCACTTGCAAGGGAAAGCAATGTGGCGGTTAGATGAACTGAAAAAAATTTGCAAATACACAATTATATCATAACGCCACAATCAATCAAAAATAAAATCGATATTTTGAGTTATGTTTCTTGAAATTCGCTAGAACTGCCGCATCACTACTACGTACATGAACGAATCGCACAGTACAAACATCAAACTCACAGTCATTCAAGGACATCGTCATTAGATCGAAACCGGCCTAGCGAATTAAACATACAAGTGACAACTCGATTTACAACTCACTCCAAATAGCATTCAAGATTTATATAAAACTTCACGCTTGCACCTGCATAGAAATACCAACTGCAACAGACCAACCATGCTTATGCGACCAACAACTTGTTAATTCTTCTTAAGTGGACAATGAAAACGAGCCGAGATGAACCATCTGTTGATGTTGTACGAGAAAGTGTCGACACTGATCCATCTGTGTTTACTCGTCGACGTCCTATTTACTTGGGCATCTCCCGAACATCGCTACGACGCATTCTAAAAGTTAACCTGAAGATATTTTGTTATAAAATTGAAACGACCCGAAAACTATTGCCGAGGGATCCACTGTCTACAATATGCCAATAGATTAATTTTGTTTGCAACAGAAAATTCCAACTTATGGAACACTCTTATTATGTGCGCTGATTCTCATTTTCATTGATATGTAATAAACAGAACTGCCAAATTGTCAGTCAGGAGAATCCGCTAGTCTAGCATCATTTACACTCTCTTAAATGCACTGTTTAGTGTCGAGTTATCGGTCCATATATTTTTTCAAAAATAAAAATGAGCATCCATATGGCAGTAAACCGGATAATATTGGAAAATTGTTACATATGGTACCTACGCCTCATAATTGTCGTCGCCTCCGGGTCCTCGTTCGTTAGAACGGGTGGGTAAAGTGACCTAGGTGTGGGGCGGGTCACGCTAAATGACGGCAGATGGGCTGGTTTACGGTGTTACGCGACCCGTGCCAACAAACTACCAGGCTGGGGGCCCATTTAACAAAGCCCAGTCGCAAACGGAGCCCTCTGGATACCTGGCGACCTCCAGTTGTAAGTAGCCTTACCTGCGTAAGCGGATCTCTGCGCAGGTGGACCATATATTTCTCCGACACTCGTGGGAACAACATGGAATCCAATAAAAACAAAACCGAGACCGGCACTCTCCAAAGGCCGGAAAAAACCGAGACCGGCACTCTCCAAAGGCCGGAAACAAAAAGTGAGAGCTCAAACCGTAAAGGTGGGGCTCCCTCAAAGACACCAGGGGGAAGCAAGTTCAAGGCTTTTAAGCCAGGGACGAGCGGAACTCAGGGTAAGTTAAGGGCTGCTGAGGGAGGTTCGACTAACGTCAACCAATTGAAGCAGCGCTATAGAGATAGACGCGCGGCGTTTAGAGTTTTGGACAGGTGGGCTGCAACCCCTGAGGGGCAGCTTACGGCTGAACAAAAGCAATCCGTGAGATGGGCCAAGAAAACGGTCGAAAACTCAGAGAGGGACCATGTGTCAAAAAGACAGCGGTCCCAGGATGAGTTGGAGTTCGTGGACACAAAACGGCCCAAAATGCAGGCGGAGAAGGAAACTCCTCACAAGGTTTTGCCTCCTAACAAGGCTAGACCAAAATCCTTCAGGGATATTGTGAAGGACCGTTTGTTGGTGCTAGCCGTCATTGACAGGAGTCATGAAGATGGGAGCATCACCATGGGAAAATGGAGTTTGGTGTACAATGCACTAAACTCCGTTTTCCTAAGGATCCTAAGAGAAAATCCAGGACCCCCTCCATCCTGCAGAGATGCGGGCTGGCATCAAGGGCGCGTTAAACTTATAGCGTGCTCTGATGCCAGATCAGTGGAGCTTTATAAAAAGGCGGTAGCGGAGGTGGGAGAGGTGTGGCAAGGCGCGAAGCTGGCGGCTGTAGGCAGGGAAGAGATTCCTAGCAGGCCAAGAGCACGCGTCTGGCTGCCAACCGAACCAGCTAGCCCAGAAGAGATTCTTGAGATAATCAGAATCAGCAACCCCGATCTTCCGACAGGAAACTGGAAGATCGTGAGGCAAGAGGATGCAAGGGGGGGCTCCAGATTATCAACGATGATAATCAACACGGAGTCCCTGGCGCCGCTTGCCGCGACTAAGGGAGTAATCGACTTCGGTTTCGGGTCGATTACTCTCAAAGTATACAAAAAAGACGAGGCTGAAACACGAGAGGAAGGCAGCTCGTCCACAACTGATGCAGTTGCACTTGGAGGAGAGACAGCCCAACCGATGGAGCTCTCCGAGGTGACCGCACTTGGAGAGGAGATGGGCAGCCGACTGTCCCTGGCGTCAGACGAAGAAAACCTGTCGGACCCAAGGGACGGGAGGACTGCAAACGTCGGGGAAACAAGTTCCATGGGGGGCGAGACGGGAGAAACCGGCGACTCCAATGGAAACAAAGGAAACTAGCCTGCGGTAGCGGGGAGTAAACAGGTAAGTAGGCTGAACTTGGTAAATTTATGCTAAATTTAATACAAATTAACCTACACCATTCAAAGGCGGCGTCGGCCGCCTTACTCCTCAGACTGACTAGATCAGAAGAGGACGTGGTCCTTATTCAAGAACCTTGGATAAACACCAACAGGATCTGTGGCCTTAAAATGAAGGGGTATAACTTATTATACTCAAGAAATTCGGGGAATATCAGATCCTGCATTCTTGGAAAAAATAATTTAAATATGTTCCTTCTTCCTCAATACAGCAATGGTGACGTAACTGCGGTCAGCCTAGAGGTTGATGGCAGTATATTTTGGCTGGTCTCAGCCTATTTGGACCGGGACAAACAGGTTCCGCCGGATAACCTGGGGGACCTGGTCCTCGAATCGTACAGGAAGAAGATTGGGGTGCTCCTTGGAGGTGATGTAAATGCGCAC
The DNA here is from genome assembly GCA_963932295.1 of Tipula lateralis. Taxonomy (NCBI): domain Eukaryota; kingdom Metazoa; phylum Arthropoda; class Insecta; order Diptera; family Tipulidae; genus Tipula; species Tipula lateralis. Next base: position 174,856,088 of record OZ010737.1, on the reverse strand, counting down.
CACGCAATCTGGGGAAGCACTGATATCAACGAGAGAGGTGAGTTACTTTTTGATTACATTTTAAACAACAACCTCATGGTGTGTAATATTGGGCAAGAACCCACTTTTATTACTAAAAATCGGCAGGAGGTTCTGGACGTAACCTTCGCCTCAAAAAACCTGTACCCTTTGGTCAGGGAATGGAGAGTGGCGAAGGAACACTCCTTCTCTGACCATCGTTACATAACATTTAGTCTTAACGTTTCCCCTGCCACCCGGAAACCTTTCAGGAATCCCAGAAAGACAAACTGGAGCAAGTACGGGGAAACCCTTATAGGACTACTATTACCAGAGACCCCTGAACCACCAGCGACAGTGAAGGAACTGAACAGCATAGTGGAAACTTTCACAATTGCTTGCAATCGGTCCTTCAACGCTGCTTGCCCAATAGTTAAACCCAGGGGCAAGCAAAAACCGGCGTGGTGGTCTAAGGAACTGGGGACCTACCGGAAGGCGTGTAGGAAAGCATTTAATAGAGCCAAAAGTACGAGAGAGGCTCAGGACTGGGACTCCTACAAGGAGGACCTCAAGATATACAAAAAAGAATTAAGGAAGGCACAGAGGAAATCATGGAGACTCTTCTGTGACAAAATAGAAGAAGTCTCCGAGACCTCTCGTCTTAGGAAGATTTTGTCTACCAATCCTACCAGTCCCAGTTATTTAATTAAACCAGATGGATCCTGGACTGCTTCTAGTAAGGAATCCTTGGAACTTCTCATCGAAACCCACTTTCCGGGAAGCTTCGATGACTCGACAGGGACTGGTACTCATCAAGAAGCAAACGTAATGCGCATAGAAGATATCGTAACCAAAGAACGGATCCTATGGGCAATTGAAGGGTTCAAACCCTATAAATCGGCGGGCCCTGACCGTATTATTCCCGCGGAGCTTCAGAAAAACTCGAGGGTTATGCTCCCCTGGTTGGAGGTAATCTTCAAAGGGTGTTTAAAACTTGTCTGTACTCCGCGGGAGTGGATGGAGGTCAGAGTGATTTTTATTCCGAAAGCGGGTAAATGCTCGCAGGGCTACCCTAAAGACTTAAGACCAATAACTCTATCATCCTTTCTATTGAAAACCTTGGAAAGGCTGATAGATATCTACATACGCTCAAAAATTAGACCTAGTGACTGGGCTCAGACTCAGCACGCTTACTGTAAAGGGAAGTCTGTGGACACAGCTCTGCATGCCCTGGTAAATACAATTGAGAAATCATTATTCTCGCAAGAGTTTTGTATGGTGGCGTTTCTTGACATTGAAGGCGCCTTTAACAATGTAAGGAAGGAGGCAATTCTGGAGGGATTGTCGCTACTAGGTGTGGATTACCCTATAAGTAGGTTAATCAATCATATGCTTGGGTGCAGGATGATTAACTCAGAGCTGGGGGAATCCACCATCAGGAGACGGGTGACTAGGGGAACCCCACAGGGAGGTGTTCTGTCTCCTCTGCTCTGGAACATAGCAATCAATGAGCTGCTATTAAAGCTGGAGAGAGAAGGGATCGGAGTGATTGCTTATGCAGATGATGTAGCGATAGCTGTCTCTGGGAAATACATAAGCACAGTGGCGGAGGTAATCCAAAATGCCCTCCTAATTATAACGAGGTGGGCCACCAAATGTGGACTGGCAATTAGCGCGTCTAAAACTGAATTGGTACTATTTACGAGGAAATATAAAATCCCTGTAGTAGATCCACCTCTCCTAAATGGTAACAGACTAGCTTTTACGGACAAGGCAAGATTTCTAGGCGTAATCTTGGACAGTAAGCTAAGCTGGAAGCCCAACATTCTGGAAAGAGTAAACAAGGCCAATATAGCTTTGTACTCGTGTAGGAACGCCATCGGAAAGAGATGGGGCCTGACGCCGGAGCTGGTACACTGGCTATACACTTCCATAGTAAGACCTGTACTTATGTATGGGGTGAGCGTGTGGTGGCCAGCTCTTGATAAAATAACATACAGGAAAAGGATTGAGAAGGTGCAAAGAACGGCCTGCATGCTTATAAGCGGGGCACTGAGGACAACACCTACAAGTGCCTTAGAGGTCTTGTTTCACCTTCTCCCCGTGGACATTTATGGTAAGCAGATGGCGTCGATTACGGCCACTCGACTATCAGCCATATCTCAGTGGAAATGTCTTCAAATAGGACACTCGACGATAGTCAGATCGCTGAGGAAAGAACTGGCGAATATTGACTATGTTACACCGACTCTGTGCTTCGAGAAAAGGTTCAAAACCACCTGCCCTTCAAGGGAATCCTGGAGGAGCGGGTTGGCAGCTGAAACGGGAGCATTGCAGTTCTTTACGGATGGCTCCAAGCTAGACGGTAAAGTAGGAGCTGGAGTCTTCTGTGATAAACTAGAGGTAGATATAGCAGTTCGCCTCCCTGATCACTGCAGTGTGTACCAGGCAGAAGTGATAGCGATTGAAGAGGTCCTGAACTGGTTGAAACATAATGTGGTATCCTCGACTGATATCGCAATTTATGTGGACAGTCAGGCGGCAATCAAGTCGCTGGGTTCTGTTTCTCTAACTTCTAGAGTGGCGTTGGGTTGCCGCTCGTCTCTTAATGAGATGAGTGAGCATTTCAACATCCAGGTAGTCTGGGTCCCCGGCCACTCAGACGTTATGGGAAACTGCAGGGCGGACGAACTAGCGAGGCACGGTACAAATCTCCAACTGCTACCGGAAAGGGCGAAGTTGGGGAGACCCATTAACGCACTAAGGACTGTGCTTAAAAAAGAGGCGGAAGCCTCTGCGAACAATAGGTGGACGAACACCCTCTCATGTAGAGTGGCAAGACAAGTCTGGCCAAAGCTGAACTTGAAACGCTCAAAGGCACTTATCTCCCTGCGAAGACGTGAACTTAAAACGGTCGTGGGGATACTCACAGGACACTGCCTTCTTGGAGAACATGCGAGAAGGCTGGGTCTGGAAGTAAATGACTTTTGCAGAAGCTGTAGGGACGAGGAGGAGGAAGAGACGTTAGTCCACCTCCTATGCTCATGCCCGGCTTTGGCACACAAAAGACATGAATATCTGGGTATGTTTTTAATGGACTGCCTTTCCGATCTCGAGAACTGTAATGTGCGAGACTTATTACGCTACGTAAGCAGCTCTAACTGGTTCTCATAGGGGTAAAAGGGGAGTAAGATCCTGTGGTATCACAACGGACCGTTTCCGGTCTAAGTGTGCTGTAGCAGCCACTCAACCTAACCTAACCTAACCTACATATGGTACAGTACAGCCTGATTAATCGTTACATATGGTTCCAGCGAGATGGAGCTACAGTGCATACCACGGGAGAGACAGTGGTGGTTCTTTCCGAATAATTTTAAAAGATGCTGATTTCAGTGGCCTAGCTCATTCCTCACTTTTGTCGGTCTATTTTTCGGAGGTTTGTTGAAGGATCGGATTTATGCCAACCTTAAAATATTCAGGAACGTAGAGTATTCGCAATGAATTTGCAAATTTGGAGCCAGAAATGTTGACAAAACGTAATGCAAATTTTTTTATTTAAATGGAAGATATTTAAAGGACGTCATTTTTGAATCTTATGAACGACAACAGCTAGTTACCACTTCCCAACTATACCAAGATACAGATTAAATTTCAACTCTTATATTTGTGGATTTGTTGAGATCTCATATTTGTAAAAATTAAGGATTAGGGTCCTAAAATTACATTAACCTGAAGTAATTTTTTGAAAATGGCCAGTTTCTGCGAATGAGGAACTCCTGTATTGGTTGAAACATAACGTGGTATCCTCGACTGATATCGCAATTTAGCGATTTATGTGGACAGTCAAGCGGCAACCAAGTGGCTGGACTCTATTTCTCTGACGTCTAGAGTGGCGTTGGATTTCCACTTGTCTCTGAATGAGATGTCTCCGGCCACTCGAACGACATGGTAAACTGCAGGGTGATGAACTAGCGAGGCATAGAACAACTCCCCAACTGCTACCGGAAAGGGCAAAGTTGGAGAGTTCCATTAAGCCACTCAAGATTGTGATTTAAAAGGAGAGAGTAGACTCAGTGAATGAACGGTGGACGAACATCCTCTCAAGTAGTGTGGTAAGGCGTAGAAACGCTCAAAGACACTGTTCTCCCTACGAAGACATGAACTAAAAACGATCGTGGGGATACTTACAAGACACTGCCTTTACTTGAAGAACGTAAGGCCGGGCTAGGTCTAGAAGTAAATTACTTTTGCACAAGCTATATGAACGAGGAGGAGGAAGAGATATTTGGGTAAATTCTTAATGAACTGCTTCTCGGATCTCGAAGACTGTAAGGTGCGAGACTTATCACGCTACATAAGCAGCTCAAACTGGTTCTCATAAGAGTAATAGGGAACTAAGATCCTGTGGTATTACAACGGACCGTTGCCGGTCTATGTGTGCTGTAGCAACCACTCAACCTAAGCTAACCTATATATATGCAATGGAAATGCCTGACATACATAGTAGAATAAGATATTTTACGTGGTCCCAGAACAGACTCTAGTATGAAACTGAAGAATAAATACTAAAAACCAAGAATAAATAAAATTCTCGATCCTATTTATTTATATTCAAATACGCATTTTATTTATATAATATATAAATTTGTTTAATAATAGTACAAAATAAGCAAAATAAAAATAAACAAATACAATTATATTGATTTGATTTTGATAAATAAAATATCAAAAAAACAAAACAAAAAAATATTTCGAATGGAATGATGAACAAAATTATAATATTTAAATTTGCGATATATTTTTATAATAATTACGATAAATATATATTTTTTATACGTTAACAATATTTTAGCTACGAAAATTAAACAAAATTTTATGGTGTTAACGTTTTTGTTTTTCATATCAATATGTAATCGAATCTTTTTTGGATAAAGACTTCGATTGAATTTTGGTCACGAGATTTTTGTATGTTCGCAAAATAACAAATTCCCAATTTGTGTATTATTAATTACAAATATAACAATAAATATAATTTAAATATAGGTTTTTATGATAATTTTGCATTAGAATTTAAATGATCAATAGATAAATGAACTGTATTCGATAATATTTTATCATAAAATTCTATGATTGATGAATTATCAGCCTCGTTTCAGGCAATTTCTTTAGCTGATGGCAAAAACGATTCCCAGTATTTTATTAGCTGCTGTTGGTGGGCCATTTGATCCTCAAAATATCGTATCATTATCGATTTAAAATCTTTGCTTCGATTGACTTCGAAACGTTCGACTTCTTTTTTGATTTCGGCCGAAATGTCGTCAAATTCTTTTTGACAGCGATGCACTTTAGCTTCCCATTCTTCGACTTCTTTTTGCGCCTGATCTATTTTATCGTTGCGTCCGGCCAATTCTAATTTAGCCTTATTTTCACGTTTTTTCGTTAGCTGCAGTTGAGCATGCTCCCAATTTTGAAATACCTTAACTCGTTCGTGAAAAACATCTTTATTAGCACCGAATAAACCAATGTAATCTTTTACAGTTTCTGAAAGTATATAGTGGTCAGAATTAGCTTGTTCCGATCGTAATAATTCGGCCTTCTCTTCAACATCCGCGAGTTGAGATAAAGCCCGTGATAATCCGGTATGCTCCTCACATGTACTTAACATAGCCGCCGATTTAGCTACTCCTCCGGTGAGTATGGCTAATTCTTTACGATGCATTACTAATGTTTTTAGTGAGTTATGCAATTTTTGCATATGTGTATCTAAACTTTCGATTTCAGAAATTTTATCCTCAAACCACGGATCACTTTCATCCATTTTGTATGTTATCTTATTAACTGTTTCACCAACTTTATTAAAAAGACGCATAACACCAGCACCAGATAAGGTAGACGTATTAACCGCCTTCGGTAGATCTAGTTCACTTTCCAAAAAATTCATAAATTCAGTATCGACCACAAGGATTGGATGCTGTGCCGTACGATTCAAATATCGTTCGAGTGCAGCACGACGATTCTCTAGAAATTCAACATTCATTCCGGTACCAGCATCAGTTTGCTGTTGTGACATTTTAACTTTAGTAGTTCCGATGAGATTTTTTTGTGGTGCCGGGGGTATTATCCGACCCGAACGTAAATATTTCCCGACTAAAATATCGTGAAGTCCGAGAAAATCGCTAAAACGTCGTAACGTGTGGAACTGTCGTTGTTTATATTTTGGATGGTTGGTTCGTGTGGAAACTCTTAAATAGAAATAAATTGATATTAATTTATAGTGTATAAATTTAAAAATAAATATACATACTTATAAGCCACATACGAGCCCATGCCATCGCCAATTTTTTGTGGTTCCGAAACGTTAATCTCGACAAAAACATCGCCCGATTCATCTGTTGCTACCTCTTCGAGGGTTGGTGATAAAGGCTGTCAAGTAAAACATTACAATACGCCCATATAAATTATCAACAATTCTTATCAATATTACATTTAAATTTGAAACACTAACAATTACTTAAGTAAATAAAATTATAATAATCAATTGTTTAGTTTGTTTCTTTTTAATCTTTTGCCATCTTGTTTTGGGGCTAACTCTGTCGCGATTCGATTATTTACGTTCTACCTTACACCAATAAGAGCGATATCGAGGACGTAACGCGATAGGTCCGATTTACGTAGAACCATTTTCATATTGAGTAGCTCCTTGCCAGCCTATAGCACTGACATGAAAGATGGATCGACCCATGAATTCTGCAGTTTAATAGGAAGTCATAGATATGTTCACTCACACCACCGATCGTTATCAGAAGGTGAAAAGTCCTGTTTACTTTCCGTGCCTAACGGGATTCGAACCCGAACCTTAACCCATAAATTTTAATTTATAAAATTATTTACAATGAACAATCAAATTAGAATCCATCCACCTTTACTAATAGGAATGATGACAGATTACAAATCTATGCGACTCCATATATAGATAGTGTAAACAATTAACAAGATATTGCAATTTAATCAACAAAATTAATTGATTAGAATACAAAATTATACTAAATAGCTCCTAAATGCTAACATACCTGGGTTGGTGATTCAAAAATTTCATTATCCTCATCAGGTGTTGTGATATCAACATTATCAAATAAAGGTGGATTATCTTGTGAGCTGTCCATTTCGTTAATTATTTTATGTACAATCGATTTATTTATAATAGTTTGGAACCTTATTTTGTTTGTAATCTTAATTAAAGATTAATTGGTTTTATAAAACGTCAACACTTCGACAACACAAAAATAATTTGTATGGAAATGCAATGGCAGCCGGCTGACGTTTAGTGATAAAATTGAATATTTTCGAAGGGTGCGTTCCTTTTGTTGAGTGGAGTGTATCGAAAGCGTCAATACTCTCTATTCGCATTTTTATGAAAATAGTGTGACATCTGGAGAAATATTTCAAAACTATGCAAAACAGAAAAAATAGTAGTTACCAATTCCTAGTAAAAATATTTTTGTCGCCTTTTAGTAAAAAAAATCAGTTTGAATTATTTATTAATTTGACAGCAAAGATAGTGAACATCAATACCAATTATGTCTTTGTGAAATATTAACGGCGTAGTATCATTACCCATAAACTTTTTAATCAACCATACACTGTATTTTGAACACCCATATAATGTTTTGATTTAAAATTTTGAATTAAAAATCAATATGGAAATATTAACATGACTACTACTTACATTATCCAATCAATCTTAAATGTGTACATATTACAAATCTCTCGATCAATGAATAGACATCATTGTTCCATTATTCTCTGAAAACCAAATAACTTATATTATTTACAACAGGTAAGAAAACTCGTACATAAAAAACTGTGGAATTAAACAAAACCAGGCTATCTGTAAAACCCAAAATGTTGGGAAACCGCATTTAAAGCATGTGTAAAAATTTTTTGAAATTTTTTTATATTACGTTTGAATATATTAAAGCTATTAATTACATTGAATTGTAGAGCCAATTTTACGTATATTTTACTAATTAAAATCGAATAACAACCAAAAATAAAGCTATATTTCAATAATTAGTAAGATATCTAATTTGTTAGTGAAAATGTTGTAAATATAAACTTTTTTACATTTATTTTTAAACAAAAACATTTTACATTTATTTTTCAAGAAATTTACAACTTTTTTAGTTGCGTAAAACTGAATAAATTAAGAAAACTAATTTTTTCCCAAATTTATACAGTTTAAATTTATAAACGTGTACAGAGTACCTGAAGATAACCGATGGTTTCCACTTGGCATGCATTGCAAATATTTGGAAAGGGAAATTTTGTTTTTGTTTTTTAGTTTCTGTGACTGTATAAAGTGTTTTTGTTATTTAATATTGTTTCTCGATTTAAGATATCTAGTTCTGATGAAAATTTTCTCGAAAAATATTGAAAATTATGTAAAATGGATTATTTTATTAAATACAGCCTCAAATTCTGCAACGAATTGCATCAAAAAGTAAAAAGTGATTTTTTTGCAGATATCCAGTTTTTGTTTAATTCCACAGAAATATTCTCAACATAAAATAGTACCTTGCAATGTCGCAGATGGTAGCATTATTGAGTTGTTAATACATGCGTTTCTATATTCATACATTATCGATCAATCACAAATACTCGTGTGGATAGCACTAATTATGTTTGGTAAACGTGAACATATTTTTCGAATGTATAAAAAATGGCTTATTGGGTTGTACATAAACAAATCTGACTTAAACAACGTCTGTCACTTATATCAATCATAACCTTAAAAAGTCCCGAATTTGTTTGCGTATATAACACACACTGATTATGTTTAAAAAATAATGAATTTTCCGATTGTAACATCAAAAGCTTTCACTGCAATTCAAAATCTAAATATAACTGAATTATCAAAATGTAGTTCGCGCGAAATACGGCCGCTTCTACCATCATTGGTTCGTATGAGTTTGTTGACACCGCTCGATACAACACAAAACTCGATTGAATCAAGAAAACAGATTTTATCAATTCTGGTTGGAATCGAAATTGTTAATAATATTGTAGCTCTATTGCAACTGAACTATCACGAACTAGAAGTTGATGTACGAAAAGAACAACAGCTACGTCAAAAAGTTCAAGCGACAGGAACATCATCAAGTGCGCAGCAGGATGCAACAACAATACATAATCTCCAAAACGGTGTTACGTTGGGATTTGAAAGAGCCGATGTCACGCGGAAAGTCCGAATAGTTCTGTCAGAATTATTCTGGATTCAGAGTCAAATAGCTGAACAGAATATGATTGTTGGTAACGCGATATCAAAAGGTGGAAATTCTATTGAAATTTCCATTAAACCATCGGAGCTGTTTAATAATGATATTTATTTAGAAGAAATTGCCGATATTATATGTATTGCACTGGCAGAACTACCATCAATAATTACTATTCAAGAAGTGGTTGAAACGTTGCTGTACGTGAATAATGGATGTCACATCATTTGCTGGGTTGTAGCCAATATGCCAGATTGTTTTAAAGAAGGTAAATCGTTTACAAAGTTATTTCCAAATATTTGTATCAATTTCGCTCATATATTTCAGTCCTAACAACTTTAATATCAAACGGTGATGAGGAAACTGCCGATGGCAAACTAAGGCTTATTTCTCTCAGCGTTTTATGCGAAATGAATCCAGGCCAAGCTTTATCCGTTCGGACAATGTGTATCGATATGTGTAAAATGCCATCACTAATGCTAAAACTCAGTCTAAAAGATCCACAAGATTTAATTGCCTTTGTGTCCGGATTGCTGTTGGGGAATGATCAAACGACAAGATCGTGGTTTGCAGGCTTTGTACGCTCAAGTCAAAAGCGTAAGGGTGATGCATTACAAATGGTTCGCGATGAATTATTGAAACAGTTACAGAGTTTGGTGGTATTCTCCCTTAATTCCCAATTACCTGACGAGTATGTAGTACAATCTGCTGCTTTGCTACGACTTTATTGTGCTCTACGTGGCATTGCTGGAATAAAATTTAATGATGATGAGATTCATCTACTTTTACAATTGGTTACATCAAAACCACCACCAACTCCTAGTGGAATACACTTCGTATCGCTTGGATTATGCATGCTGATTGCTTGCCCATCACTTATATCACAACCAACTTTGGAAGCTAAAGGGATCGAATGGGTCCAGTGGCTAATCAAAGAAGAGGCATATTTTGAGAATAACAGTGGAATTGCTGCATCATTTGGCGAAATGCTTCTATTAATGGCTATCCATTTCCACAGTAACCAGGTTTCAGCGATTTGCGAATTGGTGAATTCAACACTAGGTATGAAAATTCCACTTCGACCGAATACGACGACACGAATGAAGCAAATTTTTACTCAAGAAATATTTACGGAACAAGTTGTAACCGCACATGCTGTTAAAGTGCCAGTTACGTTAAATTTAAATGCCAATATTCCTGGTTACTTGCCGATACACTGTATTCATCAGTTGCTGAAATCACGGGCATTCTCTAAACACAAAGTACCGATTAAAAATTGGATTTTTAAACAGATCTGTAATGCCACAAATCCATTGCATCCGGTTTTGCCTGCTCTAATTGAGGTATATGTTAACTCTATAATTGTGCCAACTGCCAAAACTCCACTTGAACATACACACAAACCACTTTCGGAGAGAGAAATATTGAAAGTTTTTCAAAATTCTGTAGTTGGCGAACATCTGGACACAAAACGAAAAGTCTTCTCATTTGACTATGATGTAAATATGGATAAGGATGGGCAGCACCTTGTGAGTTCAGCATCTAATGTAGCAGAAGCGAATACACTAGAATCTGATGATTCAATAGGAAATTCGAGTCTAACATCACAACTACTCTTACTTTACTATTTATTGTTATACGAAGACGTTCGACTTAGTAACATGGCTACGATCAATTCAAGTGGTCGAAAAATCAAGAGTTATTCGACGGAATTTTTATCAGAACTTCCCATCAAGTATCTGCTTCAACAAGCACAAAAAAATCAGCATGAATATGGTGGCTTATTTAGTCCACTACTGAAACTGCTTATAACACATTTTCCGCATTTATCGTTGGTTGACGATTGGATCGAAGAAGAGTCGATATCATTACATGCTTCATCAACCAAACTAATAACGGACATGATGATCGTCGAAGCGTTTGAAGAAATGGAACTTACACCTACAAAAACTATTAAATTACTACGACATCTATTAAAAAAATCTCCGACAGATTTGTGGCCTCTCGCGAACACCATTGTACAGTATTTCAAACAAATTTTGGAACCAGAAACACCACGTCTCATCCAAGAATTGTATAAAAACGTTTGGATTCGACTGAATACTGTATTGCCTCGTCGATTGTGGGTCATGTCGATCAACGCTCTAATGCCCAAAGATCATATCATGAAGAACTTTGTATTAACCCAAGAAAATATCTTAATTGATCCCTTACAAGTATTACGATGCGATGAAAGAGTATTCCGAACACCTGATGCGCTTGCAATTGTTCTTAGAATATTGCAAGCGAGTTTGGCAGCATCAAAATGCCAACTTGCTCGCCATATACTAGATAGGCCATTGATTGATAAAGGCAATCAAGGTCAAAATGATAATGAACGAGAAGAACTGAAAACTGCGTTAGTTGCATCACAAGAAAGTGTCGCCGTACAAATATTGTTGGAGGCGTGTCTAGAGACGGAAGAAGATAAAAGAAAGTTGGGACGTGAATGGGCTTTACGTGAAGTTCGTGGCATTGTATGTACCTATATACATCACGTATTTATATCAGAACCATCGCTGGCTAAATTAGTTCATTTCCAAGGATATCCACGAGAATTACTGAGCATGACGGTTCGAGGGATTCCATCAATGCACATTTGTTTGGATTTTATACCAGAACTACTAAGCATGGCTGAAATGGAAAAGCAAATTTTCGCCATCGATTTAACATCACAACTATGCCTACAGTACGCTATACCAAAATCTCTTAGTATTGCAAAGCTATGTTTAAACACTCTGGCCACGCTGGTCGGTGTATTATCCAGCGATATTCGAATTGAAATGTTTCGTTCGATTCTTCCATGCATAGCACGATTTGGTGAAGCTTTTCCGCCACTACTCGATGATTGTCTTCAACTACTATTCCAATTAGGTCGTATTACCGATTCTCAAGTTGCATTAGGTAGATCTGCGTCTATGCCAACGCTTTCATTAAGCCCGGGTTCACGATTGCGAGCACAAAATCAAAGAACACAATATGCCAAGAAACTATTCGATGAGATTGAAGGGACATTTTTGAAGCTACTTGATGATGCCGTTTTAAAGCCGCGAATTTATTAAATATATAGAATTTTATAGATCTCTTTGTACAATAAATAAAATATTTTACAAATTCTTGGTCACATTGTAATGTTTGCCTTTACATTGATTACAGAGAAATAGTGGACGATAGTGAAAGTAATCGAACGACCTACAACAGACGCTACTGCAAATTTTTTACTATGATTCGATTTTGGAATCACCCTACGTTTATTTGTATATGTCATTTTTAAACGTCAAAGCGCGAATTGTGTACAAACATTGCCAGGCCAATATCTCATTGCCATGGATGACAAATTTTGCCGTTTTTGTAGTAATGAAAATCAAAAATTGGTTTCAATCGCTGGGAATTCAGCAATAAATAAATTGTATCAAATACTAAATTTAACATTAATGGAGGATCGTTTACCACAATCGATTTGTATACCGTGCAATTCGAAAGTCAAACCAACAGTTGAGTTCTGTAATCGAATTATAGAGTCAGATCAGAAGCTGCGAACCAAATTATGTTTGCCAATCATAGATAATAAACTAAGGTAATATTTACTGTTCAGTTCTAAATATTTTAACATTTCATTAGATTGCTTCCATTTCATAGTCCACCAAAACATGACAACGTTGATGGGATTGTAAGTTACATAAAAACTAAAGGTAACATAAGGATTGCCAAAATTTCAGTGAATTCTTATGATAAAATAATCAAGCGTGACTGTAGTCCCGTGTTCTGTGAAACGAATTCAATGACTCATTCATCGGCAAGTGAAACAGCAGGTCAAGATGAAGACAGTGATGTATCTCAGTCAGACCCAGATGATAGCGATGATGACGAGAAACCATCGAATCAAAATAAACGAATTTCTCATAAAAAAGAACGTAGTAATACAACTATTGTCGAGATTATTGAACCAAAATACGTTTGTGCTCGATGTCGAGGAAAGTTTACCACCCTCGATAATTTGAACGATCACTTAGACCACAGCATAACATGTAAAGATAAGAATGTGAAATGTGAGCCATGTGATAAGATTTTTAGTACACGACGTCAATATCAGAAGCATGTTAACGGGGTACATCGGAAAAAAGTAACGTCGAATATATGTGAACGTTGCAAGAGAAAATTTACTACCCCTGCTGATTTAGAGAAACATAGTGCAATCTGTACCGGGGACTTTGGCGAAGAAAGATCAGGAATTTTATTCAAATGTAGAGAATGCTACAAAACATTTGATAAAAAACTCGAATTAATGGAACACATCCAACATCATCCGGTAACTATAAAACTTCGTTAGTTCTTATGGATTGTCCAAATTCATCAAAACTATAATATTTCCAGTGTACTCTACTGTGTGAAACGTGTGGAAAGGCATGCGAAACCCGAAAACAATACCATCAACATAAAAGCAAACATTTGAATTTGAAACCATTTGGGTGCGATTCGTGTGATAAACGGTTTGCCACTCGAACCGTCCTACTTGCTCATCAACACGTACATACCGGTATAAAACGTTACGTTTGTGATACCTGTGGCAAAGCATTTGCAAAAAAATCTTCACTTACTGTTCATATTAGAGTCCATACGGGAGAAAATCCTTACGAGTGCCGAGAGTGTATGGCTAAATTTACAACACTCGATCGGCTCAAGAATCATGTAAAAAAGCATCAAGAAAATAATTGCTACGTTTATTAATTGTATACTAGAGATTATGCTTAGATTAGTAAATTAATAAAATTCACAATAACTTAGTAGAATAAATATTTAACAGAAATACATTTTTAAATAATTTAATATTAAAACCTTACAAATGCTGTTTTGTTTGTGTTCTGTTAGGTTGGTAGCCCTTGAATTGGTTGATTATTGGCGGTTGGCACTCTTGTTGTGTTTTCTTTTCGTAAAGTTCAATTAAAAAATAAATAAAATTAATTTACAAGTAATTAAAAATAATTATAAGTTTTAATTTGAAAATAAGGTTTTAAAGTAACATATTCTTTATAAAATTACTTCAAATTACACAAAAAACTATGAAATAAACACAAAAATTAGACATAACCTCAAAAACGCATTTGTGTCAAAGTTTGTTGTGTCAAAATCGTATTTTATATTTTGGTAAATTTATAATTTGTACTGATTGCTGCAATAATGCCACCGACTATACAAAATGGGGAGCCACAAAATGGGACTGACAAACGGCCTCCGCCAAAGCCTGCTGAAAGAAGGTATTGTATAGTGTATATATTATTTGTAAAGTGGGCTTATGTGTAACATTTGTTATAGGACCGAGTTGATGTGTCGCGTCAAATACTGTAATACATTGCCAGATATTCCGTTCGATCTAAAATTTATCACCTATCCATTCGAAACTGATCGTTTTATTCAGTACAATCCAACATCGTTGGAACGCAGCTATAAATATGAAGTTCTCACCGAACATGATTTAGGTGTAACAATTGATTTGATTAATCGCGATTTATATCAACCTGATCCCTATGGACATTTGGATCCGGCAGATGAAAAACTTTTGGAAGAAGATACGCATACACCACAAGATTCTATAAGATCGCGACAACACTCCCGCAGTGTTTCGTGGTTGCGGAAATCTGAATATATTTCAACAGAACAGACAAGATTTCAACCGCAAACAATGGAAAAGGTGGAGGCCAAAGTGGGTTACAACGTCAAAAAAAGTTTACAAGAGGTTACATTGTATATGGATCGTGAAGACCAAATCAAAGCGATCAATAAAACATTCGATGATACTAAACAAGATGTTACGAAACACTATAGTAAACCCAATGTTACTGCAGTCGAAGTGCTTCCTCTATTTCCAGATTTTTCGAATTGGAAATATCCATGTGCCCAAGTTATATTCGATTCGGATCCTGCACCTCAAGGTAAAAATGTACCAGCACAAATTGAAGAAATGTCGCAGGCTATGATTCGTGGTGTCATGGACGAAAGTGGAGAACAGTTCGTTGCATATTTCCTACCAACAGAAGATACACTTGAAAAACGAAGAGTTGATTTTACCAACGAAGTGCTATACGAAGACGATGAAGAATACGAATATAAAATTGCTCGAGAGTATAATTGGAATGTTAAAAGTAAAGCGTCAAAGGGGTACGAAGAGAACTACTTTTTGGTTATGCGTAACGATGGTGTGTTTTACAATGAGCTTGAGACTAGAGTGCGATTGAGTAAGAGGCGACAGAAAGTTGGCCAACAACCAAACAATACGAAATTGGTAGTTAAACATCGACCACTTGATGCCGGTGAACATCGCATGCAACGATATCGGGAACGTCAATTAGAACCACCTGGTGAAGAAGAAGAGGAAGAAGACGATGATGATGATGACGACGAAGATGAAGAAGATGAGCAACCGAAAAATGTTGAAGCCAAGGAAACTACAGATAAAGCTTCAGTGCGTAGCAAATCAAAATCACGTTCCCGATCCCGTTCACATTCTGGTTCCCGTTCACATTCCGGATCACGTAGTCGCTCTGCTTCTCGCTCTAAATCTCGTTCCCGTTCTGGATCACGGTCATCAGTTGGTACATCACGCCGTTCAAGATCTAAAACACGTTCTAAATCCCGCGCCAATACGTCCAAATCACGATCGGCAACACCGGACAGATCTCGATCCCGATCGACAAGTAAATCACCGTCGAGATCACGATCCGGTAGTAAATCTGTGTCGAGATCACGGTCACGATCTCACAGTAAATCGCCATCCCGATCTCGTTCTAAAAGTGGTTCGCGCTCG
Organism: Tipula lateralis; assembly: GCA_963932295.1. NCBI lineage: Eukaryota > Metazoa > Arthropoda > Insecta > Diptera > Tipulidae > Tipula > Tipula lateralis. The sequence continues at coordinate 174,839,978 of OZ010737.1, read as the reverse complement.
CGTAGTCGTTCAACTTCTAAATCAAGGTCGCGTTCGCCAAGCCGCAGCCGATCTAATTCGAGAACACCATCTCGTTCGCGTAGCGGTTCTCGTAGTGGTTCAGGATCTGAATGAAAATAAAATGATTACACAACTGTATTTTAATTTTGCTTCAATAAAAGATTATAGAAAATTTTACTCGTTTTTGTTTACAATTATTACATAGTCCAGCTGGTTCCACATTCCGATTTAGTATTTGTTAACAACATGGTAGTAATACGCACCAAACGGCTGCATTTGCGTTAGAAAAATTTGCGACGTAATTGGTGATGAATAAGGATCGTTTGGTTCCGATTAAACAAGCTACGATCATTCTTGTCTGTAACAATCTTTCATTTGGCCGTTTGTGTTCTGTTTGTCTACACGAAGAATCTCTATATTCTAAACAGATGTTATGGTTTAAGTAAGTTTGCTTAGACTATTTTAATCCCAACAGATGTTCGGTTGCCGGTTAAGACTGTTGAAGAGCATTTACATATTTCACTCTTAAGAGCCCGATAGTCAAACAGATGTTAAGAAAGGTCAAAATAACTAGTTTGCGTTAATACTCCCATTATGGATGCCAACAATTGCACAAGTAAGAACCAGATATCCATAAAACAAATAATTTTTGAAATACATTTCGTTGGCACGTAAAATCTATATCACGAGCACTAGACTGCTGTTTAGATAAACTAGATTAGTGTAATTTCATCTAAACTTAATCACTAAGGCTCGTTTGGTCCATTGTGACCTGCATTTCCACTCCTGAAATCTGTTGGTTCTTATAATGCCGTCAAAGATATCCGGTATCCTCAAGGTTGTCAGTTGATCATCAAATAGAAATCGTGATCCAAAACAGTGCCATCTATGTGAAGAGTATGAATAACAGGAGCACAAGAAGTGCTCATTTTCCCCCAGGAGCACAAGAAGTGCTCATTTTCGTCACCTCCCCCACAAAATTCACAGTTTCCATTGTTTCTAAATTTTTATTCGGAACATGTGATTATACATGATGCAATGTTCTGTTAGAATGCCTGGCAGACCCTCAAAGTGTGTCTTTGAGTTTCATTTGTCTGTTGTACTAAAGTATTTCCCGGAAACGCGCTTCGAAACCATAGTGTCCGAGGGCATGTGGGCAGTTATGGGCTGGCCCATTGCCTTCTTATTTGTCAATGCACAGAACGGCCAAATAGATTGCTCTGACTTATAGTCGAGCGGCTGTTTGTGCTGTACACCCTCTGATACAAAGATCAAGCGGCAACATACTCACTAGTCTTTATTAAGCAGTTTATACGTCTCTCTCCAACCCCACACTTTGTTCTAGGCCACCAAATAAGTGCGGCAAACGAGATTAAGGGTCTAATAACCGTAACGTATCGCCAGTACACGCGTCTGGGTTTCAGGCCCCACGATTTACTAAATGACTGTTTACATTACCAGTAAATGTTACATGCTTTGTTGAATTTCACTTTTATGTATTTTGCCATGTAATCTTCCGAGCTAACCGGAGCACAAGAGTAATAGGAGCAAATGCAGAAACGGAACTAATTTGAGCCATATGAATAGCCATTTATAGATGCCAATAAAAACATAATGTTTGTGTCCAATGGATGCCCTAGGTCTAGCCCTATTACCACTGAATGTCATAGTATATATAATCAATCATAAAATGTCTTAACGCCTTTGAACATATGCGTACGCGAAAACTAAGCTTAAACTTAGATAGCATTTGTATATAGGAATGTAAATCCACTTGTAGATCAGTGTTCAAAACTTTGATTGTCATGTATGCGAACGTTTTATTTGAAGTGGTTCAAACCTTGTTATAAAAACTCGATTGTTTGAGATAAGTTAGTCTACATACTCGTTTACTATAATGATCATCCTCCATAATTTTTTTTCAAAATTTTTGTTTATCAATAATTATTTCATCGAAATTTTATGAAATAAACTTATCGCACAAACATAAAAATTCTTATCAGATAAACTACAATAACTGATTTCACTATACACGTAATTAAATTTTTTTGTTACTTCCAGTTTGATAACAGCCTTTAGTTGATTCTATTCTTAGTCAATGCAGTAATTTTGACATTCACAGAAGTTTGTGTTTGTACCTGAGATTGCACCATATAGCCAAAGTGATAATCTTTGAGACATAAGATGAGCGACGGGTATTGTTTAGACGAAATGAATCCGCCACAATGGATGGATTGTGCATTCTTTGAAAAAGTTTTACATAAATCGGAATTGGATAAGTCGATTAAGGTATAATAAAGAGTGATATGGGGTTATCTGTGCTATTAATAATCAATATGGTGATATATGTATTTTTATGTATATTTGTAGATACAATCATGTGATATACAACCGGCTACCAAACCAGGCGATCACTTCACAAGCATCATGTTTCGCACACATCTCGAATTTTACTCGGAAAAATACAAAAAGCACAAGAGTATATCGCTTATAGTGAAGACTACACCGTTCGACGAAAATTTCAAAAACGACATTGTCGATTTATCAATATTCGACAATGAAATAAAAATGTATACCGTAACCCTGCCCCAAATTGAGCATCTAATGGAAATCGCAGGCGATCGAAAAATGTTTACACCCCGGCTACTGTACCAAGCGAAGGAACCGCATATCGTGATTATATTCGAAGATTTGATCGAAAAGGGTTTCGAAAATATTAAGGAACAATTAAACTATTCCGATACAAAAGTCGTGTTCGAATATTTAGCTAAATTCCATGCTATCTCGTACTACATCGAGAACAATTCGAAAGCACATAATTACAATCGAATTTCGGATTACAATATTGGTTTGTTCGACGAGCGGCATATTGAGTCACTCGAATTTTTGCTCGAAAATTTAACTTATTTGATCGATGCGATACAAAATCAGTGGAATAATCAGGACTATCTTAAAATTGCGTACAAATTAGAAAAACTACAGGAAACATTTTTGCGAAAGGGATGTGAAGTTTATAAGCCGAACGTGAACCTGTCGGTTCTAAATCACGGTGATTTCCACTATAAAAATTTAATGTTTCGCCGCGAAAATGATCAAATAAAGGATATGTATATGCTGGATTTTCAAACATGTATTTATGGATCACCAGCCATCGATATAATATACTGTTTGTATACGATCGCATCGAATGAGACCCGAGACCAGCATCGTTACGAATTGATTCAACATTATTATCAGTATTTCAATGAAGTGTTGACACGAGTTGGGCACATTGGTGCGCGGCCAACACTACTTGAATTGAATATTGAGCTAGCTCGGTGTGGATTTCTAGAAGTTATACTGACCATATGTTTTGTACCGTTCACGTATATTGATTTTAAGAAGATAAATTTTGAAAATCTGTTCGATGGCAGTACGAATAGTGTTGAGGTGAAGAAACAGGTGTTTAATGTGCCTGAATTTAAAAATATGCTAATGAAATCGTTAAAAGAATTTTTGCATAAGGGTTTACTGGATTAGGAGAAGTTTGTGAATATTTTGGATAATTTGCGATTGTTGAATAAATATATTTGACTTTTTTTTATAAATTAATGATTCGTTCTTTGTATACTTCATGCTCATTAATTTCATATTTCATTATTCATATAGAGATGTAGCATGATGGTAGGCAGCACAATTGATAATCAAACACTCGCTATTGTGCCATGACACAACTTCCGACTTTCTAAGCTTACCCATGTAAGCTCTCCTGAAGTCAAATAGATCGCATTTTTATATAATTAAAGAAGGCGGAAAAATTATTCCAGCACTCAAATGCCACTACAGGCCCACGGTTCAACCCACATACACATACAGATTACAAACAACCAATCGTGATTGATGTTTCGTCACCACCCCGGGAATCGTACCCGAGACCCTCGAATAACAGAGCAAGCCCGCTACTTTAACTGTCATGAGAGCATGCGTATAGTGATTTCTAAAGGCCGGGCTCAGAATCATATATGGATATTGTGATGGTAACGAGAACCTTCTTGTTTCGAAGCTATATCATTCGGCACAAGATCAACGAGGGTCTTATTATTAACGATCCGAAAAAAAAATATTATGATCTTGTAAGCAATGATATTTTCCGATCTAGTTATTAGTCGGATGAAGGGAGCTTGATTTGGTAAGTATGAAATACTTCGGTTATCGATATATCCCTCAGTAGACTTTTAGTATAGTGAAAACCAATCCAAAAAGTGCTTGGCCAAAACAGTGTTTTAATGTTGGATTACAGGAAGTAATGTAGACTTAAGAGCGTGAATTGTGGAAGGCAAACTGTAATTTAATACCCCAATTATAAACCAATACCAAAGAAGTGTTCATTAAGGATCCAACCTATGAACAATTATTAAAGGCCATTTAGAGATAAAATAACTCTACTTGGAGTTAATTTGATTAATTCAGAGCTGTCAATATTCAGACAGTTAACATTATGATGCTGTCTTTCTAGCTTTATTCGAATGAAGATGTCCGAGGACAAGAGGTCGCAGTTTGTTCAATCAATCAAAACGAGATCTATCGGGATGTAGTTCTCCTTTGCACAGCATCTATAGTGTCTTACATTATTCTGAGAAGAACCATTGTTCTATCAGAGGAAATTTGGTATGTACACCAGGTATTGCTATAGATTTGAGAGTCGATCAAGGAGTGAGTATATATGGTATTCATTTGAATATGTTTGAATATTTATTCATAATATGATAAAATAGTGTGGGAGAGTGTATCATGTTCACCCTTACTCTGGCAATTGGATTTTCTTTAAGCGAACTTCTAAGAACGGAATAATATGCAAAGTCAGATAAACTAAAATTGTATAGAGTATTAGTTTGGATCTCGATCTTTTCAAATACTAGAATCTTATCTGAATAGTCTGAAGTATTGGTTCTTCTAAAATCGAAGGAGTCAGAAAACCTGACAAATTAATTTTAAACACGGTTTTCCATCGTTGGTTTAGAATTCATTTGAGATATATACTCGCACCATGTACAAATTTAACCAACTGAAAGATTAACTTCGTTCGGCTCTACCTTGTTATCATAGACAACCGATCCGTACATTTTTATTGAATATTAATAATTCTGCATTTTGGCTTAATTTTAAAAGACTAAAAAGAACGAAAGTGACTTCAGATTTTAAAAGCAATTACCTAATTAAATGGAGGGAGACCAGAGAAGCCAAATTTCTCCCACATCAAAAAACAACAAAAACTGCCCAAAACTTAGCGTTGATGGCAAACCGAATTGTGCTCTCTAATGAACCATAATCGCAGTCGGGCCCGCTGGCTCCAAGACGTAAAATCCAATCTGACATCATTTGAGATTTGTTACTGGTGTACGATATTGTCTTTGCAACATTATATAAGGTCTGGCTGGTGAATGAATCTTTTAGAACCAGACTGTTTGATTCATTCTTTAGAACTAGATTGTTTGATTTGTTTGTTTCTATATTTGCAAAATCTTTTATTGCAGATGGTAGAACCTTCTTCACATTACATATAACATGGAAGATGGGTCGTCTCCTGAACTCTGCACTCTAACAGGAGATCATAGATGTGTTCCTTCACACCACCGATCGTAACAAGATGGTGAACAATTTCTTTTGCATCCTACCACAAGCGGGATTCAAACCTGGAACCTACCGCTCCAACTATAAATTGTATTGCATAATCATTCACTCTTATAATTAATTTGAGCAATTATAATGTTCACAATAACAATATATAAAACATTCAGGCGCAGTTAGAATATATGTATAAGAATTTTGTTGCATTTTACAAATATTCAGGCGAAAATCGAATTAATAATTTGACTGGTTCTTGATTGATAAATGGACTAAACTCTATAAACATTTAGGCGAAATTTGGATATAATAATTTGTACTGTTTCGACAACCGATCAAGTGATAAAAGTTTTATCGGGGACCTTAGTGTAGCATAATCTATACTTAGTGCAATATTTCATATGAAAACACTTGTGGCCAGTATGTATGTACATACATTAAATTTTGTCCACTTAAACTTGTGTGCGCATTGCTGTGCCAGATCAATATCTCTGTAGTGTATTTTGAATGTATATCGAGAAGCCTTAAGCTCATTTATCTTATCACCATCACTATTACGAGTCTATACATAATACAATGGATATTCGATTTGTATACACATATAGAATACATTTTCACTATCAGGCGTTTGGCTTTGTGCTTATCAATCTCAAGATATAAACTAAATCATTTGACTTTATATGGGTTTTGTAGAAAGTTGCATAATTTGGGTTAAACAATATTATTCCAATTTTAACTGTCAATCGTGGCAGAGGTATTAAAAGCTCCCAGTTAATTAAATATAAAAATATTTAAAATTTTTCAATCATGACGTCTTTGAATTGGTTAAACGATAAATATTTCGAAAAGGTTTTAAGACAAAGTGGTGTTGGACACGATATTAAAGTATGTGATTGGTGCTAGTGTAGAAATCAAGTGACATTTAAATTGTATAAATATTTAAATTTCTTTTGTATATAGATTAAAAGTTCAAATGTAACCAAAGAAGCGGAAACTGCTGGTGATCATTATTCTAGTACAGTACTTAAAGCTAAAGTACAATATTCATCTAATAAATTTAAAGATAACACGATCAATTTGATTGTGAAACTGGCGTTGAATCGGAAAAATGCGTTTACGGATAATACAACGTTTATGACTGAGATCAACATGTACCAGACGATAGATGATATGCATCGCCTGTTTGAAACATCTGGCGAGAGTATAGCGTTTGCACCTAGGTGAGTTATTTATACGAGACGAGATATAATCAAGATATATTAGTCGAAATAGAACCTGTATTAATCGGTATACGATTATACTAAATAATCTAGTATACAGCATATTTATATGCACAGTTACTCCTTACCGAAAATCAATAATAATTATCTTATCATTTCGATTGCCCAAAAACGACATTTTCGAACATACAAATAAAAACTAATTCAACAACATCGATCTCGTGACTTTATCGCGAACAATATTAAGTAGCAATATATCAATTGATTACATAAACAACGACAATATACAGTATGTGACATATGAGTTAATATATATTTTTTGCTTCCAATTCTAGAATTTTGTTCTACTCTCAAGACCCGATCCCGAATCTTGTACTTGAAGACATAAGTGCAACACCAAAATCATTTGTTACCGTAAACGAAAGATTGGATTTCGAAGAGACCCAACGGGTTATAATCAAACTGGCCAAATGGCATGCAGCTTCGTTCCAAATTGCTCGAGATGTAAGTCTAGATATATAATATACATAGGATTTTTGGTTTGTACTAACAGAACTATTTTTAGTCGAAGAAAAAATTGGACCAGTACAATGTGGGTCTATTCAATTCGAATAGCGTCGGTTTGAATTTCATTCAAAGTAATTTCGACCTATTTGTAGACGAAATTAAAACATGGCCTGGCTACGAAAAATATGCAATGAAATTGGAAAATTTATCGACGAAATTTATAGAAAAGGGCAAACAAGTTTATCGGGCGAATGATCCGAACAATGGCTACAATGTGCTCAATCACGGTGATTTTAATTACAAAAATATGCTTTTCAGAAAGAACGATATCAACAAAAAAGTTTACGATTCACTATTCGTAAGTCATACTTTGTTATATTTATTATGTAACCGGGTTTCGTTATATTTGACTCAATTAATTTCAGCTTGATTTTCAACTATCGGTTTGGGCATCACCGGCCATTGATATTTACTACACGCTTTATATGGTTGCATCGGATGAGACACGTTTGAATCATGAGAATGATTTGATTCAAGCATACTATACCGAATTTGTTGAGAGTTTGAGACGTGTCGGGCTAATAACAAAAGTACCAACGTTGCTCGAGCTGCACGTTGAATTGTTGAAACACAAATTTTTAGGTGAGCAAACGACAATACAATATTATTTTATAATTATTAACCGGGCTTTTTTTTACAGAGGCCGTGATCGCAATATGTTTCCTGCCGTATTTCTATATCGATTATACGCAAGCTGGACACGATGACGCAAAAATTGAGGAACGTAAAAATTTGTATAAGAATGAAACGTTTCAAAATTCGATCAAAAAAATTTTACCAAGACTTTTAACGTCGGGAGTTTTAGATTAGATGGAAAGCATGTATGATTCTTAGTGAATTCAGGCATTTGACGAAAAAATGATATTTTGTTCAAAATAAAAATTTAAAAATAGTTGAACTTGGTTTCTATTACCTCTGCTAACTTGCCACATACACCCGTGTTTGGACAAATTTAGAAAGATGTGACGGATTCTTATCGGACCTTTATAACTTAAATTTTTTGTGATATGTGAGTTACATTTTTATAAAATGTGTGATTAGCAAGGTACACTTATCAACCAACATGCGCAATAAAGTACATTTGTGCGTATCATTCTCGGAAATTTGGTTAAGATTAGATGTATCGATATCGTTCTGCAATAAATAAATAAATTGAAGATTTGATTTTCGATTAAGAAGTCATACTTAAAGCATTACAGATCGATTTCATGAACACTAGCAAGACATGCTTCTGAAGGCGTCTCACTATAAGAAGTTACACCGAAGCTGTAAAAGGGCACTAGCAGCATTAACCGTGCCTTCACAGACAATAAAACACGTAGGAAGTTATTCTCTTTATGTATATCACTATCACACCTCGAATAGACACTAATTTAATAAAGGCAGAAAGTTACTGTGAGTGACTACTAATAAAATATGAGATTTTATTAGTAGTCACGCTCTCTTTCGGACCTGCTGTGTCTTCCCGGTGGTGACTTAAAATCACGATTGTGTGTTTTTAATGTGTGTTAATGGGGGCTGAACCGATAGAGGAATTGAGTTCTGGACTTCTTGCCCTCTTTCTTATGTAGCGGCTGTAGTATCGGAATCTCTTCAATTCAGGTTTGAGATAAGAGAAAGCAATCATGATCCGTGTCGTCTTTTGGTTTGGTTGTGGACCAGACGTTCTACATGTATATATGTCTTTAAAATTTTAAGTACGGATCTATACTCACCGTGAAAACACCCACTTATGATAAGCAACCATTTGTCAGTATTATATATGATACGAAAATGATAAGACCCAGTGACTATATAGATATTATTTTATATAAAGCATTCAAGACCAACTAAATTGATATTCAGTAGTTAAACTGCGGCAACCGAATACAAACATTTAAAAATGAAATCATTTTTTGGACTAGTTTTCGTCATACTAATGACAATTGCGGTAACATCGGCCAACATCCAAGGTAGAATACACGCTGGCAGTCCGGTCGCTGAAGTCGTTCCATACCATGCACAGTTAAGATTTTTAAACACATTACTACCTGCTGCTGGTTATGTTGGCAGTGGTGCCTTAATATCCCGAATTCATGTACTAACCGCTGCTGTAAATATTCGTGGGTAGGTAAAATAAATCTCGTAAAATATTTACAAAATACTAATTTGTATTTTTATTAGCTATAATCAATGGAGCGCTGGATTCGGTGCCCTAAACATAAACGATTTAGTTTATTTTGAAGCCAGCGGTGCTATAGTACACGAAAATTATGATGAAGCAACGTCGACGAATAATATTGGCCTTATATTTTTCGGTGGTGGTATATTTTCGGACGAGGTAAATATTGCACCGATTGCACTACCACTACTCAACGAACAAATTCCAATTGTTGGAGAGCTTGGCATATTTGTTGGTTTTGGATTTACAACACCAACTGGTGGTTTATCTAACGATTTGCTACAAGGACAACAACAAGTGATTGCCCAAGAAACATGCGCCAATATCGTAGCCCAGAGTGATTTTATCAATCAATTTTGTGCTGTTGATTTTAATAATTTCTCAACACCATGTGGCGGTGAACAAGGTGCCGGTTTTGTTCAGCAAATACGCAACCAACCCGTTTTGGTCGGACTTATATCATCGATTTGGGGTAATTGTAATCTCGTTACAGCGGTTACATTTTACACGCGCGTGACCGATTTTCGTTTTTGGTTATTGACGACAATTGGCGTTTAGTATGCTGAATTATTTATTTATAATTATTCTCATTAGTTTATAAATTATACTATGTCACATTTATATACGAAAATAAATGATAAGATTCTGTATATTGTATCTATAAATAGTTGTATATTTTGTTGAGTGTTTTATCGACGTTAAGGAATTTATATTTACAACAGGATATCTTGATAGATTTATCGTATACATATATACACCACTTAAGATAGTGTAGCCCGTGTTAAACCACTTAGCTTAATTATTTAGATTAACGGAAATGCATACACGCATTTGTTTTGGTTGTGGGCGATATAATCGTTGAAGTAATCAAACAAACGCACTTCAGGTTTAATCGGACTATATACCAAAAAATCCCCACAATCTTCTGTTAAGTCATTTCGTCAATATATACGCAAGTCACAAGTTTGTATATTGGACATTGATTTTGCCACCAAATCACGTGAAACTATCTTAATTTAAATTCAAATTAAAATTTGATTACAAATTATCGTAATCGACGAGTATATTCCCAAATCGATCGACTATAGAAAAGAAGGCCATTACATACACTATGTTTGAGTATTCACGCATGTTCTGAGTTTGTATATACATAGGGTGATCCAAATTACAGGCGTCTACCATATCTTAACGTTTAGCCATAAGCCGTATAACACTATAAATAATCTTTATGACTTGCAACTAATTCAAATTTACGGCACAAATCAATCCAAAAATCATTTTGGCGGTTTGATATAATTTATGTTCTTATTTTGTTAAAATGCCACCGTCTTGCAATAATAAAACATATATTGTACATATATAATAAATTATCTCAAAAAATTGATAAGCTTAACATTAAAAAAAAGTATGATAAAGCTCCTATAAAACAATTGATATTAAGGCAAATAATTTTAGTCTAAGTTGATAGTAGCACAGTGCAAAATGTTGAAATTTCTCGTATGTATAATCTTTGTGGCTGGCCACGCTAGTGCTGGTACAATATCCGGCCGTATATTTAACGGAACAGTTGCGGAAGAAGTAGCACCGTATCATGCTCAATTAATTATAAGTAACTCAGTCAATGCAACAAATCAGTTCTTGGGAAGTGGAACTCTCGTTACACGGATTCATGTTTTGACGGCAGCTCTAAACATCATTGGGTAAACATAAAACCTTATATTTTTCTATGCGGTTAATTTGTATATCATTTTAATATTTATATATAGCTTTAATCAATGGCAAGCCGGATTTGGGAGTCTCAACTTTAGCGAGCTTAAATATTTCCAAGCAACCGGAGCCGTAATACACGAAGACTATAATCCTGAAAATACTATAAATAATATTGGTGTAATATTTTTCGGTAATGGTGTTTTCCCAATCGACGACAAAACAATCGTACCGATTGCGCTGCCAAGTTTAGGCGATTCTATGCCGGAGGCCGGTTTAGTTGGTCAATTTTCATCATTTGGCTTTCAAACACCGACCGGATCGCCGTCCACTGTACTATTAACTAGTCGACAAACGGTGTTGAGCACTCAAAATTGTGAGACGATATTTTTGTGGGGCGCACTCGAAGGACAATTTTGTGGAATCGATGCAACATCATTTTCATCGCCATGTGCTGGCGAACAAGGTTCGGCTTTTGTGGTCGATACCGATAATGGTCCACTTGCCGTTGGTTTAGTTTCGGCAACAATTGGGTCGTGCGATTCAATAGCTGCCGTAACATATTATATTAGAATTAGTGATTATCGATCATGGTTGAGCACCAGATTTAGCATTTAAATAAATTTTTGATAATAAAAAGAAAACTCGAAAATACATTTTTATTGTGTTTGCTTTACTTCCCCGTATTTTAATTCGATATTAGGAAAATATACAAGTATATGTCTAATCTTATCTGAAAATCTTATAAAAATTGTAATTGTATTACGCATTTCGAACTTTTATTGTGTCTAATCATTTTATTGATTACGTATATAGACTACCCTTCGATTGTGTGCCTTGAAGTTTAATCACTCGATGGTTGAAGACAAACTCTGAATCAAATAATTTGCTTAACCCTTTCTGAGTTACTAGTTCTATTGGATAATATCGATTGACGATCTAATTTGAATTAAACATAAATTTAAACATAGCAATTCAAAATATTCAAATAACTCATTACGGATTTAATGAACAGGTGACTGGAAAATTGTTTGTCATAATTATTATTAAACAAAATTAGTTGGAATCCTAAAACGAGCACACCTGGCACCATGGTACACATTATGGCAAGAGCTTAAAGAGAGGCTTAGAGACCAACTAACCTTTACCGTAAAAGACATGCATATAGTTAAAAAACTGAGATCGAACAATATCGAGAGCAGCAAAATAAATACAGTCATCTTCTTCGAGACAATTACCACACAAGGGATCTCAAAACAAGTCCCATTTATTGTAAATACGTTGTCAGACGAACATGACCTAGAATACCGATTAAAAGTCTCAGCTGATCGTATTTAGTTAACCTCAGCTTTTGTTCACTAACAATGTACTTATTTTGGTGTTTGGATAAGTATATAGAGGAACCACATCATAATAAACGAAGTTTCTATTTATTTTTTAACACTATTTTATACAGGTTTGGGACCGATCAGTTCCAATTGAGATATCGACTTTGGTCAACAAGTTTACAATGATCTCTCGATGAAAGCTTACAAAAATGGATGATCGAAATTAAACTTTGGTTTATTTAGCTTGTCATTAACCATATCAACTACTAGTATATAGATAAATTGATGTAGTTGAAGAATAGTACGAGTATGTCCCAAATGTAAACCCAAAATATTCAACGAAACAAACCACTTAAATCGGAAAGCTGCAGAACGAGCTATTCATAAAAAAAAGAGTGAAGGCAAACATTCGCAAATATTCATTTGCCTGGTAAAAACAAGGAAACTGATAACTAATGAAGGGCGTTTTCACAGATTTTGCCAACTCAATAAGCGTGTTGTAAATTACTGAGTGGACAGATAGATCTTACCAAGTACTCAAGAAAGTTTGAAGAATGACAAATAGAAGAAAACGCCTTTTAGCCAGCATAATCCTTCTTATGTAATTGCATTCTGAATTAAAACAACAAAACGATTGTAAAATATAGCATCCAAACCAATACATACTTGGAACAGTTTAGGTTAGTGATCCCTTATGAGGGCACCCGCGTTTCATCAGGACCACTTGTTTTATATGGTATAAAAGGAAATATACTCCAACACAAATAGTCGAGAGGGGCTAGCCTGCAGTTTCAGTTGGAAGTGTTAACGAAACCATATAGAAGAGAACCAAAATTAGAGTTGACAATGTCGTATCCTGGAAAGAGAACTAAGAGTATGCAATCGTCCGATCTCCCTATAAGAAGAGGTAAAACTTCTATTGAGAAAATGGACTACATCAAGTCTTTAGGAGTCATTTTTACACAACTACTTATTTCATTGAATAATATCAGAAAGACTGTTAATTTAACGTAGAAGTGATTGTCTGTGTTATTCTCTCTCCACCATACCAGATTAATGAAATACGCCAAAGTTGAAGGTGAAACAGAATCAGGGTAGATAAACAGATGCTACGACTATTGATTAAGAGGAACTCATAGATTTGATAATTCGCAACATTAGCTAAGCTAAATTCATAAATGAGAGTTCCACTAATTTTATGAGAAATAAAATGCAATCCGTCTTAACAATGAAACTCTGACAAAAGATATTTGGAAAACGGCCAATCTTGTACACAATCACGTTTGTGACACAACAATGTTTGTGGCAACAAAATTTTAGGCTTCTCAAATATTGGAATTCAAGTGAGTGTGATAATTAACAACTATCCCGTAGAATTATTTGATTTTTAAGTATCAGCACAATTTTACTAATAAGTTATATATCGGATGAGCACGAGAATATTACCTGGCATATTTAACACGTGTTTTTGCTGATGTGTCCGGTGTTAATTCTAATACAGCACGCATTCTTCTATGAGTGACGTTCAAAGTTTTGGATTGCTCTTCAATTATTTTATTATAGCGATAACATATATATTAGTTACTCATATTGTTAAGTCTCATTGCACGAACAGATCTTATCCACTAGATCCGACACTTCAATGTATAAACTTGTTTCCCTTTTGATTTCGAGTTCCTGTTTGTAAATATTTTTGCTAGTAAGCATAGATTTTTCAGTACTGTGTACAATCCTCCTAGGTAACAGGTCATGTTTAAACTTATTAAGTTCAATCTCTGTTATATGTTGAAAAATTATTTAACTATCTCACCTGTGGGAATGTAGAAATAGTGGTTAAAGCTGCGGCAGTTGGAGCGGGAGGTACCTGGTTCGAATCCCGATAGGGGCAGGATGCTAAAGGGATTTTTCACCATGGATTACGATCTGTGGTGTGAATGAACACAACTATGACCCCCTGTTGGAGTGCAAAACTCATGGGGCGACCCATCTTCCATGTCAGCACTATAGGCTGGCATGGAGCTATATGCAATGTGCAGATGGTTAGGACAATCGGACCTATAGCCATACGTCATCGAATTGACTGTAATGGCGTAAAAGTAAGGACGTAAGTAAGCGAACCGCGAACAAGTAGCGAGTGCTTTGAGCCCCAAAACAGATTAGAGATAAAAAAAAAAGTTTGAAATATTTATCTCAGGTGAATAACATGTAAGTCTCAGTCCTAGAAGGTATTTTGATATTTTTTATTATTTTTTTATTATTAGTAAAATTTCAAATATTTTCAAGTGTCTTCTCTGGATGTCTCAAGAATTTGTAACTGAGATTAGAATTAGAGTAGATAGATATCGATCAAGTAATGGCCAGTCATATTTAGTTTTTAAATAAGCTCGCAATAGGGAGTGAGATAAATTAGGATAACTAAATCGGAATAGTTTTATTTTCCAAAATAAATTAAATTCTTCTATTCTACCTAAATTTTTTGGTGTATTGTTTGAAATTTTTTAGCAGATGCTAGAATAATGTTACTATTTAACCTAATATTATATAATAAATTATTATTTTCTTAACTGAAACTCACTTTCCTTTGATAAGTTACAGTTTGCTATTTTGAAAGTTAAGTTAAAATATTTTAGTTTTGATAAAGTTGGTTCTTCCTATTTGACTCGCGGTTAATTCAAGCCTTCGGATTAACCATCCTGTTTAATTTTAGAACTGCTAGTATTTCAAGTTCCCAATACTGAACTTTTAAAATTGTAAAGTTACAAATCCTTTTCAATCTCATTTGGTTTGTAATAATATCTTTCCATTAGTGTTAAGGAAGTTCCATGTTACGGCTAATGCGTTATTGAATATCAGCAATTATAGTCCCTTTTCTGATTTCATTCCGGTAACTTCAGGATTTCTTCAAAATTCTGTACTTGGTTCTTTATTGCTTTCTATATACATTAATGAAATATAAAATTTCATCTTTTTTTTTCAAAACATGTATCTGATTTAGATATGATCTTAAGCTCGTCTTAAACGCTAGTAAATCTCAAGCCATTACGATTTAAAAAAAACCAAATCATCTATCTAAAAATGTATGTTTTCAAGTCTGCTTAAAATTCTTCTAGATTTTTGAATTCCTCTTTTTTGTTAGAGCCTCCAAGAATTTTTAAATTCAACAATCTAACCTTTCACCTAGTTCACCCTTTCACGCACTCAACAATTTTATTGTATTATAATTTTTAAACTGCCCCTCAAACACAAATTCGAATGGTGTTCTGTTTTTTTAAAGAAATAATATTTAATTAATCCATATAAAAACGTTTCTACTTTTTCGACTTTAAAAATCATTAACGTGACTGTCTTCAAATCTTGCAAGCTTCAATCATATTTTTAATTTCTCTAATACATCTATTCTTGTGACAGCAGGAAACACCATCATGTTTGTGATTGGCACTAGAATATTTTCGTCTAGTTTCGATATAAATCGGCAACAGTTTTTCTTTAAAAGCTCATTATTAACTATATCTGGACATACAAATTTTTTCTATCAACTGCTTATATCCTTCTTCTTCAGGAAAGAAGTTTAACCTTTAAAATACAAAAATTCGAATGAGCTCGAATCAGCATAGATCAGTACATAAATTCATACGCCCAGGTATGATCACCTATACTTACAATATTTGCATTGATTTTGTTCTCGTATATATAATTCGCTAGAAATAGGAAATTGTATATATTTTGTTCGAAATTAAAGAATAAACACCATTTTTGTTTCTTTCGGTATCATTGTTTATTGTCCAATCTATAAGACACAGAACACTAACTGTTATAACGCTTTTTTGTATTTATAATTAGTAACTGCAATTTAACACATAATATATATTTTTAATATATAATTTAGCCCATTTAAAATTTAGCCAATAAATTATTCTTCTCTTTATATTTAAGGCAACTTTTTTTAATTTAATTTATTTATATATAGTAAATAATATTTATTGTTGTATGAATAAAAAAATTTAGTAAAAAAAAAAATTTTTTTTTAAAGCAGCCAATTGTACCAATACATCACGATAATCTCCGGTTATATCATCCTGGAATGTTGCAATAAAAATGTGTTCAATAAAAAAAAATTTAATTAAATTATAGTTAGCTAAATAATATTAAAAAATATGAACTTTTCTTATTTGATACATAAACAAACAACACAATATTATAAATATTTTTAAGAAAAAGTCCAACAATTTCATAATAGAAAAATTTGCATCGGATCGTATTTTTCGATATCGGGAAGAAAAATTTCGAAAGCGGACTATTTCATAATAGCCCCCCAGGTGGTAGTACAATATTCTCAATACAGGTGTAAATCTTAATACAGCTCTCTTTCTTCTATAAATGACGTCCAAACTGTGAGTAAACTTTGGTATATCAATATATGTTACACTGAAAAAAATGATTGGTTGCGAATCGTTTGGGATAAACTTTCGAGTGTTTATTATAAGCATTTATAGGTGATTCGAAATATTTCATATTATTTACAAATAGTAATTCTTAATTACAAACAATATTTGTTTAGCTAAAATATTTTTTGTATTTCATATTAACCACAAATAATATTTAAGTTCTAGTAAATATTTTAATGTGTTTTAGTGTAATATTTACAGATCTATGGAAACGTGTTTTTTAGAAACATTTTTATTATTTATATCAAACAACCATAGCGTTTGCTAATAATAAGAATTATGAAAAATGTTTGCTTTAAACAATTTTTTGTTTGGAAAAAACATCAATTGTTTGTTGCTAATATAAACTATATCAAATATTTCTTAGTAATATAATGTGTTTAAAGCTAACAATAATTTAGTTTTTAGAAGCCGTTAGAACACGTTCTTGCACATTCTCGTGGTAACCGTTAACAATCAAGCGTTAGTTAAAAGTGAGTTTATAAAATTATATAAAGTGAGTTTATAAAAATATATAAAATATTTTTACATAGTTTAGAGTATTACGAAATTCCTAAAAAACTATAGTTATTAACATAGTTATTAATATAGTAATTAAACAAAAAAGTGAAAAAAAACTACTTGTGATCAGTGTTTTCTTATGAAAAATAAACTATTTGAGGTACGTTATATTTTATATATTTAGTGTTACAATTTAATAACTATACTAATAAGTTGAGTAATTTAAGAATATTAAAATAAGTGTTCAAAATGGGTGAATATTTTGAAGCCTTTCCTGTAACGTATAAAAATATGACTGAAATTGTACCAGTAATGGGAGTGGGTGAATTTAGTTATGAAATTTTTCATAGGGCGGGTCGGTATTCTTAAAAATTTGTAATTAATTGATAAGTTTGGTTAATTCAATATAAATTTTTCTATAGTGGCTTCTCATTTTTCAATACATCAAGATTTTAAATTTATCCACGATCATAGTGGAGCAGAAATTAAAAAGGAATTTTTTGTCCAATACGCTAAGCGATATCAAAATAATTTAAAAATGTCGGTACAAGAAATAAATAATGTTGCATATAGTATTATGGAAAGTGAGATCCTTGATTTGGAACCACCAATGAACGAAGAAATTGTTCATAATTTATATACCATCGATACTAGTATATCGAAAGAAACAAGTTCTTTCGAAAATCAAGAAAATATAACAATTGTGACAACTGAAGAACAAGAAGAATTTTTACCCCCTCCGAGTAAACTTATTAGAACAATTTCGTGTGTAGGAATCGAAGAGTTTTCCAATTTTAATAACTACAATAAGTCACATCACAACTATAAAATTAGTACTGAAGTAATTATTTTAATTTTAATTTTTGCTGTAGCATTCGTAAATTTTGCGACTAAGAAGTAACACGTTCATTAAACTATAATATATATTTCCGGTCTTAACAGTATGATATATATATATATATATATATATATATATATATAAATATATATATATATATATATATATATATATATATGTATATATATATATATTTATATATATATATATATATATATATATATATATATATATATATTTATATATATATATATATATATATATATATATATATATATATATATATATATATAATTATATATATATATATATATATATATATATATAAATATATATATATATATATATATATATATATATAAAATATATATAACTATATATATATATATATATATATATATATATATATATATATATATATATATATATATATATATATATATATATATATATAGATTTAACTCAGTAATAATCTTGTTCAACAGAAAATCAATAAGTTGCTTCAAACATCGTCCAAGGAAATTTTGTCAAATTACCAAAAGAATCCACATTCATTAAAAAATCGGGAAAGAATAATAATTTCCAAAACTATAATTAATTATTTACTAAATGAAAATCCAGAACTTGTGTAAGTATTAATAATCGGATAATTTGAAGTAAATATATATTTCGGATGATTTGAAGTATATATCATTGATTTTATTTTGACGTTTTATTTATTTTCATTTACAAATTAAAACGAGATGATTTTAAGGTCCTCGTTGATATAATTTTATCAGTATTTAATAAAAATACAGAATGTGCAGAAGTATATTATACACCAGCTGAGTTTGGTAATCCAGCAAAGGGTAAATTATTTGATGCTTACTACAACAAAAAAAATAACCTTTCACAAGCCGGTATAATTACACGTCGAAAAATTGTACGAATCGAAGAAAATAATCCAGCATCACATGAGAAGAACCTGCAAGAAAGTCCACCACTCGATGAGATTGATATTAAATCGAGTATTGAATTCTTATTTTCAAATATAGAACCGTGGGAGAAAATTATCTCGGAGTGGAATAAAACTTTTTCCGAACGTAAAAAAATTTTAAAGAGTAAAATCAGTACAATCGAGTATTTGGAAAAATTTCCATGTTTACTGGAACCAAAAGGATATGAACTTGTAAGCTAAAAAAATTGAACAAAAACGATCAATTTATAATAAATGACTGCTTTAGGTTTCCATTGATGCAAAGCACCGATATCCGGATATTCAAAAGCTCAAAATAGAGGAACTTAGCAAAGTGTGTAATAAAATAGTCGATACTGCTAGACAGTTTAAGAGTGCTACAGTTAAATTATATTTAAAAATACTTACAGAAAATGGTAATATATTTAATTTTTTTTTTAAATTTATATTTAACAAAATTATAAGCTAAATGTTGATCAAAATGTAGATTCAATTTTATTTTAAGTCACTAACCTAAATTTGATTTTGTTCCAGATTTGGAATCAAGAAGTATAATTTGTTTAATGTTACTACCTCATATTCTGCCAGTTACATTTATAAGCAAAAAATTTAAACCAAGCAAGTTGGAGGTTCAAGAAAGTTTTTTGCAACACTTTGAGGTACAATGTATATACTTCAGAATAAATAAAAATTAAAAATAATTAATTGCTAATTGAATTTTCAGTCTGAAGCTGTGGCAGATTTATCTCTTGGATACCAACAACCAAGAATACTATTAGTTGGAGATATCAAAAATCCAAAAGCAATTATAACAATTGCAGGTAAAAAACTATACTTCGATGATCCAATCAAAGCACTGGAATGTTGCTTTAATTTTTTTTGCGGATTAAATATATCCTATCCGGAACAATGTAAGCACATTTGGGTTTTCATAGAAAAGGCGCTTTTCAAATTGGATGTCACGAAAACGAAATACCCAGCTATCGAATCATTATTGAAATTATTGTCGTAGTATTGAATTATATTAAACTATTTCTTTGAATTTGAAAATGATTTTATGTCACATTTGTGAAGCACCATACAGTACTGTAGCACTGTATATCAACCATTTGAGAAAACATAATCTTATTAGTTTTCCATGCAATTTTCTGGCCTGTACCAGAAAGTTTTCATATATTGAATCATTAAGAAGTCACTTAATAAAACATCATTTCAGAAGCAGTTCAGTAGAAAAACAGACAGATCTACCGACAACTAATTCAATGACATCAAACGTACCGATTATCAATGAAAATTATTCTGAAGTTACCTTTAAAAATAATTTAAAACGCGACATTTTGAAACTTATTGTCAATGCGTATAATGAAAATTCCGTTTCTAGAAAGAAAGTTTTACAAATATTAAAACAGAGTTTTACCATTTTTAAAAATCATTTAAGTAGTATAATTGATCAAATAGAACATAATAACGATGATATATTACAATACTTACAAACATTACATGACAGTTGCACAATTGAATCAGAATTTATTTTTTTTAAAAAACTTAATGAAGCAAACTTTTTAACAGACCCTTGTTCAGTTTCACTAAAAACAAACGCTTATTTGGTTAATAAGAACAGTGATTTAAATATAAGAAAAAAATCAATCACAATACAGATGATAAATTTAATCAGTTTATTTGAGAAAATGTTTAATGGAACAAACATACTGCTGGACATAGTAGGTTATATCAATGAACTTAACAGAACTAACGATAAAAACGTCACTAACTATATGCAAAGTAATAGTTGGAAGCAAAAATTAGAAGGAATAATTCCAGAAGACGATGTTTTACTGTTACCACTCTTTCTTTATTTCGATGAATTTGAACCAAATAATCCATTGGGATCCAGCAGCAACAAACAAAAAATTGGGGCTGTATATGTAACGTTGTCATGTATGCCAGATTATATACAATCACAGTTGAGTCAAATTCATTTAGCTATGCTGTTTTTTACCGCAGATAAAAAGCATTTAGATGTGAATGCAAATAAACGAATTTTTTCTCCCTTAATAAATCAATTAAACGACTTACAAAATGTTGGCACAAAAGTTAATCATTCGAAATATAAGATATAATATAAGACTGTGAAAATTGTTACATGTTTAATCCTTGGTGATAATCTAGGGTTAAATCAAATACTGGGTTTCGTAGAAAGTTTTAATGCTAATGTGTATTGTAGATTTTGCAAGTGTAATCGTCAAATCACAAAAAATTTGTGTTTACAAGAGGACAAATATATAAGAAATAAAAACAATTATGCAGAAGACTTAATATTAATGGACATGAAAGTCACAGGAATCAAAGAGGAATGTGTTTTTAATGATTTATCTTATTTTCATGTAGTTGAAAATGCAGTTGTTGACATTTTGCATGATATTTTAGAAGGAGTGGCTCATTATGATATAATAAGAATTTTAAAACAATTTATTTACACAAATAATTTTTTTAACTTAAATATTTTAAATGACCGAATTAAGTCTTTCCATTTTGGAACCTTCCTAAATAAACCACCCGAAATAAAGGAAGAAACATTACAACACGGAAGCAAACTTAAATTTTCGGCTTCTGAAATGAGCAATTTTATACTATATTTTAATTGTTTTATTGGAGACCTAATACCACCGAACAATAAACATTGGTATTTATATTTGACATTAAGAGATATTTTAATAATACTTTATGCAAGAAAAGTCGATACTAATACATGTAAATTATTAGAAAATATGATTGCTGATCACCATGAGCAATTTATGGTATTATTTAAGGAAGATTTAAGACCAAAATTTCACTTAACTATTCATTATCCGCATATAATGAATAGAGTGGGTCCGTTAAAGAATATAAGTTCCATGAGATTTGAAGCAAAACATCAACAGTTTAAACAGATCGGAAGAGCCACAAAATCTCGAAAAAATTTATTATATACATTAGCATTAAAAAACCAACTAAAATTTTGTCATTTATTGTTTAACTACAATGATATTAGCTTTAAATGTAGCAGACCAAATGCCAAAGGTCAATCAAATTTAAAAACCGATAGCAAGTTTCAAGATATGTTTAGACTACCAGATAATAAATTTCATTTTATTGGTAGTATAGAATTTAAAAGCATTATTTATAAGGCTGGAATACTTGTGTCTAATAAATATTATGAAGATGAAATTCCTTTTTTCGTACAGATTCAGTATATTGTAAAAATTGGCACTCAGTATTTCTTGTGTGGTCAATCACTGGAGACAATAACATTTGATCCACATTTACAACTATTTTTTGTTAAATGTGGTTATGATTTTTTATCAATTTCATTTGAAAATCTCAACATTCATAAAATATATAATTTAATAAAATTTAATAATCAACTAGCTGTAAACAACTTGTAATCTTAAATAATTATGATACAATAATTTGTTGAATAAACTATATCTATTTCATTTTATAAATAAAACTTAATGCATTTCATTTTATTTATGCGACGTTTTCGGTTCATACATATGAAAAAATAATTGTTTGTTATTCGAAACAACAAATGTTTGAAGCTACTGATATTATTATTGGGTACTGAAAATAATTAATGATTAGGTCAACTTATAATAATATTTGTAGCTAGATATATATAGTTTGTTTCAAATAATTTAATTATTAGCCACACACGTTTATGTAGTTAGCAGAGCCTATTTTACAATGGATATGTTTGCTGGAAACCATATATATATGCTTGATAAACAATGTTTACATTTATTATAAATACTTTATATTTGCATTAAACATAATAACTGTTTTTATTAAATATTACAACATTTTTTCAATTTGCATCAAACACTTTTTTTGTTGCTCAAAAACATTTATAATTTAACCTAAAATTTTAAATGTTTGTCATAAGTTATAAAATCTTTTGTCCTAAATTCATTAGATGTTGGCCCCAAATACTCTTGCAAACATTATTAGTGTTTGCTGCATAAAATGTTTGTGGTAACAAAAAATTTTTTTGTGTGTAGTTACTCATATTGTTAGATTTTTTAATAAGAACGGATTTTAACAACAAAACAAACACGTGAATGTATCAACTTGTAAACTCATCTTCTGCTATTTCTCAATTGATTAAGAGATCCGTATTTGTTAATATTGTTTCTTAAAAGCATACATTTTTTTATTATTTTCTGCACTATCCTCTTATATCAGGTAGCACGGCTTATTAAGTTCAAATGATCTTTCTTAAATGTTGATCAATTATTTAGCTATCACACCTGTGGGTATGATGAAATATTTATCTCAGCTGAGTAACATGTAAGTCTTAGTCCCAGTAACTAATCACATTTTTGTACAACCAGTTCTATAAATCAACCGCAATATGATCCCACTACGAACAACTAGTTTTCACTATTGCTATTTCTCTTGTCCATCTTGCACTGGTCTGTATAGCACCATTCCTTGTGATAGTATTTTTATTATTGATCATTTTACTATTCAAATTGATCTTTTCAAGTCCATGGGTGTCTTCAGTAATTTTTTCTTTTGACTCGGTAAAACAATCCTATAATCTCTAGAATTACTAATCCTGTTCCTATTATGAGCTTTTGAGAAAGTATAGTTAAAAATTAATTTCAGTCATGAATAGTGATAAGATCTTTCAATTTGGGCTTAGAGAGTTCCGTACTACGGCGTTATTGAATAACGTTTCGTCTATCACTATGGAAGATTTTTTCAAGGATAAGCTTATCACACAATTCAAATTTCCCATTTCGGCGGCTTGGTTAATTATCAAGTAATTATTTATTTAACGACCCGCGTTCACATACAGTATTTTTGATACAGTTCCTTTTCTGAATTAATTTGCGGTAACTTCAGGAATTCTTCAAGATTCTGTACTTTGTCCTCTATGTTTTCAATGTACATTAATGAAATATAAAATTCTATTTTCATCTTTGTTCGTTTTACAACATCTATATCTAAAATTGGTCTCCAATGGGCTAGTATTAAACTCTAGTAAATCTCAAGCCATTACGATTTAAAAAAAAAAGAGTATTCTCTATACTGATGTTTTGTTTGGTTTAGGGTTTTATAGGGTCCCAAAACTAAACAACCAAATCACCTATCTCAAAAATTATTGTTTTCAAGTCTTCTTGATTTTTGAATTCCTCGTTTTTTACAAGTTCCAAGAGAAATTCAATAACCTTTCATCTAGTTTTTCCTTTCACCGATTCAACAATTTCTTGTTAATGAAATTATTTAAACTGCCTCTTACACACCAATTCGAATGACGTTCGGCCTTTTTAAAGAAATAATATCTAATTAATCCATATAAAAACGTTGATGCTTTTTCGGTCTTGTTCAAAATCATGAAAGTGGCTGTCTTCATATCTTGCAAGCTTCAATCATATTTTTAATTTATCTAATTTGTCTATTCTTTTGACAGCTAGAAAGATCAACAGTTTTCCTTAAAAGCTCATTATTCTAGCTGGACAGTTTGGTCGTTACATCTGCTACAACTGCCATATCTAACATACCATTTTTATCTATCAACTGCTTGTATCGTTCTCCTTCAGGAAGGAAGTTGCTTAGCCTTCAAAATCCAAAAGTCCAAAAATTCGAATGAGCTTTCTTCTTCTTAGCCACCTACAACATCACCATAGATCAGTACATAAATTCATACGCCCAGGTATTTATTAAAATAATCACCTATACTTACACTTTTTTTATTTTGTTCTCGTATATATAATTCGCTAGAAATAGAAATTGTATATATTTTGTTCGAAATTAAAGAATAAACACCATTTTTATTTCTTTCGGTATCATTGTTTATTGTCCAATCTATAAGACACAGAACACTAAATGTTATAACGCTTTTTTGTATTTATAATTTGTAACAAAATAATAGTAATAATTAGTAACTGCAATTTAACACATAATATATATTTTTAATATATAATTTAGCCCATTTAAAATTTAGCCAATAAATTATTCTTCTCTTTATATTTAAGGCAACTTTTTTTAATTTAATTTATTTATATATAGTAAATAATATTTATTGTTGTATGAATAAACAAATTTGGTAAAAAAAAAATAAATTTTTTTAAAAAGCAGCCAATTGTACCAATACATCACGATAATCTCCGGTTATATCATCCTGGAATGTTGCAATAAAAATGTGTTCAATAAAAAAAACCAAGCAAAATTTAATAATTTAATTAAATTATAATTAGCTAAATAATATTAAAAAACATATGAATTTTTCTTATTTGATACATAAACAAACAACACAATATTATACAAAATTAAAAATATTTTCAAGAAAAAGCCAAATTATAACAAATTTAATTTAAAAATGGCGCAGGCATTAATTAAAAAAATCTAAACGAATATTTTTTATTCGACTAATATGCGACCAATGTTTCAAGCATATATCCAAGATCGGATCCAAGGTCATCCTGCAAATGGAATAAATTTGTTTGTAAAATGATTGAATAAAAAAATGTACAAGTCGCCAAATTTGTTTTGTATATATGTAGATGACTAACTAACTAATATATACAAATCCATTTTTGTGGAGAAATAGAGACAAAATAAAGAAAAATTCATGATTTGCATAATTAAGATTAATTAAGTTTGATTAATAATAAAATTAAAACTCGACATGCATTAGTAATTTTTTTTGTTTGGAACTTGATTAATATGTACCGAAAGTTTATTTAATTAAAGCACATGGCGTGTCAACAATATTATAAGCGTATTAATATATAGTTTTGCCTGAATGCCAGCTATTATTTGTACAACACATAATCTAGAGTAGTTTTATGAAATATTTAAATCGTATAAGGTTATACCATTCAAATGACATTGTACTGCGAATATGATCTGACAATGAGTATTTACAAGATTTGTAATTTATATATGTAAAAATAAAACAAAATTTATTAATTTTTTATAATTAAAACAGGAACATACTGTATATTTTGTTTTTTTTTTTTTAATTGTTTATGTTTTTTAGAAAACTATATATTTATATATGATTTAAATTTTAAATGTAATACAAAATGTAAACGTATGTATCTTGAACACCAAACACTAATTAAAATAATTAATAATTATCATAAGAAAAAATTAAATCATAAGAAAATTATAACAGTAGTTTTGTAATTAATATTTTTTTTTGTATGTAGATATATAAAAAGATGAACAATTAATTAAAAATTGTGATTTTTATTGCGTTTACAAACATCCGATCAAGGCTAGTAAGGCACGTTTGTAATCTCCAGATGTGTCACCCTGTAAAATTCGTATTTCAAAAATAATTGGTCAAAATTTGTTTAAAAATTGTGGTTTTTTCATTTTATTTACAACAGTTTCCAAAAACAAGCACACAATTTTGAAAAGGTCTATTCGATTCAATGAATTATGTATTTCAAAGTTAGCAAAATTTCAAAAAAATATATATATTGTTTGTTTAAATTGGAATGTTCGAGTTTCTGTTCGTGTTTGTAAACATAGCTTACTGTCTTTTATATAGTTATGTCACGTTACATTCACATAACGATAAAATTACTAAACGCGAGGGACAGTAAAAAAGCGAAATTTCGGATGATTATCCAAAAATATGAAAAACCGTTAATATATAAAACCAAAATGATTTCCAATAAACCATCACCAAAATATAAACCAATTCCAAAAACAAATCAAAAAAAAAAAGTTAACTACGCATGCGTCAACTACTTATCTACACAATCGCCATGAATTAATATATGGAGAAAAGAAAAGTATAACCTCAAAACACACAAAACCACAATACCTTGATCCAAGATTCGAGACTCTTTCCATATTTAGCTTCAAATGCCTCTTTAACATCACCTAAATCAATTTCGGAACGGCTTACAACGATACGAATAAGAGTTTTGTCGTTTGTGCCAATTCCAGCCATCGATTCATATAAACGTTCAGCAAAGTAATCAACTTTTGATTTACAGCATTTGACTAGAAAAATAGAAGACATTTTATAGATTAGTATTTTTTTAAGTTGTTACATCACTAAGATGTTGTACCAATTCCTAAGAATCCCTTTTCAACTGATCCACTGAATTCTCGTTTGATGGCAGTTTCAATATCATGTCCAGCAAGTTTTTCGTATTCGAGGAAAATTTGACGAAGCTGTTGATAAGAGCGGGTGACCAAAATTGAATTGAATACCGATTCTTCTGTACCCCATTGTCCTTCACCAGCGTCTAATAAATTTTGCGCATCAGCACTGGCAGCTGCCTCATCAACACCCTGTTACAATAAATATAGAATTTCGAATAAAATAAAGTAAATATTTTGTATATAATATATATATATAATTACGTGATTTTCATCCCGATTTCCTTGCACCAACGAGACGCACATCCGTTTAAAATGTCCACTTGTGTCCCCTTTTAAATCACTCTCCAATCGCTTACCATATAGTTGTTCATAAAATTGAGCAATCGTACGAATACCATAATTTGAGAGGGTACATAAAATTTCAATAATTGCTTCTTCATCGGTACCCAAACCAGACACAGCATCATGTAATTCGCGTGCATAGTATTGCGGTAATGGTGTCATCAATGCAACAATAACATCTTCAAATTTACCACCTAGCTCTGATTTTAGATCACTGATTAAATCTTTGCCGTACGATGTTTTAAATGCTTCGGCAATTTCTAAACGTTGGACAATACCGCGACGGGCAAGTACTTCGATGATTGCTTTTTCATCGGTTCCAAAACCTTTCATTGCGGTACGAAGTGTGGCCGCATCTTCAACTGGATCGAACGGATCAGCTGGATAGACAGTTGGAGTGCACTATATATACAAAAAAAATAATATAAATTAGTTATGTTCCGTTATATATGACCACGCCTAGTTTAGTCAAATAACTCAATTCATCGGTGATCTTAGTAAATTGATCTTGACCTGAATGTGATTGAAATTTCAATAAAGTGATCTGATTCAATGATCATAATTGATGATCATGTAATTGAAGATAGAAATTGATGATTATATATAAGATTAAGAATAATCCTTTAGTCACTCGGTTGAGCTAACATTCTTCGATAGTGACTTAAATAAATCTGATTCCTAAAAATAGCAGATCATTTGTGCTGAAGTGTAAGGTACTATTGAACATTGTTTATATTAATTTGATTAAAAAAATCAAGGGCGACCTTAAATTTGTTCATCCAAAAACACAATCGATGATCTAGGTGTGAAGCAATTTAATGTGTTGATTATATGACTTTCTCAAGAATCGCGCGATGAAGTCATAATCTACATATATCGATAGTTTATAGTAGTCATTACTAGTTTATTCATCAAATGTATATTTAAGGTATATATATATGTGTATGTATGCGCATGTAGGTGGTATAAATATAATGTCCCCCCTTTCGAATATTTTTAATTAGATTGATAAAAAACATCAACTATATACAAATATTATTGATATAATTTAACCACCCTTTTCGGCTGGCAACTATATATAAGAGTATAGTGATGATAACAACCAGAAGTTACTAGGTCAACGGTGGATTTCCGCGTGTGATTTAACATATTGAAACAAACCGCAAACTTCCTCTAATTTTAATTTTATATCGACACTTGTGATAATTTACAACAGCACATCTGTTCGAATAAGACGATTTTAACGTTGTTGCAAACATAATGACGATGGAAAGCTTACGTAATCGCAATATGTATTATTATTATATACACATACATGTATATAAATTGGTTTATGATCATAAATTATGTGTTTTCCATGTTGTATAACGATGTTGTGACTAAATCACAATTGGCTAATTAGTCGCTAATTGGCACTGATTGGAAAATTTAAAATGAAAAACAAATGTTTTTGATGGGCTGGGTCTTGATGAAAGACAAAATTTTTCTTAAGATAACCGCGACGATTGACCTTTTCTTGCTGCACAAGAACGTTGTATATCGAACACACATTCAACGTTTTATATATATTTTTTTCACACATATATCTTCGCCACACAAATAAGAAAACATTACGTCATTGTATAAATTTTGTATATATATATATATATAAATACACTAAGATATTTTCCTATTTTCCAACCTTTTTCGGTAAAGCCATTGTTATATTTTGTATTTAAATATGCCGGTTATTTTATTACAATAATTAAAAATATATTTTTAATTAATAAAAAATCTGTTTTTGGTAAAAAAATATTAACGCGAACTAATTTTATATATAAAATATAAAAATAAAAACTTTTAGCTTTTTTAATTCATCAGCACTCGACGAACCGCTTAAAAATACTGGAAATTTATTTCCAACTTTATTCCATCGAACTCTCGCACAACACACAACAAAAAAAACTTTTCAAGTTCTTAGCTATCTCTCTTTGTACACAATAATACTGAAACTAAAATATTTTGTATATTATGAACCACCATCACACCACCCATGAAGGCAAAAAAGAGCATTTTTTTTTGTACATATACATGCTACACTGATATACACATACACAAGCGCGACATAACGAATGTACACAATAAAATCCACCCACACCCCAAATACACACGATCATTTTCGCTTCAAAATAATGTATAGTGTCGGATCCTAGTCGAATGCTTAAAAACAAAAATATACGAATTTTTTTTTAAATTGAAGAGCGAGAAAAAGATCGATTTTCCCTCAAACCGAAAACAATAAAATTTTCATAGAATTTATGTCACCAATGTAATAAGGCATTAAAACATAAATATATACAGGATGGCTCGTAAATTGATAGGCCCATCAAACTATTCTGTAAATGTATATATAAAACTATTTACTTACTTTGAATGGGTAGTATTGTGCTGAACTCATTTTGGCTGTTTAAGTTTTTTTATCTGAAATCAAAAAGAAAATAATTTGGTTAATCCAAGTATATTACACATTGATGTTATGATGAATACATTACTCAGTCTGACTCAAAGCAAACCGATTATATACTCTCGTACAACTATAAGATTATTTGTATATATGTGTGATTTATTGTGTACATACATCATCACCGCATATAATGAAAACGTGAAAAGGTTTCAAATTTTCAATGGCACGCAACGCTATCATATAAAAAAATTGATTCTGTCATTTTTCTAGGTACGAACTATAAAATTCATTCGTTTTGTTGGTTGACCCAAAATTATACCGCAGCACAATATTAAAGGTGTGTCTAGAATCAAGGAAATACTTGTGTATATATAGAAAATTCTATTCACCTATCACACTAAATCGATATACTCGTATATAGTTTTACTATATGGTAAAATAAAGGTGTGCATTATAAACGATTCCAAGATTGTTGGCTACCGATAGTTTATATAATACTATTGACGTATAGTGCACGTCAAATAGATAAAATAACCGACTCCTATACAGTTCCATACTGGATCGCACTAAATAGATTTAAAGCCAAAAGGTGAAAACACTTTAAGTCAATTTATTTTATGCTCACACCGCAACTGGAATACTATATGAATTGCTTATGAGATTTATATATTTGGAATTTAGCTTAGGGGAATACGGGATTAAATAAAAGCTAAATAAAGCTCTAAATTATTTATAAGCTCATCACAAAATCAAGTACATGTTTTGTTATCTCGAAGCACGGATGAAAACAGTTGTGAATCAACACGGTTTGCACATTGGTGAGCGAGTCGAGTATGTGTCTTATATGAAACGAACTGGGCAAGGAACGAAGCATCAGACTTTATATGCGTTTTCTCACATGATTACTGTCCAATTTATAAAAACCAATATTCCTGGAATATGAACCAATATTCCTTTGTCAGAAAGAAGTTCATATTTAAAGATCCTCCTGGTTATTTATGGAAAATGATATCATTCAAATGGGAGCTGCGGCTGGACTTGGTGTACTCCAATCGGTCGGTCCAATTTCTGAGCACATTTCGGATTGTGTACGTACAATGGTTGCTTCAATATTGGCTTTCAAATGCTCAATTGGGTGTGAATTGTCCGTATAACATTTGTCCTTCATGGCACACCATAAATAAAATCCAAAGGCGTCAAATCACAGCTCCTTGCCGGCCAATCACGTCACCATTTCGACTGATAATGCAGACATTGACGAACGTGAAGCGACTTATTTCGTCAAATAGAAATAATATACTGAGCTTAGGATTAGTGTTACCAGACCCAAAATAACCGATATGCCAAATCTGAACCCGTTGGGACACCCTATATATATATAGTTTTTAATCAAAACAGAAAGTGTTTGGAACCATAATTCCATAACCTGACTGACTTTATAGTAACATTCAGTTCTAGTCAGCAGCTAGAAAAAGTCTGAACAACAGTGCACAAAAAAAATATGTTGTGGATCGAATCTGTTCATAATCTTCAAGACGGCAACTTAACCTAACCTAACCTAACCTAGATTAATTATACAATATTATACGTATTAGTCGCTTTTAAATCATCCAACCGCATGTATCCTCTAGTGAACCGCTAGTAGTACAGTTCTGGCCTTTGCTAATTAAAGGCAAGAACCGAACTACGCGATCTCGAGTTCGATTCTTCCCGTTATCCAAAACTTAACATGGATCACATAAAAATATATTATGTATTCGTAAGGACTCATTTGAGACGCCGTTAAGGCCTTTAAGTTATATGGTACATTATAATAATGTTGATCAGATCCGTTGTCATGTATGGATGTGATATTTGGACTTTAATAGATGAATACGTGAGATGATTTCTTATATACATTCGAGAGCAGATTCATGCGTGTGACATATATGAACAAAACTCGACATTGATGGTATATACTGAGATCCTTTTGATCACGAGATCAGGAATTTAATGTGGACTCCTGATTACAAACATGAATATCAAAGGACACAGAATATGCTGGATTGGTCATGTTCTGCGTGCTAATGGGTAGCCTTTCAATATGAAACAATGGCTCCACAGCGTAGAGAGTATTCTGGTGTCGACTTACTGCTTACAACAATAAGAATAGCTGTTAAACTAACCGACGCCAAATTTCTGTTTGTTATACTGTCGAAAGCTTGAATTTAAATTGTAAAAATGATTTTTTATTAAATAATTGATTCGAAAAGATTATTTTGATCAATATAGACTGACTTGCATCACGCGGATATTCGTAAATTTTGATATTATAGAAAAAAACATTTTTCAATAAAGAATAAGGTTGTATTAAATACTTATGAATAATAGAACGTTCAAGTATACTATTATATAATTTTAAAATATGGTTGACAGAAAAGGTATAAAAAGGGCATGTTGAGTTTAAACTTCAATTAAAGATGTTAAAATGTCTAAATATTCGAATTTTGGAATATTTTTTACCAAAGATTAACAAAACATACATAGATGAACTGGCTCTGGACCATACAATTGTTTTGTGTTTATTTATATTAATTAATGCTATAGAATATTTGATTTATGAGTCTGGACTCTCAAAGCAGTCGCCTTTTAGCTCGATACACTTAGTCCAACATTTTTCCAATTATTCGATCACGTCCGAACAATACGATTTATTCAAAATAGGCGTTTGTTGCATCGATGATCTCCCCATTGGACCGAATCTCTTTCCACCGAACCATTTCTTCAAGTTCGGAAATCATGTATTTTGACCATGGCAACTACATTCGTCATTTGTTTTGATGGAATAAAACTTTTTTCTTCACCAAATGTTTTACGGTCCAATAAGTTGTAGTAATATTCGCCATGGACTATTCTGACCTATTGAATGTAATCACTGTGGATTATGCCTCGTATATCCCAAAAACCTATAGTCATGACTTTGTTGGCCTATAAAACCGCCTTAGTCTTCTTCGGCACAAATTCACCAGTACAAATCCACTGTTTAGGCTGTTATTTGGTCGTATGATAATCGTATACATGATTAAATTAACTCGAATTTAATCGTAATTGACGACCATTATCAATCAATTTCGTTATCGAATTATGATCGATTGCATTTTTTTTTTAAATATTATATTATACAAAATAACCATTTATGTTTCGCTTTTGATCACACAATTGGTATATCCACTGATAATGTTATCAAATGTCTTTATTGGGATGGATCATATTTGAGATTAGCATAATTTGAAATAAAATTTAGATCAACTATGTTTTATATACTAACTCTGTATATTTTTGAAACTTTTATTCTAATTTTGGCACAATTCTAAGTGGGTAAACATACCAGCAGAGATTTTATACACGCATATTCCAATTTACGTTAAAGGGTGAAATAAATGGGGTGCTGGTTAAGTTTATCTACATATATAAGGAATACCAATCAATCCAATAAATAACATTCTCGGTCTTTATTACCTTTTAATTTGATTGAAATTGAAAAACTATCAAACTTTTACTATATCAAATGTGCGTGACATTTTCAATTTATACTCGTACATATATTTCGAAACTATATACATTATATATAATACATCAAAGAATGTAATTGGGAAATTGCTGGTTTTACAATGAATGAATATATAGTCTATGTTTTTGTTAAGTGATTAATTCTATAAATAAATTCACAATAAGAATATAGTTTTTATAGAAAATACTCCAATTTATGTTGATTTGCATTGATTCAATGTTAAAAATATTTATTGAGCTAAGGCGAAAAATATTTGATATAATTGTATGTCCTCGTTAAATTACATCATGCAAACTTGTATGATTCAGTAATAATTGTATATAGGTACGTCTGACAACATTTCATTAACATGTCTCATGCGATAATGTGTTCATAATTGTTATTATATGGACTACATACGAGTATTAGAAAATATGACTGGACATTAATGTGATCGTTAGTTTTTGAACAGACTTAAAAATTCCAACCTAATTTAATTATATATTTGTTGTTCGTGCACTAAATACGCGATGATACTTCGCCTGCCCACTTTCATTATTGAGTAGTTCGTCAATTTTTATTCAGTGCAAAATATGTATTGAGTAAACCAATTTAATTTGAACCGTGTACTATATATATAGTTCGCCAAATTAATCAATTATATAATAAATTGTTGTATATATAATTCCCAACTGAATATAACCAGATACTGTGATATATGTACATATCAATACATGTATAGGATAGCAACAAAATACTCAGTATATGAATATAAATTTCCTCTCGATGATTTGGTAATAAAATTCCATACTAAAAACAGAGAACATACATGAATACAATTTATTTATTTATAGATTATGTACTCAAACCAAACCAACAAAACACAAATTCTAAATGTTTTATGTTTTATGTTATAAAATAAATTCCATATAAATGTACGAGTATATATAAAATTCATAAACTTAAATGTGTCTATATATCAAACTTGCTGTTGGTCTGATTTCGATGCACTGCGCTACTATACGAATATTTAAAATTATAATAAATTGTTATCATACTTCCAAGTATCCATTATTAGTGTGTAAACACATTATTAGAACAAGCATTCGTAAATATTTACCAAATTCCACATCGTAATCTAAAATGAATTTATTTAATGAATCAAACGTCATTTATCATGAGCGCGCATATATATTCACAATAGGCATGAATTTACTATTAATATTCCCCTTCGGTTTTCCATCCAAAAACGAATACTATAAGACATATATTTAACGTATAGTCAAACCTTTTGATCTAAGTCGAGGATTAACTTTAAACATGTCCATATATAAAATAAGTTTTACCTAAAACGATTCCACAAAAACCTTTGATATTTTAACAATCTCCAACTATATACAAACAAATAACCTTCAAGATGGTTTGGATTTGTAGGTCACCGCTCTAAATTCAAATTGTTACGTAACGCCACCGAACCATAACACGCATTCATCAAAACTTAAAAAAAAACCTTCTAAATTGTTTTATTTGAAATTAAAATAGATTTCCGTTTTATGAGCTATACAAATGTATTAATAGATCTGTTTTACACACAATTCAAGATGTTTCATGTGAATCGCGGTAATAACCTAGAAATTTAGCAGTAGCTGGAAAATGAGGTTTTAATAATTTGCTGTACTGGTAGAAAAAACAACAATAGAAATCAGGAAGGAGGCGTTCAATGTTTTATTGTGTTGGACATAGAGCGTATCTTTTTATCTAACATTATTTAGCGAGCATATTTTAATTATTTTTCTTATACTAAAGATACGCCACGTACTACTATAGCCGTTCACTAGCGGGTACTAGCGGTTGGTCGATTGAAAAGCAACAATTAGTAGTCAATAGCTAATCGGGTTCGAAACCTAGCAGCATCTTTTATTTTTATATAAACAAATCTATTGGAAGCACTTTCTCCGCGGTTGTAGCTTAATGGTTAAGAAAGTTTCTTCTCACGCCGCGGTCTTGAATTCGATTCTCGCCTTTGACCAAAAAACAAGCATGCACCGGATAACTTAAAATCGATTAAGTGGAAAAACATTCGTTGGACTAACCACCTACAATGTGCACCAATCGTTAAAATAGTTCGTAAGATCTCAGTTGAGACGTGGTAAGGGCCGTTTACGGCCTCTAAGTCATAGATTTTTTTATTGGAAGAAACATAACTTTAAACATACACAATAAAGAATAAACTAATAAGCTTCTGATAAAATAAAAGTTAAGAAACCTAATAGTGATAAAAAGTTAACGTTTACTTTTTTTTCATATGTAAAATTATTCATTATTTGACATTCGATATGACATATTTATCTAGCTCTACATACATATATCTAAATTATAAATTTATTAAACAAACATCCAATAATCTGCTTTAAATTGTAATTGTAAACAAATTAATTTAAAAACTGACTCGCTTTTTCTGAGTTTTATCGACTGTTATCTGTCATGGCATGTGAATAAAATAAACATAATCTAGTGTATGTCAAATACAAAGTTTGGTTTGATCGGGTCTGTCATACTGTTTGAAATAACTAGAAGGCGGCAAGTCATTATATCCGAGTGTTCTCTTCGGTTAGTAAAACAATTTTAAGTTAAAACTTACACTGTTGATTTATTCTTAAAATTTTAGAGAGGTGAAAGATTTGAACTAATCTGTCAAATCAAAATTATGCCACTACAAACACACAAAAACGTTGTTTATGTTATGAAGTAGTTTACTTAAAAATATAAAGTTGGTTTTGACTTCGATAAAGACACAAACTTGCTACTCGCGAATTTAAGTTTATTTAATAATTTTTTTTAATCAATGCAGGATTACGCGTCTTTAAACTTTATAATCGTAGTCATGTTATAATAACTCTAAAATGATGTAATGCAAGAAAGAGATTGAATGGCAAGTGTGATAAGGTTGTATTATATTACGAAATGTTCAGGAAATTAATGGAAATTAGTCACAAACGGAGTTTCTCGGATAAAATTTTCAGTTCAAAACTCGATATTGAGATATTCAAAAATTATTTTGAATATCTCAAAATTTTAACATTAAAGATGAGCCCAAATCGTCATCGCTTGGTTAGATTTAAACCATATTGAAATTGCTCTCCACGCTTTCTCATCGCCCAGGGCACCACCAAACCACAGAGTTAGGATTTACACTCCCATCGCCCAGGATACAACCAATATTACTTGTTCCGATTGATGGCACATGGTTTGGCAAGCCTTCTTTTGGCTAGTGCCAAAATTGGTAAGGTGAATGGTTTTGGTCTTTAAAGACGTGTTGTTTTTAAATTAAACAATCGTAATCTTAAAAGTTAAGTTGGAATCGTGATTAGATGTATTCAGCCTAACTAAGATTTAACTTAACATATTCGTAAAATGCCAAATCCACGTATAGAAATCAAACTGGTATTCAAATACATCGTTTTCAAGAATGGATTGGGCATGATTCTATAAAACTATTTTCAGTTGAATATAATTATTTTATAACGTTAAATAACAGATTCCATTTTTATTATAAATATTTAAATTTCGTTGTTAATTCATGCAACGTACACACGTTTTATTTATATTCCAATATAGATAAGCGACAAAAGTATATGTTAGCCGCAAAGTACTTATTATACTTAGCTTGTAATTGCTTTCACCAGTAAAGTTTTATTTCCAAATACAAACATTAAAAAAAAAATATAATGATGGTGTCATCATTAAACATATTAACTGCCATGGAAGTTTTATACATATTTATTAATAATTGAAACATGAGTCATACTTAGTAGCTATATAGCCTTCACTTACTAAATAATACATCACGAATGGTGAAACTAATCACATTATTCAAGGTTAACATAGTACATATAGACAAATCCAATTTATAACTAATAGTGTAAAATTGTATATAAACGAGTACTTATACTCGTATAATTAATATGGGTGTTTCCCAGTGTACAAAAACTAAGCAAACTACAAATTGTACCGGATATAATTGATATCAGTGAAATAGTTTGAGGTTTTATACAAGGAAATGTACTACAATAAACTATATAGTTCATAATACATGATTAATTCACACGTCACAATTATAGTGAATCTTCTCCAGTTATCATCGCGATCATATGAGATCACTAAATACAAGACAAATAAGATAAACGATTGACGCGCCACCATTAATCACTATTTAATTAATCAAAACTAAAATAGAAATTTATTGCGCGTCATCATACAATAAAACTCAATTGTTCTTAATTCTGACTTTCGAATTTATGTTTTGGATCGGTTGCAGCTTTCGAAAATAAATTAACTTAAAAACCGGCCGGTGTTATGTATGTGTACGTACATAATTTTATAGCACTAATACTACAGATCTTCATTTATTTTTTCTTAATTGAACCATTGTTATGTTATACAATCAATTGAGAAGTTATATCGTGGCACACTATCATGTGAACGTTTTCAAAAATCATGAACGGGGCATTAACATAGAAACAACAAAACGTATGCATATGTAAATTAGCACTTATTATCATTTAATCATTAAAATAAATAAAAATAAAAAATAGTCACGAGGTCACACTACTACATAATTTTTGTTTTGTTTCATTCACGACCCGCCATATTTTTCCGCGCAACGCAAACGATAATCATCAACACAAAAATTTAAATTATTTACTTACATTTAAATAAATAAAATTCACAAGAAATTATTAATGTATGAGACACACCCAAATTGTATTTAAGATGTCTTGTAAAAATTAAAACTTTATATAATAAACAAACTTATAACTTTAAAATTAAACACTTGACTCAACGACTGAACCACGAGAACTCAAAATGCAAACTAGCCGAATTCTTATAAGAATTTGTTTTTATTAATCCGTTTGTAAATATTAGTGTAATAATCAAAAGAAAATCGGGCAGAAGAAAAATATATGAACATTTTGTATGTGTATAGGAATTTATCATGGTTTGTTATATATATATATATATTAATGTGTGTGTGTGAATTACATGTTAACGATGAATATTGTCATTGTACGCTTGGCATAAGAAATGAATCAAAATGAATCAAATCAAATGAATTTAATTATTTGTATTTTGAATCATGGTTGCATGACGACATACATTATAGTTTACACATACACTTGTTGTGATTTGTTTATAATGCTACACCGAACAACAATAAATTATAGTCAGCGTGTTCTGGAATGTTTTTTTGCCGAATCAGTTATAATTTTTTCTGCTCAGTTTATTATCAAGGTTACTTATGAATACAGTAAAGACCTAAAAAATATCACAATTTCTTTAGTAGTTCCTATATCTGGGCATTGCTCATCCCCAATATGGAGGCCACTATATTTAAATTGTATACGTAATTAAGATGTTTGTATTACACCGTGATCGGTTCTCTTTTGTAAGTTCAAGAACAACTGAGGGCTAATAGATCTTCTATAAATCTTTCTATAAGCATTTCGAGATGAATCAAATTCCTATACTTGAGATTTAGTTATATTTTGCATCATGCCCTGATTTGTAGGCTGAATAATGATCTCATGTTTAATGAGCATCATAAAAGCTGATTTTACTAATGCTGAACTGATTCTTGGCTTTACTTGATTATATGAAACATTTGATTACTTTGAGTACAGAATTATTGTATTACAGGATTGACCCAATTTACTCCCATAGAAAACTTTGAATTCCAACTTTATAATTTATTTCCTTGACCCTCTTCAGCTTCTTTTGCGCTACATTTATTGTGACCGTACTTAGAGCAAAGAAGTTTAAGTTTAAGAAGTTTAAAAGCAAATGCTTCTAATCAAGTACTTCCAGACTTAGAACAGATGGCTCATCTAGAACTAGTTGAAGAAGCATGCATTTACTCCCTCTTTTGATCAAATCAATTCCATTTGTTGGTCTTTCATCCCGGGTTTTGCTATTCCAGCCCTTTTAGAATATTCGAATGTTCTAGGATCGGAACCGGGACCAAAACTGTAACTCTTACAGACCTGAGTAGGTCGCAGAACAGGATACACTCCAAATTTTGTTTTATTTTTCTGGTATAACATGATGGTCATTATTCAAAGGAAGTGCAGTTTTATCAAAATTACGAATTCCAGGATATCCGATATTCCCAAAACAGTGCACAGGAAGACAGTGACAGAAGTTCAAGAAGTGCTCAACAGTTTCTTCTTATCCTCCCCTGTTCGCAGTTTGCGTTATTCCTAATTTTCAACCGGAACATGTGATTATTCAGGGAACAATGTGCCGTGAGAAAGCTCAGCAAGATCCTCAAAGTGGGTCTATCATATTTGAAGAAAGGGATCGTTGCTATTTAATTGAGCTA
Source organism: Tipula lateralis (assembly GCA_963932295.1). Classification (NCBI taxonomy): domain Eukaryota; kingdom Metazoa; phylum Arthropoda; class Insecta; order Diptera; family Tipulidae; genus Tipula; species Tipula lateralis. The sequence goes on along the minus strand of OZ010737.1, from coordinate 174,799,844 downwards.
ATTTATTGATCTAAAAAAAATTTTATATTCGACAAGAGATGAGGTTTTCCCATCACTTCTGGTGCAGGTAACCAAAGTGGCCCATTAAAATTGCAACCTGGATACCACAAACAGTGTTTTAGTCAATCGATAGATCAGTTATGAGTTGGCCAACCTTCCTCCATATTTGATAGTACCCAGAAGACCAAATAGATTGTCTCTGCCTTGTAGGCGAGTGGCTGTTTGCGCTTCTGATCAAAAGATCAAGTGGCAGCAGACCCACAGCCATCTTATGGCAGTGGGTGTGGTGTGGATAACGACCACAATACCCAGTCAAACAAGTCTTTAAAGACTGCTTAGAAGTCTCTCCTGATGACTGTGACACTGTTGTTTGACTTTGCCAATTTGACTGTGCCATTTGTTTGTTGTATTATCTTTAGTAAGATTATAGGTCTGTCCTTAAACGAAAATAATATCTTCTTTAGAGTCTCAATTATCTTTATATCCGATGACACCGTTATTGAAACTCTCGATAAGACTGTGTGAATGATAAAATATAATTTCCACACAGAAATTTCCCAATCATATATTTATCATAATTATTGTACACATTCTGAAACGCCTCATTCTAAATTGTAATAAATTATCAAATATTATATTATTATATGACGTTAGTCATATTCGGATATTCCATATAATACGAATACAGATAAGGACGCATAACTAAAACATTACGAGATAATCGCCATTATAATGTTTATTATTTAGTTCAGTCACTTGTCAGTTTTAATTTAAAATGCAGGAAGTGAGATGTGTTGTGGTCGGTGATCGGTAAGAAAAGCAATAAATACATTTTATCACTGTCATGAGAATTTATTACTTAATACCAAATTTGTGGATATGTATAGGGACACCGGAAAATTTTCACTGATAACGGCTTGCACAATGGACGCCCTACCTGGAGCTCACATCAAAAATATGTAAAAGTTTTAAATAGTTTTGTGATTCATTAAATTTCGAAACCTAACACAATTTGTGATAATAATCTTTTATAATGTGTTATTCATTTTATCTCGCCCATATATGTATATATAGAAAGGAATCACTCTCGAAACAAGTGATGACCCGAAATGGTGAGGTAACAGTCAATTTTCGATATGATACACGAACGGATGATGATGAATGCGATATGGATATATTTCATGAACCGCTCTATAAAAATGTTGATATTGTTCTTATATGTTTTTCGATTGCAAATCCTGCCACATTCAAAAGTGTTATTACAAAATGGAAAATTAAGCTGCGCGAACGCAATAAATCGGTGCCAATTGTATTGGTTGGAACAAAATTAGATTTGCGTGACGATCCAGAAACGATTCGAAATTTAAAAGTAAAAAAATTAACACCCGTTTCGCATGAACAGGGCGCTGCAATGGCACGAGAAATCAATGCACGCGGATATATTGAATGTTCGGCGTTGACACGTATTAATATGGGTGTTGTGTCAAATAAAGCGGTCAAAGCAGCGCTTATGCACAGATCAAGGACATGCAGTCTATTGTAATTTTGTTGTTTTTCTAGGTATTTTGATATTCAATAAATTATTCATTAATTTTTGTGGAATTATTTAAAAAAATGTTTGTCATTAAAATTTTTAGTGAACACTTAATGGAAAACAGTTTTGCGCAAGTGGTTTGCATATTTGCCATCACATTATGTGATGCAATATGCACCTAGCTCCATTTCAACCTATAGTACTGACATGGGAGATGGATCGGCCAATGAATACTGCACTCCAACAGGGGTTCATAAAGCGTAATCAGATGGTGAAAATCGCTTTTGCATTCTGCCCCTATCGGGATTCGAACCACTGTTCCATTTGATTGTGCATCAAAATTGTATTGAGTGACTGGTGCCTTTCATTGTGGATGTTTAGTCTTCAAGTTAATGCTCTTTAATGTGAAGTTGGTTTTAAGCCTATTTAAAATGATAACAGACATATCATAATCCATGCAGGCTTCAATTCCTGATATAATTTAGAATTAAACTAAAAGTTGTTTTATGAGTATACCTAACTCCCATCGTTACAATATAACTTAAACATTAAAACCTTAAAAAATTAAATGCAACATTATGGCGAAATTTATCGAATCAATTAATTACTATTCCAGGATAGCATCATCAATTATGATTTTGAATCAGAACCAATCTTATGTTACATTATGTCATGATAGTAGCTTTCAACTGTCATGACAGTTTTCTACTATTATCCCAGAAATCACTTCAATAATAAAATTATTTTTATTATTCGAAGAATATCTTCCAACACTAAAATAAAACTAACAGTTTTCAAAAATTTATCAAGACGATTCTAGTGGCTGCCAATTATATGTAGTGCCATGTCAGACGGTTATATTATAAATCTATCCGATAGAACAATTACAAATGTTCTACAACAAAACTATATTGTTGAGCTTTGTCAAAGTAAATTAGGCATAATGGTATAATATCGTGCTCTACACTGTATTTACTATATTTCCATCTAATATCTCAGAATAATGACGATTTCACCTTGATGATCGTATACGTATGTTGTAAGAATGAATCAAGCTAAGATACTGCCAATATACGTATTATATTTTAAATAATTTAGTTATTGTTGTACCATGACGTATTGTTGTACCATGATTACTCATTTCCTATATTACTCTTTACTTGTCATTTAAGTAAAATCTTTATCGTAAATTACTTAAGACGAATTTAGTAGTACATATTATGAATTATTCGTATGCAGCCTGTTTGAGGCCAAACAGTTAAGTTAAGTTGATGTGGCTGCTATCGCACACTTAGACCAAATTTGATCCGTTGTGATACCACTCTATACGGCTATAGGTCCGAGTCTTTCCCGTAGAGCCATCTGCGCATTGCATAGCTCCATGTCAGTCCTATAGTACTGACATGGAAGATGGGTCGGCCCAAGGATTCTAAACACGACAGAGGATTCAGATTATGCTTATTTTTCACCACCGATCGCACCGCTCAAACGATCGAAACGTGAAAAACCCATTTTGCATCCTGCCTCGAATCGGATTCGAACCCGGTACCACTCGCTCCAACTGCCGCAGCTTTAACCACTGCGCCACCTGGGCGGTTCTGTTTGAGGCTAGGTATAGTAACAATAGATAATGCGTTTACATATATCTGAAATATCCACTTGATTGTAAACGAAGCAAATATTATAAAAGCCCACATATAATACTAAATAAGTAAATATATACATATACTACAAAAATCGATGAATATGCGAACCGAGCTCTTCATTATATTGTACAATAATTTTGGCGCCAACGCACATAAAGCAACATATATCCATATTTGCAAAATATATGGATAAAAGAAATCAAATAAAGAAACAAGTTAATCTAATACCATAGACACATATCTGGTTTCGTAACCATGATTATGAAACTAGGATTTTCGAAATGAGAATACATGACACACTACAGTTCTCATTTCATTTGACACTTTATAATAATTCATTAAAATTCTTACTTTAGTAATGTGGTTTAAAAATATTTTTGATTCGCCCTCCGCCTTAATTTTCATATTTTCTTTGATTTTCCTTTCTTTTTCTTTGATTTTCCATAAATTTATCAAATTCTGTATAATATATTTTTTTCTAAACTTCAAATTTTATAAACAAATACTTTAAAAAAAACAATATTATAGTTTTCGCTATTCACTAGCATTATAACATGGCACTGTCGTCACTAAAATGCCATGGGATGAGAAAAAATAGCTCATTCCGAAACCATATTTAAACCAAGTTGCAAACCATGGTTACAAGTGACACATTACAACGAAATCATAGTTAACTCGAAACTGTAGTTACGAAACCAGATATGTGTCTATAGTATTATCCTATAGGATAACTCATATCCGGATTACTAGCTCTAATAATCCTCACTCTGTTTCTTGTGCCATAAAAGCTCCTGGGCCCCTTTGATTATTTTGTATCAATGTCCAACTCGGGTAATTGATGATTCAGGTTCTCGAAAACTATAACTTAAACAAAATATTTAAACACAATCCCCTGCAAACCTTGCTGATAGCTTAGTGTTGACGGTGTACCGACAAATGTTACAAACTGACCAGTGTTAGTTTCTGTCTTAGCTACGGAAGTTAGTAAAAGTATTATTACTGTAGTTAAGTAATTACCGTTTCTCTACGAATAAATTCCGTTTAGCTTTAACTTCGAAATTCGATTGCGCGGTGCAAAAGTGAGTTGTGTGTCCGTAACACACTAAAGCACCAAATTGTTAATGGGTATCTATCGTTTGGCTGACTCATTAGGTATCGTCTGCAAAGATTAGCACTGTTACCAATTAATAGATAGTGGACAGAGATAAAGATAGTGGCAGCATTCAAACGTCTCAAACGATGTATGAAATGTGCCCAGGGTATGGCTGCCTTGTTGCTCTCTAAAGCTTCTAAAGACTGGAATCTGATTTCCAAGAATATACAATGATTCCCACTTCGACCCCAATTACCATTATTGCATACTAACACGTTCTCATTGTTTTAAATTTACTATCAAAAGCCTTCTACGTGAAATTATTTATTCAGATAACGCTATTTTAACGCGGGATCCAATATTCTTCATTGGAATGTTTTGTTGATTATGATCTGTAAAATTTGTTAAAACAAATATGATGTTTTCGAAATGATTCGATTTCCAATTATAGAGCTGCCAAGGATTATTGCAGATATAGTGTTTTAATCGGAATAATCTTAATCCCGTCCATTTCAAGTCCCTATATACTCCACCCAACAAATGCCATTCAACATCTCTCGAGTTCAACTCGTTTGACACACACTTTCCAGTTTGTGTCCAGTTTTTTGAGGCGTTTTAAATTGCCTGTTGGATCAAGTCAAATGATCATGGCGAATACAACCATAAGTGTCCGAGAGCATTCCGTGAACCTCAGACGCAAATTTAGAAATAAATTAACACCTTCTGTAAATAACTAATCGGTATAAAATGTACCGCATGCCGTTTGACGATTTCTTACACCATCTATAGGATAACGGCGGAAGCATAGTTATCTACCTTATACTACATCTACCTTATACTACTAATTGTTCGGGTCGCTAATATTGTTCACTATACTAGAAGTATGGTGAATGAACTAAATATATCCATCAGTCAATTCGATGTTCATAATAAGGATATCAGCTATTAACACTAAAATAGTTTTCATAACAAGTAAATTAATTGTAAAAAATATTCTCACACTTTTAAATTTAGTCAATATACTAGTATGTTAAAACGTATTTGGAATATTTCAAAAATGACCATTATTAACGTATCACTAATTGCATAAGATGTGTAAGGGGTACAAGTAGAACATATCTATGATAATCCTAACATTTTATTTCTTAGTACAATCAATAGTAATTTATCATCACTACAATCTGTTTCGGGGCTCAAGGCACTTCCAATTTATATCATTTTTAATGCTTAACTGTTACTGTACTAAATCAGTAGTAGTATTCTAGGCACTAGGTGGAGATGTCCACCATGATTACTAATTTTTCACCGACAAGTCTAATTTCAATAATATCATTCTAATATAAGTATAAACTTACCTACAGCAAATATTTATACCTGCCATCTATGGTCGAATAGCTTCGACAATCTAAAATATAAATTCATACAAAGTTACAAATTAATGCATTATTAACATTATTCAGTGAACCAAACAAAAAATAAAATTTACAAGAGTCATCAAATAAATTTATTTAATTTTAATTAAAAAGACCAGCCAATAATTCGATAGCATCGCGATAGCGTAGAAGACGAACAAATAAAGCTGGACGATCACGAATACAATCGGTTTCTAGAACGTACGAAGATAATCCAGTCTGCAATAAATGTTCAAAATTATTTTACTATATATAAATGGATCGTACTAAATAAGAATATTTACCAAATATTCACGTCCATTAACCATAGTTATAAAAGCGCCACCTTGATCTCCTCCACATATTTTACCATGATTTTGTGAGTCATACGCACAGAAGTTATACTCAAGATTATGATTTGGATATGTCGTCTGACATTCGTTATCATTAACCACTCGTTTGAAAGCGTATTGTACATAAAGTGCAAAATCCGCTGTAAATTTAAAAGTTAAATTTACTTATTTCAGTATCATTTTATATATATTAACAAATACAAACCGCCGTTGCTTGTATGACCAAATCCAGTGACGCGACCTTGCTCATTTTCATATGGTAAATCATCACCGAAACTTGCATCAGGCAAACTAATTGGTGTTACGCCTACAATATTAAAAGTACCTGGTGCGAAAATTAAAAACCCAATATTATCAACAAGGGTATCTGGATCGAAGCTAGGAAGATGTGTTCCCAGTAGCGCATTAAACCATAATAATGATTCTCGTTCTACGCTTCCTACTCCGGCACGGAAATTATCAAAACTATAAAAGTATAATCACTATAATTAATCACACCACTATACAATATATTTGTAACTTTAATACAAACCTATAAATATTTTGGGCCGATGTTAAGATTAAACTACGTGAAATAACTATACCGCTGCCTACTCGAGGCAATTCACCAACACGTTCCACTATTAAATGTGCATGATATTGAAAATGTTCGGTCGCAGTATTTCCGTTTATAATACGACCAGATGCATTTTCTACTAAACCACCGTGCACTTGCACCAACACTACTAAAATTAACGTTATGGATAATCCACGTATGGCGATCATTTTATATTTTCAATATTAATCGCTCCGCTATAGTCAAAAGATAAAGTACTTTTGCTGGAAACTTGAGTTTGAACTTTATTATAAAATATGAGCACATAGTTTTTGTAATCTTTCAAGCACCTTTGATTATTATATTTATGCCCAAAATCGTTATTGTTAGTTATCATTGACATATTCGTTTTTTTTGTTTTGTGATAATATTATAACACTTTGATACTTATATCACTTATTTACTTATTGAAAGCACGGTGTTTGAAAAGAGTAAGTCAAGGTCACGTAGAGACATAGTTTTTTGTACTGGTCATTTCCTTCAACGACAATAATTATAAAATCAGTTCCTAAAAGACATGTCGGTGAACTGTGATACATGTAAGAGCACCAAGACGATATTTAGTCGATGTAGTCGGTGGTGTAGTCAATGTAATGCAATAAGACCACAAGTTTCTCTAATTCAGAACTTCTATCATAGATTCTGTAAGGTTCCATAAATGCTCACGTTTAAAATCGTTCCAATAAAATCTATAAAAAATATTCAGTATTTTTCCTAAACTTTTTAGATTGTTAATGCACGATAAGAAACGGAGGCGATAAGACTATACGTCAGTTGATGAATTATTACTGGTAATACTCCTATTTATTGGCATCAGTTCAAAAATATTTAAGGACATTTGTTAGATATGTTATGGAATCTGGTTATGGTTTCCAAATCGCAATATTCGAGTGACATCGGTTGAATGCAATATGATAGATAAATAATTATATTTGCATAAACTTTTGCACAAAATTTCACAACCAATAAAGTTATTTTGGTTTGAACGCCAATCTGCAATATATTCAACTGTAAGATAAGATTATATTTGGGTTTTAGTATACGACTATATGCAATTAAATGAAGGAACAATAGCCTCTCGAATTCGATTAGGATCCCAAAATAGGCGAATATTTTAATCGGCTTAAATCTGTTTATTGGGTTGATGTATAAGTTGTTTCATATGAAAGTAACTAATATATGATTGTCGCGTCCCTCCATCCTAATAATTATCACGCAATATTTTATTGGCATTATCAATCTTCCAACTAGATTACTTATGTAAACGTCTTATCATAAAATAAAAATGTGATTGAAATATTAAATATAAACCTGCTTTCGACAAATTTTCACCAATATGTGATTAGAGGGTTACAGTCAGTAGTCGACGTTATAGTGTAAAGGCTGTAGAAAATGATAATCAAAATTATTTCAATTGTTGTCGCGCTTTGTGCTTTAGCTGAAGCTAACAGCATCCATGGTCGTATTGTTAATGGTCAAGATGCTGCTGCAATAGTGCCATATCATGCTCAATTAGGAGTGCGCTTAGATGAGGAAGCAGAACGATCCGGAAGTGGTGTAATAATTACAACGCGACTTGTTATAACTGCGGCCACTAATATCTTCGGGTATACAATTGTTGTTTAGTATTTTGAGAAATAATATTTAAAAATAAAATAATTTTTTCTTCTAGATTTAATCGGTTTCGCGCAGGATATGCTAGCACCTCACGTAACGATCTAGTCTGGGCAACTGCAATTGCCGCTAATACCATAGAAAGTTATAATCCAGTGACATATGAAAATAATATTGGATTTATTATTTTCGAAGAAAATGCTTTTTTAAACGGTAAGTTTTAAAGCTTTATCTATACCATATAGTTATATATGTATTCATAGCATTCAACCACAAAACATTTTATTGCAGAATTTGTTATTCCAATCGCAATTCCACCAATAACTCAGAATTTAAATTTACCACTCAAAAATGAACAAGGACGAATTGTTGGTTTCGGATGGACTCTAAACAATGGAACTTTGTCGAACAATCTACAAGTGGCATTCAATCGAGTTGTTAGTGATGAAGAGTGTTCATATAACTATCCCGTCGATCAAACTACTAATTTCTGTACTATCGATACAGTGAGCAATACTAAAATATGTGCCGGTGACCAAGGTACAGCTTTTGTCACGAATATTAATGGACAAGACTATTTGACTGGAATTGCTTCGTACATTCTGAACTATCAATGTGTCCCCGGTGTCCCAGCACTATTTGTGCGAACGTTAGCCTTTAGAAGTTATATCGATGTTATGGTACGATTCTGGCGATAAATTATTATTTAAATGTATTACTTATATATATGGGAATAATAAATGCACACTAACATTTATATGATCCACTGTATTTTTTTAATTAAATTTAATTAAAATCGTTCACCGCGCACACTTTATATATATGTCTGTATTGTTGGTTTATAGATAAGATATATTTTATGCACGAGTATAGTACATTGCATATATGTACATGGACGCTAATGGATCGCATAAAATGTGTCGTGATCGGAGATACGTAGGTGAATTACTATTCTGAGGGAAATATCATTTTATAATTTAATCTCTATTTGTGCAGGGATACTGGTAAAACATCGATGATACGAACATTTACAACCGTCACAAATCCTGGCGGAAGTGAGGCACTGCATACCGAGTAAGTATAATGATTAATAATCATACTAAAAAATATTATTTATAACGTAACTATATGTAATATAGTTTATTTTAAGGTTCACCGTTTTTCAAACGCAAATTAAAATTAGAAATACGATACGTGAACTCGATATTTATGATATACTTACGAATTCGGATTTGAACCATTGTACATTGGCGCCCATTCTATTTTCGAATGCGAATTTATTTCTTATCTGCTTTTCAGTGATAAAACGTGATTCATTTGAAAATGCACGCCACAAATGGTTGTCGATGGTGAAGCAGTATAATACTGGTGTACCTATTATACTGATTGGTACGAAAATTGATATGCGAACTACTAGATGTAATGAACATTTTGTAACTCGGTCTCAAGTAAATATATGTCCTTATCATATCAGAATTCTCAAAACAAGGGATATATTTATACAAGCCATACACATCTATTATTACAAAATACACAACTTATTTACATTTGTAAGTGTGCATTTGGAAGGTGGTTTGTATGGACACTGTCCCCGGTTTTGGAATTCTCTATATATAAATTTATTTATCTGTATGTTGTTTTATTTAAAGGGATTAACTGCCGCCAAAGAATTGCACCTAAATGGATATTATGAGTGTACCTCACTAGAACATAAGAGAATTAAAGAAATATTTAAAAAGCTAGTCAAGGGAACTACAAAACACCACAACCATAAATTAAAATGTAAAATACAATAAATAAAATAATTTTTAAATTAAGTTAATTAGTTGTCTCTAATAGTAAACTGAAACTGTAATTATTTATGCCCGGCATGACGTTAATTAGGGTTTGGGTCGTCCCCAAAATGTCGAATTATAGTATCTTTATCGTCGATCTTTTCAATATTTTAATGAATAAAGCAGATAGTTTTGACTGAAAGCACCGGAAAATCGGTTATCAAAATGGCTCGGAGATGCTATTAAATAATAAGAATACTTAATAATTTTAAAATACTGGACAGGTTCAAATATTTTTGAAAATCATATTTGGTTAAATATAAACTTTAACATTGTAATGGAATTAAAAGAAAGGTTATAAGAATCATTATGGAATCGATGTATTTATGGCGTTTATATTCTATGTATTTGTCATTCATTCCAGTTGATAAAACGAAAAACATTTGTGAAACACATATAATTCGCTAGAATTATCACACATGCGTGATAAGATAAAATGGATATTTTTGATCAATCATTGACGTCATCAGATTGAAACTGGCCTAGCTAGCAAAACGAGGTGGCTTCAACGGGATTGTTTGGTTCAGTGACCAGCTACATTACAATGAATGACACATGGAGTTTACACTAAAACTGCCATTTAGTACAGCATATCTTGATATTCTAAGAACTTATTTAGGATTGGGATAATGAAGCATACTTTGAACCAAACCTGATTTTTGGCCTAAAAAATTATTAATAAGAAATATGTCATCAGGAATGCGATTTAAAATATAAAACCAGATACAGATTGCGACAAGATGAGGGAGAAATAGTATGAGAAATCATATCTTGATTTCATAAAATTAAAATTGTTTATTAATTTATTACAGACTTGTTTGGTACAAACACAAACTTTCAAAATCGACTATAAACGTACTCATTTTTATAAATTTTCTATTACAATATAGATGTCACTTTATATTTCTCATTCAATTTGTCGAGAAAAAATTGCCAGGGCGTAAAAACGAAACAAAAAATAAAAAAAAAAAGTATGAATGATTAAAAATATGGCAGCCATCATTAGTCAAAGTGTCAAAGTTATTTAACACAAAAAAAAATAAGTGAAAAAACGAAACTATATAATTAAGATAATTTTTATACAATTAAAATAATTTACTGATCAATATATGTTGTAAACTATATATATTGTGATTAGTAAATAAACTAAATAGTTGATAATAGTAAAAAGAAAGTAGAATACGAAAATATAATTTTCCATTTCTTGTGTGTGCGTTTACGCCCTTCATATTTTTTTTGTATTTTGATCATTTTTTATTGTGTGAAAATCAGAAAGACGACGTCATTTAATTGCAAAAAAAATTGTTGTGTGAAGTGTTTTTATTGAACGTAATTCAATAAATAAAATAAATTATATAAAAGGAGTAAAATGCAAGCAATTAAATGTGTTGTAGTTGGTGATGGGTAGGTTCCATTTTTTGTTATAATTTATAATTTGGTTTTAATTAACTGTGGGTATGTGGTTGTATATGTAAAGTACGATGTGCGATGAAATTTTCCAAAAATGTCGATTGCATATATTCAAAATTCAAATCGAACTAAATTTGAAATTCAACGCGATATAAAAAAAACGAATTATTATTTATTTTAAATAATACAATACTGTGTTATGTCTGTGATTTTTAAATCAAATGATTAAAGCAAAAATTTGTAAATGATTGAAAACAGTGGCGGAGGATTGAGGCTGGTCATGATACAACCTTGAATATTTAAAGTTCTGTGTGCGGTTATGTGTAGGTGGTGCAGACGGTGATATATCGGATGTGAAATTATATATTTTATCTGTGTGCGATTGTGTTATTAATATCGAGAGTGACAATATTAGGGAAGTCAAATATATGTGTTGAATGCGCAACAGGTGGAAATTGTATTGTTATCAGATCGGTTTTGTTGTTGGGAGGCAGATTTTGAAGCGAACCGATCAAGTCTGGTGCGATGCATGCCGCTACATGGAATGTTTATGACTAATAATTGATTCTGAAAAAGTCATCATGATAAAAAACCAAAAGCTTATCTGATTATTATTGATTCCTTAGTCTGAAACTGGCTCGTAGCAAAAACTCTTGTTTACAAGGAACTGCTACAAACTGTTGAGATAGTTTTACGTCTCTAAACAAACATTACCGGAGTAATCAATTCTTATTTTTTACATATAGTTGAATTCATTGCCATTTCCTGATGTGACTCGCAACTTAAAACAAATTTCATGAAAATTGATTGATTAACAACAAAGCCGTGAAATTCTCAGTATTGAACTGGAATTGGGATAGCTTATCTATAATTTTATGGAAACTCGATGAGACCATGTTCAAGATTAGCAGCGTTTAGTGTATTAGTTCAACACAATTATTTAGTATTTATTGCTGTAAACTATTGATCATGATATAATTCGATCAAATATTGATGTTTACATTTAAAATAAGTTTTTGGGCATTTGGCCAAAAATCAAAAAACTGGCAATCATTTTCCATATGACCTATTGACATATTAATGTTAAAACCAAATTTTTTCACGTCCATAACCGAAAATCGACTTTATAATCAACATATGTGTCTTATCACCGTTGTAACAATACAAACACACGATAAAGTATGATGTCTGTTAAGTAGCTGATAAGATCAGTGTGCCCCATAAGTACAAAATGTTAAAATAACATTATTTATTGTTAAATAATTACAAGATAGCAACATTTTATATCCCCATTTATATGTAAAGAAACGCCACTGTTTACTCACTTGGCTGACAAGGGCAAACAGAATATTAATAGAGTTGTATAAGTATTCGTACATTAAATTTATAATTTCAAACAGAAATATTAAAATAAATCTCTGCGTGGGCTGAAATTTTGTTCCATACTCTCGTATTTCAAAATATTATGATTTGATTTTTTTTTGTGTACTTGTCGAAATTCCAGTAAAATTAGATATTTTGTGTGAATGTATATTTTAATTATATTTTTCTCTATTCTAGTGCTGTGGGTAAAACATGTCTTCTAATCAGTTATACAACAAATGCATTTCCAGGAGAATACATCCCGACTGTGTAAGTATATATTTATATGTTCTGATTTATGTAAATAAATAACACAAATTTCCCAGAAGATAGTAATGTATGATTCATTCATAATACGTACAATGCATTTGTAAATGACTCTGATCATATGTTAAGTGTTCTAATGACTTTTAATTAGATTGGATTAGAACACAAGGTCAAATTGCAGATTATCGGTTTCGTATTAATATTTCATCCTCCACATAATATTTAGAAAACAACAACTCGAATAGCCTTCATCTAAATATGTACTTGGTGCTTGCCAGATGGTGACAGAAGAAAGTTGTTTTGTGATTATGTTTCAAAGCATAAAGTGTCAACATAGAATATCCGGCATTTGTCGCTCTATTCTAGTGTTTAAAAATATGTTTAAACAGAATAAAATAGTTTTATCTAAACATCTTCGTTCAAAAGATATTTAAATTTGCTTAGATTTGCGATTCCAAGATAAAAACTACTTGTGTCTGAGACATTTGTATTATGAGTTTAAAAAAATCATCTGACGTTTTAAGCTACTCATGGAGGATTATATCAAAGTATAATACATTATGACTAGCATTTAGCTACACTTAAGTTTTGAAAGCTTTAAACAGGGTTTGTAACCTTTGTCTTTTAAATAAGATAAACAAAACTGGGAATGTGCTTACCAAATGTTATGGCAAATAATAGTAACTAGTAACCAAAAATAAGAGGAATTGTGTAACAAATGTATTAAGATCAAGTGCAAGGTTTTTTTTTTATTTGTTGTATGGCTGCTACTCAACAGGGGATCCAAATGTGTTCATTTACACCACCCAAACGATCGATGGTAAAGAATCCCTTTTTACATCTTGTCCCAATCGGTATTCGAAACCCGGTACCTCCCTGCTCCAACTGCCGCAGGTTTAACTACTGCGCCACCGGGGCGGTTAGAATAGGGTTAGAATATATTAAAATCTGAAAGTTATTATCCTAGCAAACTGATCAGCTTTCAAAATATTTAAAGGCAACTGAAAACACTGCTTTCAAATAACTCGTGTACTCCCTACTGTTGAAATCTCCTAGCTCATCTACTGTTCTTTCTACTTTATGAATTGAACAAATGGTATTTATTTATTTGTCCTGGTTGTGTGCTAATATCAACAATTCATTAACGACCCTACCATCTTAAACAAATGTAAGTTGTAACTATACAGAATTATGTTAGTGGTTGACATGGATGATACGGTTTGATTGGTTCAAAGCGAAACCGTTTTTTGTATACCACGTAGCTATTAACAGTTAAAGAACTTGATTGATTTTATAACTTGATTGAACGAAATCCACGTGCGAAGTAATCAAGTAAAGACGTCTTTCTGTTAACCAAGAAACGCAACTCTTGTCATCTTATCAGGTATTTGCGTAACGCCCTATATAGGACCAACGTTTCAATACCGGTTCAGTTTATTTCGTGATCATAATATCGAACAACCTTTAAATCCTTATTAGGTTATTATGGCAAAAAAAAATTATGCCATGATTGGTTGCTCCATTATGTCCAATCTTGAAAAAAATAATTGCTTAAACTGCGAGAATATTCGCGTTGTACCTCTTCTTTCCACAAAATTTTCATTATTTTAAGACGAATCAATCCTTTGTTGGAAGGAAATTATCGATGCCTACCAACAAATCGTTTAGGCACTGATCTAGTTTTCTCGATACGAATGATTATTTCCAATAAAATGAAACATCTCGTGATCTCTTGTTCTACATCAGGTATTGCTCGATTTTAGATCATTCGAGTGAAGCAACACCTCAAGACAATATCTTATTCCGGCAAACCAAAATTGTGTGATTGGATTATATGAAAACGGAGTGAAAGAGATATTTAAACCATTTGAATAGTTCGAGGAGAGTAAAAGTTCGCTTAGATGACCAAAAAAACAAAAAAGTTTCTAAATCTTCGTCTTTTTTATCTTCTCTACATAATCGCCATTGATTTCAATGCATTTCTTAAGACTATTGATCCACTTCTCAAAAAAGCTTTTCAAACTGAGCATTAATCGGGTCAATTATCTTCGCGTTTTTGTTAAAGACCTCTTTTCTTTAATTCTTCTTGGAAATAACCCGAAATCACAACGGCCCGTCCGTGGAATATAGTGCTGGTCGTATTTCTTCGAAGCCAGAGATCGCAATGAAGTTACTCGTTATTTGAGCAGTGTGACAAATCTTTCTTTCGGTATTCCAACAAATATTTGAACCAGTTTTCGGTATATCATTTTGAGGTTACCGTCTGACCCTTTTCCAGCGAAATAGCAGCTACAATTTTTGATCTTGTGAAGTAAATTGACATCTTTACTTTTGTTGCTGATTTTTGTTGTTTACCTTTTACGACAGGGGTTAGCTCCTGTTGGGCTTCATCCCTTGGACTGCTGTTTGGTTTCCGGATCGGACTAATAGAACCATGATTCATCACCATTAACGCCTTTACTAAAGTTTCTATACCATTTTCGAATTTAGTCCTCATTTAAAATTTGTGGAATCCATCGAGCAGATTTCTACGCGTATTCCAAATAATTATTTTACATTCGCGATACAGTCATGGCATTCATCAGCAATAATTGCTTGTGTCAATCGTGGATCTTCTTCAACTTTGGGTGGAAGATTTTGACCGAACTTCTCAGAATTCGTCCTCTACAAAAAAGATCCCGTCTGTAATCTTTGAGACCACTTGTTAATAGTCTGTAGAGACGGTGTAATCGTTCCATATGCAATTTGGCATTCATGGAATGTTTGTAGTGGCTTTAGTTTAAAACCCGATGTGAATCACATAGCGAATTTCTATTTTTGTGGGTGGTGAAGAAGTCTCATAAACCAATGATTCGGTAATTTTGGTTCTTCATGCGTGTGATATGTGGCTCAAAATGCGACATATCGAGTTCCTTGCAACCACAAGGCGAAAATGTCAACAATAATGCCTCCACTGCTTAAAACGCCATGCTCTGTCTTCTGATCGTTTACAACAGTATGTAATCGAAACCGATGGAGTCTGATTTAAAACACATTAGAGGAAATGGCCTGTATAAACTTTTTTTTATTGCTTCACATAAGCTACCAATATTATTATGTACATTCTGATTGTGTTAAATCAGTTGAAAACAACGAAATCATCAAAATCTGAAGTAAAAACGAATTAATGAATACCAAGAAATGTTATAAAATAATTGTAGAATATTAAGTTGAGTTGTTGAACAATTAACGCAAGCACGATAATTTATTTTTAACATAATAAATTTTCTAGTTATAGCGGGGTAGACATTTAATTTAAAAGTTCATAACCCTATGTGATCTGTCATTCCCATTTTATATATGTACATATTAAATGTATTTTTAATACAACTATACACAGAAATCATAAA
Organism: Tipula lateralis; assembly: GCA_963932295.1. Lineage (NCBI taxonomy): Eukaryota > Metazoa > Arthropoda > Insecta > Diptera > Tipulidae > Tipula > Tipula lateralis. The sequence continues at coordinate 174,783,355 of OZ010737.1, read as the reverse complement.
TTCCAGTTTTCAAACATGACTCAGTTAAGATAAATTTCAATATGTTAGGGCGACCAAAATCTTTAATCTACTACTTGTTCTCGCGCGTTGCCTATCCATAACGAAAATCTTTTTTTAGTTTTCCATATAACCTAATTTTCACTCTTAAACATATTTATTATGTAGCTACTACCATAAATAAGTTTATATTTAAACTCATGACGATCATTTTCATCACCCATATGTGAGTTTGATGAAAATTTATGATTTATTTCGATTGGACGCCAATTTTATATTTATACAAATGGAAAAATTATAAACATATTCATTGTTGTTCTTTTTTTATATGTATGGGGGAAATAAATTAACCTGGGAAATCTTTTTTCGTATATTATTTTCTATTGAATTGTGTATGAATAAGTCAAGTTTATAAATTGGGTCATGGAAAAATCAGGACAAAAGTAATGGAAATAATTGGTTTCGAACCAAATATTTACAATTTATATGGCCAATCATTATTCCAGGAAGATCTTCATTTCACTTTACTAATCTATAACGGGTATGAACATTTAGATCATTCTAAACACTTTACTCATAGGGTCAAAATAAATGGTCAAGATAAATTCTTCCAATCTCGACACGAGGTCGGAGTCTGGTAAAAATGAAACAAGGAATAATATTATCGGCCAAAAAAAATTTAATTTTTTTAACTCGATACACTTATTCCAACGTTTTTCCAACTTTTCGATTTCTTCCGAATTATACGATTTCTCCAATCCTGCAAAATAGGCGTTTGTTGCATCGATGATCTCCTCATTAGAACCAAATTTCTTTCTATGGAGCTATTTTTTCAAGTTAAGAAATAGTCGCAAAATCTAAGCCTGGAGATTATATTCTACAATTTTGATCATGGCAACTATACACATGTGCACCCGCGCATTCATTGCCTTGGTGGAAAAGAACCTTTTTTATTCGCCAAATGCGCTCGTTTTTCTTTTCAAAACATCATTGAAACCGTCCAATATGTTGCAGTATTATATTTGCCGTTTTCTGTTCTCACCTTTTGAAGTTAATAGAAGTGGATTATGAACTGAATCCCAAAACACTGGCCATGTCCTTATTGTTCGATAAAACCGCCTTAGCCTTCGTCGAAAATTTGCTCGCTGTTTGGACTGTTCTTTAGTTGTTGGTGTATAAAACTCCATTTTCGCCTGAACACGCCAAATCTGCCTCTGTAGTTGTCACACGTGTGATTGTAATCAAACGCGGCACCCTACGCGTTGATAGCTTTTTCATACTCAAATGTTCGTGTAATATATTGCTCGTGTAATAACTAACTGACAGATTTGTCTGAAAAGTTTGATTTGGTCTCATGACAGATGGTCTTGAAACTTGAATCTGGGATTTGCGATTGTGGCACCACCTTCTTACTCCGCCGTCGTATCTACAACCCACTATTGAAGGGTAGAACTAGTGGGTCGACTCATCCTCCATTTCATGAATATATAGGTAAATTAAACTTATGGCCGTACGACATCGATTTGGTTTCTGCTTAAGGTAGGACGTTAAGGGTGTTTCGGTCCTAAAACAGAGAGTAAAGATGGAGACAAAGAAACAAGATAAAACTGCTACTTATAAAAAAATAATACCTTAATTATACTTATTCGTTAAAGAAAATGTTAGTTCTGTGTCACAATCAAAATAATGGATAACAGAACGAAGTATTAAATAATATTTGGTGCAGGTTTTGAGATTTCATATAGTAATACTGCGATAGCTTAGATTATGTTGTTTCAAAATATTAGGATAACCACTTCGATCTTGATACAAGACATCCAGATTTCGAATGTCAGTTTAATGTTTAAACATTTAACACTGGGTCGATGTTAAAATTTTACTTTATGATTAAAAATCAAGTTTGCGCTACCAATCAGCAAAACTTTGTAATCTCACTCAAAGCAAGACGTTATAATTGGTATTAACTTTTTATTCTTCTATATTTCAGATTCGACAACTATTCGGCAAATGTAATGGTCGATGGTAAACCTATAAACTTGGGTTTATGGGATACAGCTGGTCAAGAAGATTACGATCGACTTCGGCCATTGTCATATCCACAAACAGATGTGTTTTTAATTTGCTTTTCACTCGTTAATCCAGCCTCGTTTGAAAATGTCAGAGCCAAGTGGTATCCAGAGGTGCGCCACCATTGTCCAAACACACCAATTATTTTAGTGGGCACAAAATTGGATTTACGGGATGATAAATCGACAATAGAAAAATTACGTGATAAAAAATTAGCGCCAATTACCTATCCACAGGGTTTAGCAATGGCAAAAGAAATAGGTGCCGTCAAATATTTGGAATGTTCAGCACTAACACAAAAAGGTTTGAAAACAGTATTCGACGAAGCGATCAGAGCTGTTTTATGTCCAATAATTCAACCTAAACGTAAACGTGTATGCAGAATTTTTTAAAATCCCAAAACACAAATCCCAGATGTGAAAAACTTAACATTTAATATAAAAAAAGAAATAAAATCTTCTTGATTGATTGGAAAATTAAATAAATAAAAAAATATATATATATATAATTAATTAATTAATAATTAATTCAAAAACTCCGAAAAATATAATATTGATGTTTTATAATTTTTTTTCTTTAATTTTAATTTATTTTTTTTTAATCATTTACTTTGTTGATTTCTACAATCGAAAAAAATTTATCAAACAGAAAAAGTTATATTTTCTAATGCCCAAATACGACTTGCTGCGCGCACAACTCTGTGTAAGTATTTTTCCACAACACCAGCTTTCCATTAAAAACATGCATTTATCTCCTCTCTAATCATTTTCATTGTACAGACCGAACTAAATCATGAACAAAAATGTACTGAAAAGCTTGAATAATAATTGTGACAGGACAATATCGAACCAAAAAATTTACTAAAGAAAAATAATGACCAAGACTTAGTTTAAGTAATCGAACGTTAAATAAATCAAAATGATCGGTCCCATTTTATGGTATCTATAAGGAGGGGGCAACATTTTGTATATTTCGTATACATATTCGTCAAGCTGCCCAGTTCATCGTATGAATCATCACCAACCTCTATGTTCGACAAACATTTTTTTATTATCTGTTATGCATTTATATCTAAATAATCGATAACGAATGTTAATTGGAAAATATAAATTTTTTTCTAAATAAATTAATTAAATTCTTGCCAGAGAACAATTTTCCAGAGTTGCATCACATATACAATTATAAATAATTACGATACACAAAATAACTAAAATATATATACACACACACACATATCCAATCGACTAAAAAGCAAATTTTCCTTATGGTACCGACAAAAAAATAATTTTCTTAGAAAATGATTAAAGAAAATATAAAACCTAAATATTATTTTGAAGAAAAAGAAGAATTTTTTTACTAATTTTTTTTTTATTATTTTTTGTTGTTATAAATATTAAATAATTGTAAAGTTGATAATAAAAAATGAAAAAAAAGATAAAAAATTAATAATAAATAATCATTTGTTTATTTATGTCCGATTAAATTTCAGTACCGACCCAGTATCATGCTTTGTGCATGATGGTCGGGCGCCAACATTTTATTTTTATCTCAACGAAGATTAGTCACAAAGTTCGTCTTTACTCTTTTTATTATTAAAGTTGACCGGAAACCTTAAAGGTTCCGCACTTATTGCCAAAATGGCCCATAGTGTGCAAGCCTCAGATTTCATCAAAGCGCATAGACGAGCACTGCAACCTTCACAAATTGGAGCAGTTTGAACAAGGGCAGAGAAGATAGTAGATTTACAGGAATATTCCTTGAGTTGAAACAAGAGATCTCATTTGGTCGAATGCCGCTTCACTTGCAAGTTCTATGTGATGAAGATGACTTTTGAAACGGCCATAACCAGTAGGAAAGGAAACTAATCATATCAATTTGTCCTTTTTCAATTAAAGAACGTAATTGGTTAGCTTCAGATAAAGCTCTTATAAAGTCACATGAGCTTTAGATTCAATAGGGCAACGGATTTTACTGTTCTTTTTACTTGTGAAGAGGTAAAGAAAATTCCGGGCCTAAGCGAAACATAAGCGAGAAACAATGGGCAAGAACCCTCACTACCGTTACTTTATTGTTGACAAGGAGGTTCAGCCATTTCTTAAAATCCTCTACCAGTTTAGATCTGGTTAGAGGATTGTTCAATGAGTTAAGGATAGTTTTACGATCCGTACAAAATATAATCTCTTTGACGTCGTTAACGAGTTTAAAAGCTGATGTCACGCAGTGAGTAACCGCAATCAATTCCGCTCGATGAAAAGCACAGTAAGTCGCCAAAATGCCAGATATTCTCAAATCATGCGATGGACAGTAGTAACCAAAGCCAGTACAGCGATTCGGATATCTGTTTGAGCAAGTCTGGTGAAACCTCATATCTCTAGATGGATAAAACACTTCAAATGATTTGTGGAAATAAAAACAGACAGAAGCCAATCAATAACCATGTCGATTTCTGGAAGAGGTTGTTTAAAATCATTAAGAATTGATCTATTGTCTGAAGTAGTGCCGATTCAAGCCCCAGCAATTCTCAAGCGGAAGGCATTCGAACTAGATGTATCTTAAAAGGAGGCTTGTAACTAGTATAGAGAGAGAATCAGCTCCAAAGCTAGGAGCAGTGTTGAAGAGCGATATTTTGCGCAAACAGTTAAGTCAACCAATTTGAAATTTTTCTTTAATCACTGGCCACCATACAACAGATGTATAAGTTAGAATTGGTAGAACCAGTGATTCGTAGATAAAATATAGCATTTTGGGAGTTAATTCCCAAGAATTGCTCTACAAAATTGCTAAAAAATAGCAGTGGCTTTTTGTAGTTTAAAATTCAGATGATATTTCCAACAAAGTTTATTATCTAATAATACACCAAGGTGTTTGACGTAGGCTGAACTGTTAACCTAACATCAGAAAAGTGCTGCGGTACAGAAGAAGCTGCAGTGTTCCTACGCCTTGTAAATATAACCAAATCGGCTTTAAGGGGGTTCATATGTAAACCGTTATCCAGACACCACTGTTCTATAATAAGACGAGCGTGTTGAGTTGATTTTGATAAGGCATTCACGTGCTTGCCTCAAACTGTCAGAACCAGATAGTTAGCATAACTTTGAGTGGTAAAACCCGACTCACGAAGAATAACAAGAAGTTCGTGAATGATCAGAAAATTTCAGATGTGAAAGCACACTTATGTGAGATTAAGGCATACATTCAATCCACCTGAAGACCTTGGGTTCGATACCATATTTAGTATATGCATTCGTAATCGAGACGAATGTAGTATTTCGAGACGGATGTAGTATTAAACAACATTGATCTACTGAACAACTAACCGACCAAATGGCGCAATGGTTAAAGCTGCGACAGTTGGAGCAAGAGGCATCGGGTATGAATCCCGATAGGGGTGGGATGCTAAAAGGGATTTTTCATCCTCTGATTACGATCGGTAGTGTGAATACACATCTATGAACCCCTGTTGCATTGCACAACTCATGTGCCGATATTCCATGTCAGTGCTATAAACTGCCATGGAGCTTTGCACTAAACTGCCATGGAGTTGATTTTTACGTAAATCGGACCTATAGCCATATGTCCTCGATTTGGCTGTAATGTCGCAAGGTAGGACGTAAAAAGGCGAACCACGAAAGAGTTGCGAGTGCCTTGAGTCCCAAAACAGATTGGAAAGATAAAAAACAAACAACAATTAAGCCTCCTGCTAGAGTGCAGAACTCACAGGCCATATTAGTGCTGTAGGCGTACTTGCTCGGTATGAATTCGACGTAAAAGTGACGTATAGGACGGTAAAGGCATCAAAAGCCGATAAGAACAGACTAAAGCATATTCCAGATAATACACTGAAGAATAACACTTAACAAATTAAATGGAAATACCGAAAGCTAGTATCTAAACTACTTTGATAACTACCTGAATTATAATTATATTAGAGACATGGCTAAGATTAATTACCATACTAACGGGTGATTTTTTAAGAGCTTGAGAACTTTTTTTTAAAAAAAACGCATAAAATTTGCAAAATCTCATCGGTTCTTTATCTGAAACGTTAGATTGGTCCATGACATTTACTTTTTGACGATAATTTCATTTAAATGTTGACCGTGGCTGCGTCTTAGGTGGTCCATTCGGAAAGTTCAATTTTGGGCAACTTATATTTGGGCAACTTATAGCAACTTTTTGTTGCCAAAAATGGAAGAACTGAACTTAGTTGACATGTGGTTTCAACAAGATGGCGCTACATGCCACACAGCTCGCGATTCTATGGCCATTTTGAGGGAAAACTTCGGAGAACAATTCATCTCAAGAAATGGCCCGGTAAGTTGGCCACCAAGATCATGCGATTTGACGCCTTTAGACTATTTTTTGTGGGGCTACGTCAAGTCTAAAGTCTACAGAAATAAGCCAGCAACTATTCCAGTTTTGGAAGACAACATTTCCGAAGAAATTCGGGCTATTCCGGCCGAAATGCTCGAAAAAGTTGCCCAAAATTGGACTTTCCGAATGGACCACCTAAGACGCAGCCACGGTCAACATTTAAATGAAATTATCTTCAAAAAGTAAATGTCATGGACCAATCTAACGTTTCAAATAAAGAACCGATGAGATTTTGCAAATTTTATGCGTTTTTTTTTTAAAAAAGTTCTCAAGCTCTTAAAAAATCACCCGTTATATGCAATGATGGAACTTAATTCCATAAATTTAAAGTCGCAGTAGTACCAGAGTCATAGAACAAGTCAAGAGTAGTTCCAATTTCAAAAATAACAAAGCCAACCCACCAGAAAAGCTTCCGCCGATAAATATCTTTACTTACAAATAGAGTAAACAAAACTCTAGGCATTTGGAAAGTTCGATTATCTGTGGCAGCGGATACGTTATATATCCTCTCAGACACTATCATCATGACCATACTATTGTTATATAGTTTTCACCTTACCGAGATGCCGGGTACCATCGAAAACCGTTGTGATAATTACCTCCAAAACGGAGTTTTCTTCATCAATCTGGCAACTAGACCAAAAAATGGAGTTGTTGGCAAAATCTGATTGTTTTCGTGTCTATTACATGATGTCCAGGCCGATTATATTTAATTGAATACCGATACTACCTCATGTTTTAAACAACTCAGCGTGCACCCTGCCAATTTGGACTCAGAATGTTTTACGTGGATATGTTTCAAGTAAATTTTCTTGGGGAGGGAAATGTACTTGACTTTTTGGAAATGGTAAGCGATCTAACTAATCATTAGATCATCCAAGTGATGTATACCAGGTAATCCCAAATTTCAAGCAATGCTTCGACTAGAGCAAACCAGACTTCTTGCATATCTATAAATTCTAACAAATACATAATATATCTTTGTAAAATGATCGTCATCAAGGCTGAAATCAAGTTGAGAACAGGGTATCGGAAATAAAATCTGCGACAAGGAAATATGGTGTCCTCGATTCGATCGTACCACTTATATCAGCAATTCAATCAACTACTTCCATACATAGTATATTTTTAATTCTTCTGTGTCATTTGGCAATTGGACTGATGTCCAATTGTCACTGATTTGAGTGCTATTACCGAAAACGCGAGATTCATGTTGCAACCCGGGTGTATAAAGCCTTTAGCCTCGTTTTGTACTGATATGCTGCAGGACATTAACGATCATTGCTGATACAATCATGTTGAATTTTCTTCTCCACATTAAGACCTTCTTGATCAAAACGAACATTAATCATCGATAAAAGTTAATCAAATACTAGGGGTTTTTTGAGGGATACAAATAAAAAGGACATTCACTTTAGTTAATGAATAAAAATTTTGATATTTAAATTAGGTTAACGTTTTTATTGTAATATATTGTTGAAAATATTGAAAATTGGGCGATAAAGTCAAGCGAACCGCCAAAAATCTATTTATTAGGCTTAATGCTTAAGTACATCTTGCCTTGAATGCGCTGTTTAACCGGATTAATTTTCTTAAGTATCTGTGTCATCGTTTCTACAAGCTTTTCACTAGATACGCCAGTCTTTTTATTCTTGAATTTTGTCAACAGTTCTGTGGTTGTCATCGGTTTACGCATAAGATAACGACGAACCGCCTCCTCTGTTATACCATAATCATCTTTGCTGTTTGAATTGACGACACCGGCGAATGTAGCCGGAAGCGATGGTGTTTCACTTTTCATTTTTTTCGCTGGGGTTGCTACTGGACTATTACTATTATCCGAATTGCCTAGATCAGATGGCATATTCGCATATTTACGTTTATTTGATTCAGAAGGCCCAATATTTGGCGAGGCAGAGCGAGAGTTTGTATTTTCAGATTTTTTCTTTTTCGGTTTAGATTCGACCTCGGAATCACTGCTGTCTGAACTAAAATCACTTGATGAGTCTTTCTTATTATCTTCTTTTGATTTCTTGGCTTTTGTTTTCTTTTTCTTATTTTTTTCTTTGCCTTCTTTCGTTTCCTTAGTTTCTTTCTCCTTCTCTTTTTTCGGTTTCTCTTCATTTTCCTCTTTGTCGGTTTCTTCGCCTGATTTTTTCGCTTCCTCGTCAGAATCTTCATCAGATGTGAGTAATTTACGAAGGGCATCCTCTTCGGCCACAGATTTCATAGCTTTGCCATTCTGTTCATCTTCAGATTCAGAATCACTCGAATCCGAAATATAATCCAGTTCACGTCCCTCCTCATCTCCATCGTCCGATTCTTCGATCGCCTCTTCATCAACATCTTTCTTCTTTTTTTTCTTATTTTTCTCGTCTTCCTTACTTTTTTTCTTTTTCTCCTTTTCTTTGTCGCTGTCGTCCTCTTCCTTTTTCTCGGCATCCGAATCCTCATCAGAATCGTCATCGGATTCAATCCATTCATCCATTTCACTTATCTTTAGATCTTTACTTTTACCGCCACCTTTCTTGGATTTACCCTCTTCCGGTTCTTCTGGTTCATCGTCATCTCCACGTAATCGTTTCCGTAACATAAGTGAGAAAAAATTTAAAACTTTCTTACGTCGACCAAATTCTTGTTCGGCTTCTTCAGCCGATAGTGATTTATATCGTTGAATTGGTTGAAAATTATACCACTCGTTCAATGGATATGCTTCAATTGCACCATCAGGCGCATGGGTAAATACGTAAAATGCGGCATTTTCACCGACCCCTCCTTCACGAATACCTCTAAATTTTTTTCCAGACTTACCGCCCACCTTAAGAATCCATGGTTGCGCTTCAGGACGGTAACGTTTTGAAATGATACCGAACTTTTTACGCCGTACTTCCTCGCGTAAATCACGATTGTATTCAGATCCAGCACCAAACCTTGGCGTATCTTCATCCATACCCTTGAATTCTTTCATATTATTTTCACGCTCTAGCTTGACCACTTTCCATTGAGCAAAATCAACATTTAGGGTTGCATTGAATCGCATTACATGATGTTTCTTCTTCATACTTTTGGGAACACGGATACTGAATTCTTGCACAGTAGCAGGAGGTCCATTACCGCCTGTTGATGTTCCCTGAAAAATTGGCACAAAATTAAAAAAAAGAAAGATGGAGATTTTTTTTCATTTTTCTATATAAAAAGCAATTTAATTATTTTAAACAACTCACTGGCTGTGTGTTCATTTTGAATAAACTTATTTTATTAATTAAACGATTTATTATTAATTTAAAAATATAAATTAAAATATATTTGCTATTCAGTTTCGCTGCTCTTGACAATTACCTTCCGCCTGCTGTTTTTATTATACTAACAGTAACAAGAAACTGTCAACATTTTTGACACGCATATGATGAGTGCGTTTACAGAGGTAATCAGTTTATACTATTTTGGTTTGTTTACAAGTTTAGACTATTCATTTGAACATTGTTGAAAATTATTATAGGTATTACATCTAGACGTCAATTTTATTTACTTGTGAATCCTGAACACAATCTCGTAAAAATGTTTTGTCGACTTTGTGCTCAACAACAACCACACAACATCCCAATATTTAGTGAATCCAGTTTAAATATTGATATAATATTATATAACCTTTTTGGAATTCAGGTAAAATAATCAGGGTTAAATCATAAATTGACTATAACTTAGGTTATGGGTAAGTGTATATGTTCTTAATGTCCAAATAATTAAAATTAATTAATGATTTTTGATCCTTTTTCGAACAACTTCTTTTTGTCATTAATAATATCAATTCGAAAGAAGAATCTCGACAAACAAAACTTGAAACCCACGTCGATTTATTTTTGTAAATTCACACACACTAAAGTTTAATATTATTCTTTTGATAAAACAAAGAATTAATTTCATTTGTATATTGTATTTATTGATCCATTTACTTTTATAATGTAATATAATATTATTTAAAATTATAAAAAACGAGATTACTTTTTTGCTTTTATAATACAATTTTCTTTCTCTACTACTGCTGGCAAAAACAATTTTTTCTTCTTTATATATCATAAAAATTGTTTTAAGTAGCCAACTAAATTTAAAAATTATGTACCATAAAAATGCTAACTTGTTGCCAAAATTATAGTATCCATTTAACTTCACGACCGTTGAAGGGACTCGCCACAGTACTCCCCCTCCAGTGACAACGAAGTGAAAATTAAGATAAATTAATTTGAGTATAAATCATTCTCAGACGAAGTTGTGTAAATGAATCTTAATAAACGGAATAAAAAGAAGTAAATATTAACGAAAACGTAACGGAATTTGAGTAGTTCGTCCAGAACGAGTGGTAGTTTGATTTTGATTAGTATCAAAATCAGGAACTAAATTAAAAGTTACTTTCTTTTTGGATTTATCTGGTAAAGGAGTTTCTCCGGAATTAGGTAAATTTGATGATTGAATATTTTCGAAATCGGAGTAACACGGTTTGAGACGATCTATCGAAATTTTGGAAGTTTTACCATTAATATTAATATCAAAGAATTTATCAAATCGTTTGATTACCGGATAAGGACCTGTATACGGAGTTTGTAACGATTTTTTAACTGCATCGGTACGCAAAAAAACATGCGAACAAGAAAATAAATCTTTATGTACAAAGATTTTATTGGTGCAATGTTTCGATGCCGGTGTAGGACGAATTTCGTCAAAGTGAGTTTTAAGGGCTTTGACGAAATCAGAATGAGAACTAAAATCCCTTTGACTCGTCAAAAATTGACCCGGAAGACGAAGTGTACTACCGTAAACTAACTCGGCAGGGGTGGTTTGAAGATCCTCCTTAAACGTAGAACGTAACCCAAGCAGAACCGAAGGCAAGAATTGTGTCCAATCCGGACGATTGTAACACATTAACGAAGCTTTAAGTGTTCTATGCCAACGTTCGATAATTCCATTACACTTTGGGTTATAGCTGGTGGTCCTACGATGTTCGAAACCCAATAGTTTAGATAGTTCGGCGAAAAGATGGGATTCGAATTGCGAACCTTGATCAGTGAGGATAAAAGATGGAACTCCAAACCGTGCAATCCAACCTGAATACACTGCAAAAGCGACTGTCGGTGCAGTCATGTCTGGAATCGGAATGGCCTCGGCCCATCGAGTAAAACGATCAATCAGAGTGACACAATAGCTCTGACCTTCGGAAATAGGAAGTGGACCAATAATATCTAAATGTACGTTATCAAATCTTTGAGTAGGTAATTTAAAAGTGTCAAGGGGAGATTTGATATGTTTAGTGACTTTGGCTTTTTGGCAAGATAAACAATTTCGTGCCATTATTCTGGCATCTTTTTTGATACCAGGCCAGATCACTTTTTCAGAAAGAATCTTTACTGATGATTTAATGCCAGGGTGTGACAAATTATGAAAGGAGTCGAACACTGACTGTCTGAATTTTTTAGGAATAAATGGTCTCGGACTTTTAGATGATACTTCGCAATAAATTGATTTATTCGAGTTGAAAGTAATTGGAATTTGAATAAATTTAAGAGTATCGTTGTTAATTAATAAATCTTTAAGTTCGTCGTCCGTAGATTGTGCATCGGCTATTAACTCGTAATCAATACTTTCAGGTAGTGAAATCTGATTAATTCGAGATAGAGTGTCTGCAACAACATTGTCGATTCCTGATATATGTTGAATGTCCGTTGTAAATTGTCCGATAAAATCAAGGTGTCGGAATTGTCTAGGAGATGCTTTGTCTAGTTTTTGGTTGAAAGCATAAATAAGAGGTTTGTGGTCAGTGTACAGGGTAAAGTTTCTTCCTTCGAGCAAATAGCGGAAGTGTTTGATGCCGGAATATGCGGCCAACAACTCCCTGTCATATGCACTGTAACGCATTTGGGTTTCATTTAATCTAACTGAAAAGAAACTCAATGGTTGCCACGAACCAGACACTAACTGTTGAACGACAGCCCCGATTGCAGTATCGGATGCATCTACCATAATTGCTAATTTAGCAGTAGTAGAAGGATGGACAAGTAGAGAAGCATTGGTTAATTTGGATTTGCAACTTTCGAAGGCCCCAATGGCTTCTTCGGACCAAATAATAGGAACTTTTGAATTTTTTTTGTAATTTTTAAGAAAGTTATTAAGAAGAATTTGGTCTTTGGCTGCACCAGGAATGAAACGACGGTAAAAGTTAATCATTCCCAAGAAACGTTTGAGTTGACAGACTAATTTAGGTCGTTCGAATTTGACGATAGCCTCAACGCGTTCCTTTAATGGAAGTATACCGTCAGCATTAACGGAGTGACCGAGAAAATCAACTTGAGATTGAGCAAAAACGCACTTCTCAGGGTTGATAATTAGTCCATATTCGGTAAGTTTGGTAAAAATGATTCTGAGATGATTAATGTGTTCTTCTAGGTTTTTGGATGCTATTAGAATGTCGTCCAAATAGCAGAAACAGAATGAGAGTCCGAATAAAACTCTGTGCATCAGCCTTTGAAAAGATTGAGCCGCGTTACGCAGGCCAAAAGGCATCCTGGTGAACTCAAAGAGACCGAAAGGAGTGATAATGGCTGTTTTAGGTATGTCGGTTGGTTCGACTGGAATTTGGTGGTAAGCTCGTACCAAATCAAGTGTGGAGAACACATTGCAACCGGCTAGTTGATGGGTGAAATCTTGGAGATAAGGTATCGGGTATCTATCGGGAATGGTTACATTATTTAGCGCACGATAGTCGCCACATGGTCTCCAAGTGCCATTTTTTTTTTTAACCATATGGAGAGGGCTTGCCCAAGTGGAATTGCTAGGTCTGCAAATGCCTTGTTCCATCATGGATTGGAACTCATCCTTAGCGATTTTAAGTTTATCCGCTGGTAAACGACGGGCTTTGAATGAAAAAGGTGGACCATTAGTGTCCAAATGATGTGTCACGTTATGTTTTACTGCCTGTACTTTTAAATTGTCTCTAGTTAGTTCAGAGAATTGAGAAAGAAGATGTGAAATTTCTGGCAGTAATTGTGACTGGTCTATCTTGGTCAAGGAGCTATGGGACGAATTAGTAATTTTACCAATGGTGTAAATTGAAGATAGTGGATCTATGATCCGTTTCTTTTGGATATCGACCAAGAGTCCTGTGTTTTTGAGAAAATCAGCTCCTATTATTGGCGAAGAAACGTCAGCGATGACGAAAGTCCATTGGAAGATCCTACGCAGTCCCAAATCCAAATTAAGAAAACTGGTTCCAAAGGCTTTAACCTTGGTACCATTAGCCGCGAAAAGATTAAAATCCCTGTAAGTAGATGATATTTTACATAAATTGGGCGGAATGACGGAAATATCCGCACCAGTATCTATTAAGAAAAGTAAGTTAGATATTTTTTCTCTTATGAGAAGTCGACAGGAATTTTGATCATCAACACATGAAGTTGTCATGTGTTGATGATTTAATCGTTTTTTGAATTCAGGGGCTTAATAGATTTGGTAAAATCAGAATAATGTTCGCAAAAAGGCAAACATTTACGAGCTTTGTTACGAAATCTGGAATGATAGTAACATAAATTTTTATTACTCGAATTTGATTTAGATCGAGATCTTCTATTACTACTAAGCGAGCGATAAGAAGATCTCGAGCGACTATTTTTATCGATCATAGAAGAAATCTCTAGCATCAGATCTTTTTTGAAATTTTGTAGGTGTTCTTTTAAACTATTATTGGAAGGAGCTGACGGATGTACTTGATCCATCGTATTGACTTGGAGATTAGATAATGTCTCCATAACATTATCAGCTCGTTCCGCTAGAGTGGTCAAAGGAAAATCGTTCTCAAAAGCAGTTATAACAGTCTGCACTTGAGGAGGCAAACGTTTAAGCCAAAGCTGCTTAATCGAATCTTCGTTAAAATTTTTACCGGCATTATATCGGAATTTTGTTAGCAGTTGAGATGGTTTATCATCTCCTAATGTTAGACCGTGCAATAAATTATTTAGCTTAGTTTTAGCTGATTCGCCAAGAACTTTAATTACTTCATTTTTAAAAGTTGAATATGGAGTGGCACCCTTATCGCGAGTAATCAATTCTCCGAATGTGTTATGATGACGATAGTCTAGAGCACCGAGTGCAATAGAATAACGCGTTCTTTCTGAAATCGTATTTGTTGCAATAAACTGTTGTTCCAAAATTTCGAACCAGATTGTTGGATCCTGATTATAAAGTGATTGAGGAGGTTTGAATGGAATTTGAGCGAAAGTTCTAGATAAATTAGATGATGAGGTTGCAAAATTATTCTCTGTTTTTTCCACAGAATTAGTGTTCGAACTAACATTAGAATTTGCTGTGGATTTAAGAGCAGCCGCAACACTTTCTCCAATAATGTCTCTTAATTGAGCTGATGTGAGAACAATTTGGTTAGACTCAGAGGGGTTATCTACTGGAGAAGAACTACTGGGAGCATCCTCGTTATCAGAACTCATCGTAACGACCAAATGGATTGTATTAAGCAAACAACAAATCAACAGTTCTACGATACTTACAGTTAGTTTTTAAAATATTTTAAATAAAAATAAACGTTGATTGAAGTTTTCTTTTTTCTTTAGATACAATTATACTACCACTTCAAGTATAATTGTAAAATGAATATATGATTGTAGTAATTATTTCCGGTCCGTATTTGTTTAGTGTGTTCCGTTGGAGTAAAACCACTTCAATTACTCCAAATTTGTAGAATAAATATTATTAACTGGAAGAACTGTGTTCTTTCGGGGTCACCAATTATGGGTAATGTGTGTATATTCTTAATGTCCAAATAATTAAAATTAATTAATGATTTTTGATCCTTTTTCGAACAACTTCTTTTTGTCATTAATAATATCAATTCGAAAGAAGAATCTCGACAAACAAAACTTGAAACCCACGTCGATTTATTTTTGTAAATTCACACACACTAAAGTTTAATATTATTCTTTTGATAAAACAAAGAATTAATTTCATTTGTATATTGTATTTATTGATCCATTTACTTTTATAATGTAATATAATATTATTTAAAATTATAAAAAACGAGATTACTTTTTTGCTTTTATAATACAATTTTCTTTCTCTACTACTGCTGGCAAAAACAATTTTTTCTTCTTTATATATCATAAAAATTGTTTTAAGTAGCCAACTAAATTTAAAAATTATGTACCATAAAAATGCTAACTTGTTGCCAAAATTATAGTATCCATTTAACTTCACGACCGTTGAAGGGACTCGCCACAAGGTCTATCGAAACAGGTCTCCCGTGAAGATGTCCTGCCAACCGTTATATGTTTGGATTGTTTCCGGAAAACGAATAC
Source organism: Tipula lateralis (assembly GCA_963932295.1). NCBI lineage: Eukaryota > Metazoa > Arthropoda > Insecta > Diptera > Tipulidae > Tipula > Tipula lateralis. The sequence goes on along the minus strand of OZ010737.1, from coordinate 174,767,567 downwards.
TTTGAACGAATACAAAGCAAGTGTACAACAAGCTCAGGAAATTTTGAAGTTATTAATTATTTCAGAACCTGAAAATATTGTAGAAGTGAAATCCTTCCCAGAAAGTGATCCAACTATTGTTACAACTAGTGAAATTTTTGACAATGAGATTCATTTAATTCAAGTTCCAGTTGAAAATGTAGATAACGTAGATCCAGAAAGTGAGTCAAATAGTTCAAACGAGAAAGTATCACGCAAACGAAGAGACGAATTCAGAAACTTATCGTGTAGCGAATGCGATGAAATATTTCGAAGTGCAGAGCTATTATCAAATCACTTTCAAATAAAGCATAAAATGTTGGTACAATTCAAATGTAATTACTGTTCGCAAATATATAAAAAATATAGATCATTTACTCGACACGTTGAGACACATATCGAATCAAAACGTTTTATGTGCGAGATATGTGATCGAACATTTTCTCAGAAGTGCGGACTTAAAAACCATCTCTACTCGCATATACAGGATCGAACATTTGAATGTGGTGAATGTCATCTAACATTCAAGCAACATTCATCATTGTTCAATCATCGCAAAGTGCATACTCATGTCTATTCCTGTGATGATTGTGAAAAGGTTTTTAGTTCTTCATTGACCCTGTTGCAACATAAAAAGGCAAAACATTTCAATCAAAAGGATCGAGTATGCGATGTATGTAATAAGGGATATGCATCGTTATCCGGGTTATATTATCATAAATTATCTCATAATCAAGAATCGTACGTATGTTCCGTTTGCGATCGCAAATTTAAAACGAATTCTCTTCTTAACCGACATATGAATGTGCACAAAGATATCAGTGTTCAGTATACTTGTGAGCTATGTGGCAAATCGTTCAAATCGAATAATTCGTTAATCTTGCACAAGAAGATACATAACGATAGCTACGAGGAAAGTGTCGAGGATTCGAATGTAGTAGAAAATTCGTTATAGCAAACTAATTGTCGAAATAAAAATATGTGGTGTGGTTAATTTTTATAACCACTATTGTATGTGATATAGTTTCATTTATAACTTTAATTAAGTCATGTAATATGCTATTCAAGCAACAGATACATGTAACCCTAATTCAGAAACTTCAAAATCATTGCAACATTTGCGTAAAATGTCAAACAACTTGGCATTTCATCAGATTAGGCCATAAATAAAATTTATTAATATTTAATGAATAAATTCACGTAAAAAATGAATGATAAACATAAAAATGTAATCACCAGTGTAATCATTGCAACATTTGGTGCCTGTTTATTGTATGCAATTAAAAAATATCGAAAAAATATAATTCGTACAATCCAAAATGTAAATAACCCGCTCCGTAATCAACAAATCGAGATTGTAAATAATTACGAACAGTGCCGTAATGTGGTCGATAAGCTTAAAATGTGAGTAAACTATTCTAGGATTTGTGATAAAACTGTTTCGAATTTCGTCGTAATTATGTTTATATTTCTAGTGATTGCAATGAGTACAATGTGATTGGATTCGATTGTGAATGGTTGACAGTTGGTGGGTCTCGCCGACCAGTTGCACTACTTCAATTGGCCACGCATAAAGGATTATGTGCTTTAATACGATTGTGCCAATTAAATAGAATTCCACCAGAATTAAGAGAAATTCTGGAGGACAATAATATAATTAAGGTTGGTGTAGCACCCCACGATGATGCTAGTTATTTGGCCAAAGATTATGGCGTATGTGTAGCCAGTACCCTTGATTTGCGTTATGTTGCGCAACTCACAGGATTCAAAGACGGTGGCCTTGCTAAACTGAGTTCCAACCTATTAAATGTTGAACTCGATAAGGACTGGCGTATTCGATGTTCAGATTGGGAGGCTCCTACATTGAATGAGCGACAAATCGTGTACGCCGCTAAAGATGCTCATGTGGCAATTGAACTATTTAAAAAAATGGAGTCTTCATATTCCGGTTCTAATCGTGCTTGGATGATTCCAAAAAAGACGGATTTGCCGAAAATCTTGCGCGAATGTGATGTTTATCTGGACGTGAAATTTAAAACGGCATCGTCGAATCCAGTAAAGGAAGCGCGTAAAAATGCAAGACAATTTTCTACCTCGAGTAAACAGTATATTCGTGATATTTCTACTCGGACGAGACCTCTCTACGATAATTGTTACATGGAGGCACCAGATGGTGAACTTTTATGTACTTGTGATAGGCGCAAGGCACAATGGTATGTATTGAAAAATTTAGGTGTGATCGTCAAAGAGGAACCACTAACAGTCCGCCTGAATTTTGAACCGTCTGGTCGGGCAGTCGGTGATGTCGGTCAGTACTATTTGCAAGAGAAGGTGAATCAATGTGTTGTTTGTGGTAAAACTGATTCGTACATTAGAAAGAATGTTGTGCCACGCGAGTATCGAAAATTCTTCCCCGAAGTAATGAAAAACCATTCATCCCACGATATAGTACTTTTGTGCGTTCAATGTCATCAGACTAGTAATATGAGCGATCTTCGGGTTCGGTACATGTTAGAAAATATGTGCAATGCTCCCATAAAGGACAACCAAACCAAACACGTCGAAATACCGAATATGAAAAAATTACATTCAGCAGCACGGGCCTTACTTAACTCCAAAGACAGTATTCCAGAAGATCGCAAGGAGGAACTTCGTAATATCATCAGACAAATCTATCCAAATGATGAAATAACCGAGTCATTTTTAAATTACTTACTTGATCTTCCGACTAGCGAAAAAATTGAAAATTTTATATCTCACGGTGAAAAGGTCGTTAATCATTTCAATAACAAAAATGGTGGCCTAGTTGAATTTGAAAAATTGTGGCGCAAGCATTTTCTAGAAACGATGAAACCAAAATTTTTACCACCACTTTGGTCAGTGACACACAATAGCGACCGACTTGAAATTCGTGCAGAGGAGGGACGTGTTGGACTAGAGGATATGCTTACAGCCGGTTTGGATCCGACACTGTTGAAATCACCAAAATTAGATAAATCAAATTCGGAAAATAATAATTTGTCGGAGGACACTACCATAACGACACACAATTCAATGGCCGACGATGATATTTCAACAAATGACGAGAATTTCAATCGAAACACTTTTAGCTTGGACACCACGATCACGTTAAGTAATTCAATTCTATCGTTGGAACATGAATACGATTCGGACGATTTGGATTCATTGTTGTCGCAACCAAGATCCCAATCGGGCAATTTATCCGATGAATTCGATGAAGGAATGATATAAATTTGTTACATAATCCATAAATTTTATTCTTAAAATTAATAAATTTTATCTATCATTAAGGTTTGGTTTTTATATCTTTAAGATTTGTTAGACTTAAATTCAATTATTTTTTTACTTTCTTCTTGACTGGTGCAGGATCGGTTTCCTCTGTAACATGCTGCCTTTTCGACGACAATTTATCATCTTCATTGATATACTCAATTATAAATGTGTTCAAACAATTCCCGGGATCCTCGACACACTTTTGCATCTCGTTTGATGTCGGTGGGTGAACATAATTCGAAAAATTGCATTTCGATAGAAGATAAGGATAGTACAGCAACAGAGCTAAGCGATTTTTGAACTTAGTCAAAGCCGGATGAGCCTCTGGATGGTATATTTCCTTCTTTTCAATTTTAACTTCATTTTGATCTTCGACTAATTTATCATGCCCATGTGAGAACATGGATAGATTTCGGTACAGCAGCATGGTGTTCCAAGTAGGTGGTGGCATTATAGACAAATTTTCTATATCGAGCACTTGCATGAATTTATTCAACGATTGGCCAAGAAAGTTTATGGCTGCAATCTCAAACGGATTGAACTTATCGCTGTCCTCTAGTTTTATGTGACACATTGTGATGTTATCAAATTTTAAAAATTTCGAGTACAATAAAGCATTTTTCTGGATAAACTCCATCGAAAAATTTCCATACGAATTCGTGTCGTACTTGAAATTGTATGAATACTTGAAAAAGTCATAGTATAATCTTCCAATTGTACTAAGCTTTTTACTATTGAAAACTTCAGGTGCGGCCTTCACAACCGTTTTTTCTGGCTCGATTGAAATCCCGTTCTTAAGTTTTATCAACGTTTCCAGCCAATTATTTTTGCTTACTTTTGTAAAATTCGTTCGCTTTTTACGCGGTACATCATTAAGGCTTCCACCAGGATGTTTTTCCAAATATTGTTTTATTACATTGTAACGAGTTCGGCAACTGATTCGTGTATGATTCGAGAGTTCGCGTGCTATTTCGACCCAATTTGATGTGCCATACTTTTCAACCAATTCCATCAGTTTTTTATCATCGTCAGTGCTCCAGAAATTAATTTTACCTGAATGTCTGAGCACATTATTGTAGCGTTGTCGAATTTGGCTCGGCGTCCGACCTGGTAATATATCACTCGGAATGTCCGCATAATTATTACCGTACTGCTGTATAGCCGCCAACAACACACAATCCTCTTCGGGTGTAAAACGACTATGATTTATATCTGGATTAAGTGTGTAAACATATCGATGGTACACTTGAATTTTTGACCGATATGGAAGCTGTTCGGTTACTTTGGTCCACGGAATGAATCTGCCAAGCGAGTATTTTTTTACTACACTAATAAGTAAATCATCCTCTTCTTTGGTCCATCGAGCATGTTTAGTTCGCATTCTATCGAATAGTACGCAATGACAATGCACCATGCACTGCAATTTTGATCGATTTGGAACCATTTTAGCAATTTCGGACCAATTTTGAAAGTTAAATTTTTTCGCAGCGTTAAATAACCGTGTATCCTCTACGCTAGTCCAAGGACCGCGGCGTATATTAGGATGTAAGTATTCATTCCACATGCTAATTGTTTCAGGAACATTATGTCGTTCTTTTAAATTTTGTAGAACCAGCTTATTCCAATTTATTCGAAATGACGAGATGAAGGATGCTCCTATGTTATACAAATCAGCTAATCTGGCATTGCGTAATTCGTTGTTAGACTCTACATTACATGTCTTTAAATAGTTTATTAACTGTTCTTTAATTCCAAATATCAGAGTCGTTTTATCGTGTATCGTCCAGTGGCCGAACGTGTAATCTAAATCGAGCGGGAATAATTCTTTATATTTCAACTTACGTTGTATGTAATCCTGATTCGATGGGGCTTTGTAAAAGTTTCGATTTTTAAAATAGGGCTGTCCGCATGTCGAATATGATGAGAATTTCCCTCGTAATCCACTCATTTTCTTTTTGCTTCTTTTCAATTCTTCAACATTTGCTTCATATTGAGCAGTACACTTATCTCGCAGATGTAATAATTTAGCACGTAACGCGAGTAGCATATTTCGAAATTGTTCATTTAGCTCTACCGCATTGGAATTAGTTACTTCTACATGGGATGTTATAAAATTATTCATTTCCTCAACGTAGTCATGATATTCGGCAGCAATCATTGTTGCTATTGGGATCGATGTTGAATTGCATACAGTTTGAGGTTCCTAAAATAATTTTTATATATGCTTATAGTATAGTAAGGAACTTTAATAAAATTATATATTACCGAAGTATTTTCATCATTATCATCAGGTGTTTCTATTTTGCAGTCCATTTCTAATTTAAATTATTTATCTATACAACAGCACTCTACCAGCAACTGCAACTGTTTTGACTGACATTGACACTACAAAAGTACAAACTGTTTGGCAATTCTAGTACTTTTATATTAACAGTGTAGGTTATAGCACGATTCTAGTATACTGACTGATTTAATAAAAATACATACGGTGACACCTATCGCAGAACATCTCACTTTAGCAGCTTATGATGAAATGTTTAATGGGCTAAATTTCAACCCTAGTTTTCTTGTACAAGTTGACAGCAGCAGGTTAGAATATAAAATTTCTCATCTTGAAAACTTGTGTGAAAAAAAATAAATATGGCTTTCGGTGATTATCCTGCTGATTACAATCCCAAAGTACATGGGCCTTATGATCCCGCACGTTTCTACGGAAAACGTAAGCTAATTTTCATTAACTTTATGTATTATTTTAAATTTTGCTTTTTTTCGATTATGTAATATACGTCTTGTCTAAACATTTTTACAGCCGATGCCCCATTTGGCCAAGTCAAAGTTGGTGAAATTACTCAATGGCTAGCTCGTCGTAATAAGTCTCCCCAAGCTTTTATGGGAGCAATTAGTCGTGGCTGGTGGAGATGGCAACACAAGTATGTCCAACCTAAACGTGCTGGAATTGCACCATTCTTCCAACTCCTTGTTGGCTCAATGATTGTTTTCTATACCATCAATTACGGAAAAATCAGTAAGTTGTTAATGGTTGATGCATAAAGTAATGACAATATAAACATTCTATTTTATTATAATTTTAGAAACACACAGGAACTACAAGTATCACTAAACAAGCGCGGTGCAGTAGCACATCAGCAATTCCAACAAGTAATATCTGTATGGTGATTACATAGTAAAAATAAAATTTCGAAATTTGATTGGTAAATTGTTGTTTTAATACTTCGATTTGTTTAAAACAAAATTATTAGTCATTTAAAAATAAATATGTAGTTTCTAAATTTTGTATTTAAATTAATGTACATAATAATTTATTGCAAAAAATTATTTTTACCACATTTACGCATTCTATAGTCTAATTTTCAAACTAGTATCGTCTTACCTACTATAAAAAGTCTTGTAATTATTTCAGGCTTACCAACCAATAAAAGTATATTTTTATTGTATAAACAAATTTGACGCCGTCAACTAAAAATATTTTTATTCACAAAAATCTTTAATAAATATGGCTTTAAGGACATATGGTGATAAACCAATAAGTTTTCAATTAGAGGAAAATGGAGAATTTTATTGTGTTGGATCGGAGGTAAGTTTTAATTGAATTTAGTTTGTACATAATGTATGAAACCGTGCATTTCTAGGTTGGGAATTACTTGCGTCTATTTCGGGGCTCCCTTTACAAAAAGTATCCCGGAATGACTAGGCGTACATTATCGAATGAAGAACGGAAAAAATTGTTGGAATCAGGTTTATCCAGTCATATATTAGCTAGTTCTGTGTCATTATTAAAGGCTTCCGAAGTTGAAGATATCATCGAAGGTAATGATGAAAAATATAAGGCAGTTTCGGTGCACTCGTCCGAACCTCCAATGCCGAGAGAAAGTAAATCTAAGAAGCCGGCCCCATGGGTACCAACAATGCCCAATTCAAGTCACCTAGATGCTGTACCGCAAGCAACCCCGATAAATCGTAATCGAGTTCACAACAAAAAAGTACGAACTTTTCCAATGTGTTTTGACGACACAGATCCAACTCCAAATGTTGAGAATGCATCACAACCTGAAATGTTGGTGCCAATCCGTTTAGATATGGAACTAGAAGGTCAAAAACTACGCGATACTTTTACATGGAATCGGAACGAGTGTATGATTACACCAGAACAGTTTGCCGAAGTATTGTGCGATGATTTAGATCTAAATCCAATTACTTTTGTGCCAGCAATAGCGGCAGCAATACGACAACAAATCGAAGCATTCCCACTCGAGCCAACACTACTTGATGAAAGCTGTGATCAACGAGTTATTATAAAACTAAATATACATGTTGGTAATACATCTTTAGTCGATCAAATCGAATGGGATATGTCAGAAAAAGAAAATAACCCAGAAGATTTTGCAATGAAGCTATGTTCTGAACTAGGTTTAGGAGGCGAATTTGTAACAGCTATTTCTTATTCAATTCGTGGCCAGTTATCATGGCATCAACGAACATATGCATTTAGTGAAGCGCCACTTGCCACAGTAGAAGTACCATTCCGAGCACCAAGTGATGCAGATGCCTGGGCACCATTCCTAGAAACGCTAACCGACGCTGAAATGGAAAAGAAAATCCGTGACCAAGATCGTAACACACGGCGAATGAGACGGTTAGCTAATACAACAACCGGGTGGTAATCTAATATAAAGATTTTGCTGAGTGAAGCTGGCAACATAATAAATTTAATGTATGGTATACTCAAACCTAAAATAACTTACTTTGGTGTTTTATTTTAAATCTGAGTGAAGAAGTTGTTAACCGTTAATTATTAAATCATTGAACGGGTTCCATAATATTTACCAATCAATTTATACAAAAATTAGCAAATTACTTTGTTTGATATTTGTATTTCAATTCTGCCAACCTAAAGAATATTAACAATCAAACCTTGTACAATTATTTAATCTTGTTGATAACCTTCTATCGGTCATCTTATTGGAAGAAAATTATTTTTATCTACTTAAATTTAGTTGTTATTGGTACGCACTGTGTAAGTGAATAGTTGTGCAAAAAATTGGCTGCATTTCGTATTACATAATCTAATTTTTCTTAAAATTATATCTAGATAAGATAAAATGATGTTCTCACGCATTGGTAATGTTGCAATTCGCAATGGGGTACGTGGATTTGCTACCACCCAAGCAGTAAATGTAAGAAAATTATATTTTGTGTAAAGGATATGTTTACGTAACACGTATTAAAATGTCAATATGCATATTTTTTGTTGTCTGCTTGTCTGTATAGAAACAATTTAAAGTTGCTGTTTTGGGTGCTTCAGGCGGCATTGGCCAACCAATGTCCTTGTTGTTGAAACAAAATCCTTTGATTTCTGAACTATCATTATACGATATTGTTCATACGCCCGGTGTAGCTGCTGATTTATCTCACATCGATACAGCATCGAATGTACGCGGATTCGACAAGGATGGCCTTCTTGAATCTCTTAAAGGTATGATTAGATCATAATTCTTATTTCCAGTTGCGTTGGTGCAATGATCTTATATTTTTATTTTTATATCATATACGAAGATTAACGTCATTTGACTATTTATAAAATTGATTATTTAATTTTATGCTTATTACATTGATAAGTTATCTAAGAACTTTGTGTTTGTTTATATGACTTTCGAGATCGATTTTATTGAACGATATTTATTATTCATTTTAGGTTGTGATGTTGTTATCATTCCGGCTGGAGTACCTCGCAAACCAGGCATGACCCGTGACGATTTATTCAACACAAATGCATCGATCGTTCGTGACTTGGCCAAGGCTTGTGCTCAATCATGCCCAAAAGCTTTAATCGGCATCATTTCCAATCCAGTTAATTCAACCGTGCCAATTGCATGTGAAACATTTACAAAAGCCGGTGTCTTCGATCCAAAACGTATTTTTGGTGTATCAACTCTTGATGTTGTTCGTTCATGTGCATTTATTGGAAATATTCTTGGTGTTGATCCCCTAACTGTAAATATTCCAGTTATCGGTGGACATTCAGGTGTTACTATTATTCCAGTACTTTCACAATCCAAGCCAGGGCTTAATTTATCGGAGGACAAAATCAAGGCCCTCACCGAACGTATCCAAGAAGCTGGTACAGAAGTTGTAAAGGCTAAAGCTGGTGCTGGTTCAGCAACACTTTCAATGGCCTATGCTGGTGCTCGTTTTGCCAATTCACTACTTCGTGGATTAAACGGCGAATCGAACGTTATCGAATGTACCTATGTGCGATCTGATGTTTCCGATGCCACCTACTTTGCTACACCAGTACTTTTAGGTAAGAGTGGTTTGGAGAAAAATTTAGGTTTACCAAAACTCAACAAATTCGAACAAGGATTACTCGAAAAGGCAATTCCAGAATTGAAGAAAAATATCCAAAGCGGAGAACAATTTGTTGCTAAAAATCCTTAAATTATTGAAATAAGTATAATGTAAATAAGAAAAATGTTGAAAACCAAATAAAAAAATATTGGAAAAGGTAAATGAAGTTATTTCTGGACGTATTTTAGTCCAAGGTGTATGATAAATGTAAGATTTTCTAAATATATTTTCTACTCACGTAGATTAAATGCCTATTCACAATTTACAATATAAAATGCTAACATTTGGACATTTTTAAACAACTAGTTAAATACTAATTACTAACTAGACTATACTATTATAAGACATTGTGGAACCCGAACTAGGGACATCGATAGCAAACATGTTTGTTTTAAAATCATTTTATAGCAAAATTCTAAAACCCCTTCTACTATAAATAATTATAGCAAATAGTAGTTGTCAGAAATAAACAAAACAAAGCACGCGGCCCATTCAAAAAATAAACAAAAGTAGATTCGGTTGCTACAACGAATCTGAATTTGTTTGATCAATGTGATATCTTTTATTTAGTAAAAACATTCGAGAAGTAAGTTAATACAATTGAACTGCTAACAATGAGCACAATTGAGGTAACATCATTAGAAGAAATTGAAGATTTGTGTAAAAGTATTCAAAATCCCGAGAGATTGATACGACAAAATGCACTTAAAAAATTTCATCATATTGTTCAAAATGCTGATGTTAATGTAGAAGATATGGTTAAGTATTTTGATGTAGCTTATTTATTTATATTGAAGTGCTACTCCGATAAATATGAAATGTGCCGTAGTTTAGCATGTCTAATAGTAACCGAAATGATTGAAAAGTTGCCCAATAATGAATACTACTTGGAATGTGTTTTGCCGGCAATTGCACGAAGAATTGGACAGGCTGAGTTGATAGAAGAAAGTGAGGAACTACGTCTTGACCTGATGGATCAATTGTATAGTATGGTAAATAAATATAAAGGAATTGAAGATGAAGAAGACAGACTTTTAAAATCGTATAATAACGTAATCGACATACTTTTGAAAACACTTCGAGATCCATTTCCAGCTGTTCAAAAAAAGGCATGCAGTCTCATTGTATTATATTCGAATGAAAGGTGTTTTCATTATAGAGCAGAAGTATTGGCTACACCTCTTATTGATATGTTGCGCCACAGACATTTTTCGAATCGAATTTCGGCTATCGAAGCACTAGGTAACATTTTATAATTATTTCACATTCGAATATATTTATGTCATTTACTTTACTTTATAGCTTATGTATCGCTTAATATTCATACAAACGGCGAATGTCTAGTACGGATTATAACCGAAATATCGCCACTTCTAATGGACAACATGGCTCACGTTCGCCGAGAATGCGGTCGAGCTGGATGTTTAATGCTGCTAAAGCTTCGTGATCGATATTCATTTTTTGATAAATTGCTACCTCTAGTATTATGCTGCCTTTCTGATGAGCACGATGAAGTTGTTAATGATATAGAAGCACGATGGGTCAAATGTGGTGAGTTGTATTACGAAGAAAATGAAAATGAATTAAGCAAACAAATTACGGTTGATGATTTACCCACAAACTACAACCCTGAAAAACGTCCAACATTTGGTTGTCGCGCAATAGTAAAAAGATGTATCAGAATAATTGATGTAATTCTTCACGAGATGGAAGATTGGAAAGATGAGGTTCGACTTCACTCGACAAAACTTTTGGAGCAAGTAATTTTTCACTGTGAAAAGACTATGACAGCAAAGACACTGGATATTATACCAGTTTTGGCAAAGTGTTGCATGGATCCCGTACCGTTAATTAGCGATGAAGCTATGCGAGTTGCAAATTTAATGGGTCAAATATTAGCTCATGATGATTGGATTACATATGCGTTAGACGAACTAAACACGCGACCAAATATTGGCAATATTCGATGTATTACTAATTTATACAGCAGGTCAGGTAAAGCGCGGGCTCAAGACTTGGAAAAAATATGTAATGCTATTGTCGAGTCTCGTGTTATATTTAATGTTAAACGTAATTGTGATTTTCGTGAGATATACACGCTATTGGATATTTTGCTAACCGACTATCAAGATTACAAAGGCAGTAGCGGTGATCAAAGTGAAAAATTGGAAAAACTATTTTATCAGCTCATTATGAATGTGATTGGAATTTCGATGGCAGAGTTAATTTTTTCCTCTAAAGAAAATCAGGCGATTTTATCAAAATTGAACCCAAAAGTCGACGATTTACACGAAAAATATTTTAGTATGGTAATCGACATGATCGAAGGGTTGGATTGTTTGAATGAGAGCAATTCTGAACCAATATTATTGTTGGATGGTTATTTGCAGTTTACTGGTTTTCATGTAAGTCGTTATTCTTTGTTTTAATTTTGTATAAAAATTGTGTACTCAAATTTAAAAATTCAGACTTACAGCTTCAAATCAATGGAAAAGGCACTAAAGATGGTCTTGGATAATGCCCACCCTGAAGCCAAAATCCGGATTTTAACGGCAATTTCAATAGCTATGCTCAGTTGGAATTTAAAATCTGAAACTTCAGTTGATGAGAGTACAGAAATGCTAGAAAATTTTATTGATTTATTATTGGTTCCGTGTCTCACATGGAGTGTTGGGAGAAGTTGTGAAGCAGTTCGATCAATGGCTACCGCTTGTTTATGTTCTATATCGGAAAATGCGGTAGAAGAGTCTTTCAAAATATTTCCTAAAATTATAAAGAGTATCACACCGTTGATTGAAGATAATAATATAGCAACGCGAAATTATGCCGTTCGATCTCTATTATCGTGTGGTCCCATTCCGGCATTGGATGTCAAACAAACAACGATAGCACTAGTCTCTAGGTTAGATGATCCGAGTCCTGACGTACGACATAATGCCGCAATGTTGTTGGGAACAATTAAAACGGACGACGATGAAGAATGGAAAACATGCTTTATTAATATATTTTCGGTGGCCGTCCATCATTTAGATGATCCAGATGTACGACTAAAAGAAACACTTCTTAACTCTTTGCTACAGATGGCCAAAACAAATGAGACTTATTTTAACGAACTGATTGAAACACCTAAATTTGTTAAATTCAAGCAATTGGACGATATAAAACAACAACTTGTTCGCGACCCTGAATAGAACGTCATAGATATACATATTCTGCCATCTATCGAGTGATTTCATTTTCTTTTATTCATCTGTCAAAAAAACATGAGCAACTCTCGCAACTTCTATTTTAATTCGTTTTTGACATAAATAGTGATGTAATAATAAAAAAACTATTATTTTAAACAAATTAATTTCTCGTATTGTTGTGTGATAATTTTTTGAATAAAATATAATTATTTTATCACCTTTATATTGTGTATTTATTTATTGTATAAAAACTATTTGATTTGCGAATATTTTTTAAAAAGAAATCAAAAAGTGATCTACGTGAATTTTTACAATTGTTCTATGGTGAATTTTTATAGTGTACAGTGTGTTGATAAATACCAAAAAAAAACATTGACTTTAATGTTATAAGAACTATTGTTAAATAATTATAAATAAATAAAAATGTTACGAATACTAAATAAATGTTCAAATTTACCTGAAAAATTATTACGAAAATCATTATCATGTTCAGCTGTTTCCACAAAACGTTTTGTTATAAAAGATCATTACGAATTTGATCAAAAGGTAAATTAATTTACTAGTACTAGTACTTAATCTAATTCTACATCATTTCTAACAATACTATTTCAAAATTAGGTCGTAAATAGTGATAATCCTGTGATAGTAAATTTCCATGCAGAATGGTGTGAACCGTGTAAAATTTTAACACCTAAAATGTCAGAACTACTCGAACCGCTTCCCGATATTGATTTAGCCGTTATCGATGTCGATACAAATCACGAGTTGGTCCATACGTTCGAGGTGAAAGCTGTGCCAGCCGTGCTAGCATTTCGAAATGGTGTGGTGGTGGATAAATTTATTGGCCTAGTTGATGCACATATGATCGAAAATTTAATACAAAAATTACTAAAACACAAAGAAGATAGTAAAGTTTAACGATTATAAATTACTACTAGAAACTCCTTTTCTTAGACAATAACTTATAATCTCAATGCCTTTTTCTGTTAATATATTATATTAAAAACAATAATATTTAATTATAATTTTTATTTGTTATAATTACATTATTATGTTACATTCGAATTTATTATGTAATTTTTAATTTTAATGTTGGGTAGATTGATTAAAAAAACGTCATTAAACCGATATAAAATAACGTTAAATTAAAGAAAAGAAATTTTATAGAAATCAACTTTGTTTTAATATCCCTATACCAAGAATATATAGGCTACTTCATATAAAAGTGTTGAAATTGTTTTGAAAATATGATATACGTACGTCATCATTTTAAATGTCGTTAAAGTTGCTAAAAATACTCATTCATAAAATTTCGTATTCAAAACAAATCTTTTGTGATATTGGACAACAAACTGTTTATTGTAGTAAGAATATTTATTTATATATTATAATTTCATTCATTTTAATATTCTTATAAATTAGAAGATGCGTGTCTAAATATAAAATTATCTATAGAACGTGTTCGTCAAAGTCCGTATGTGTAAGTTATAATGACGTCACTATACGTCAGAAACCTATATTTTATGTTTTTTATCTGATAATCTGGAATATTAAATAGCCTCAAGTTCACCATAACATTCGAAATAAAGTTCAGGGCTCTATTCTATTAATAGTAAAATAGGTACTCGTGTTAACTATATAATAAGCTGGTATAGTGCCAACACTCGGCAGTAGTATTCATTACTGCATAAGGAAATGTATTATAACTCGAATGTTAAAAATTGCCTCAAGGTTGAGATAAGTTTTCTTTAATTTAAATTTAATTGTGGGTTTTGTATAATTTCCCCACAACGTAGATGGGAATTAATAATGCATTAGTGAGTTAAACAGAGATTGATAACTTTGAACACCTTTTGTTGGCACTGATGCATACAATTTCTGCAGTATGTCTTTGGGTAGTAATTTCAAGGTTACACACTTCCAAAAGTCATCTTTATTTTTGAATTATTGACTCGGAGCTATCTAACGTATTCGATATTTTGTTTTAATTTTACTTTTTAAACAATTATTTATGTTTTTTACTTCATAAAAATAGTAAAGTCTGTTAATAACACGTTATTTTCTACCTATGACGTATCTTATGTCCAATCTTATGTCTTATGTATTTTTAGAGGGATAATAGAGGTACGTTTTTTCCAAAACCCAGGCAGCTGCAAACGAGTTATCACCACGACCCTCTTCATCATTTTTCAAAGATAATATTATTTACTTAGATAACTTCAATCATTTTTCACTTACGGTAAGTAAAGGTGGTAAACCACTTCAGTCTTAAATCTCAGAGCTTATTTCTTATTCGTCCTTATCTGGCACTAACGATTAGACTCAACACCTGCTGCTTCCACTGATTCGGCTTCAACAATTTGGCAAATTTAAATAATACTTTATAGTCACAAAACTTCTTGACCCTTTAAAAATGTCGTTTGTTTCTATTTTGGAACTTTTATAAGCTGAGTCAAATTATGGCTAGTTATTTTGCCTATATTTACTATAAATTGGTGTGATGTATTAAGAGGATTAAGCCCTGGTTAAATTAGCTATTTTTAAACTGTGTGTATGGTTCTTAAATACTAATTGACTTGATATTCCTTAATCCTATGGACTGAATCAGCTTTGTAGAGTATTAATGGCTAGTTGACAATGTGACTATTATGAGCATATTACTGGGCTGTTTTTTTTGTTATAATTTTTGCTTCATTAATGTAAACGCAAATTGTTTATTTAGGGGCTCAGCGTGTTTCATTAGCTATAAATGTGTTAGTCAGCCATAAATGTGTTAGTTCACATCATCCATTATTAAACTTAAGAATTATGAGATCTAAAGAATTATGTAAGTTTTAAGAATTCAAGAACGGTCACATATTACACCGTCCTCTTTAGATATACTTTCTCACAGTCGGTGCCACTATTATGATTTAGAACTATTGATTGAGGAGTTGATGTACTGAAATCAAACCTATATGATCACCAAATAATGTAACGATTTAAGATTCGAGTATAACACAATCTTAAATTTTACTACTACTTTGTAACTCTCCGATCAAATGTTAATGGTGTGCAGATAAGAAAGCCGAATTAGGACTTCCCCGCCATTATAACAGCTTGTAAAATCTAAAAATAAATGTTGCCTCATTTTTAAAGTTAATTCGTGTGTGGCGTTGACCCATTCCTTATACATCATGGAATTCTGATATTCTGGATACTGAACTGCCGTCATCTTTCCATCAACTGTTCATCTGAGATTTTATACTCTGATATATTGGATACCACATGTTATAAGACAAAAAACCAATTATTTTATATTTCATATAAGAAATTTCCAGTCGTTTAAATCAATTTCATGTTGTGTTGTGACGATTAAAGAATGGTAAACATGTATGACGAAAATAAAAGTTTTATTGTATAATGGAAAAAATTGTAGTCATCGTAATTAAGTCGGGCGACACTATATGCAACATAAATATGAAGGGCAACCAACATTCGTATAAATGTCTTGCAATATTGTAGACATTCTAGTACAAGGCAAATAGATAATAAATTTCTTTTTTTTCGATCATAACATCAATTCAGGTAAGTGATTTTTTTAGAATATTTCGCTAAATTTGAGCGGAATAATAATGTGCTACTAGTAAACAAAGGTGAAGAACCCGAAATTGCAATAATAAATTTTTGAGTAGTTTTCAGTGTTATCTGCGAATATTGACACAAGTTTGTTTAACGATAAAAATAAAAATTCAATGTTACACGTCTTATTTTTTAGTTAAAAGTAATAAATAAATTGTTTGCCTTCTTTAGCATTGGCCTTGAATTTGCATCATATTTGAATTTGCTAAATTCATGTTTAGCTTAAGATAACGATTTGTAAGAATTAAACTCATTATCTCTATAAAAAATGTAAGTATATGTACTCGGATATAATTCAAGTTACTATTGTATTACTAGTTTGTCTGCTTTGGCCCAGTTTTTCAATGTTATAGTTAACCTCAGTATAAGTAACATTGAAAACCGGCTCTTTATTGTGTATTCTATATAAATAAGAATTTTTTACTATCGGCATCATTTTAGTTAAGTGAAATGATGTGAAGATAACGCTTCCGTCTTCTTCATCTTGCATTTCATGAGTTAGTTTATGTCAGCTCAGTCACAAAAAAAATCTTGAGCCACAGTTTATCAGATGTTCGTTTAATAGTATAATATCTAACACGACTTTAAGAGTTTTGATTGTTATATTTTGATTAAAACGACATTAGCTACAGTTTCCTTGACATTAAATAAAACATTTCGCTACGATGGATGGATACGAAAAGATGGATCACATATCTACGGCCACCACCCAACCTGTCGGCCAAAAAATCACCGAATGCAAGTTCTAAAACAAGCACCATTTAGATTCCTGATGAATCAACATACTAATTGATCTCTATTTAAGTCTACACCTGGAAGTGTTCGTAAAATATTTCCTTAAAGGCAAAATATGAAATTGATGTAGCGGTTCAACAACTTACTAGTATTTTACAATAAGCAACTAAGATCGCTACGCCGATTAACGCTACGCTAATTAATTTTAAGAAACGCAAATTTTCTCCAAATATTCAACAACTAATAATGACAAAACGCTCAATACGTCTGCAATGGCAACTTCACAGGTCACTTACTCTTTAATCAAGGTTAAATAAAGCGATTAAAACTCTGAAAATTGCTTTGTTAAATGAACATGACGAAGAGCTTCAACTACTACTTAAGCTACTTACTGCTACTGAAGCAACAGATTTCTTACTATGGCAAGCTACATATAAGCTGAATTTATCACTATCCAGAAAGCTGGAATACTTCAATTATTATAATGATTTCAAAACCTGGCAAAGATCAAACAAAAATAATCAGGTTAGACCAACTCTCTCAAAGCTGTTCGAAAAAATGATCTTGCAAAAACTTAAGCCAATTCTGAACGAGGAAAAAATCATTCCGGATCATCAATTTGGATTTAAAAAAGAACACGGAACCGTGGAACAAGAGAGTTAATAGAATCGTATCTGAACTCTAAAACAAAAAAAGTATTGCTCTGCAACGTTTCTAGATAAAAGAACTATTACATAAAATTAGAGAACAATTACCGACAGGTTTCTGTAAAATTATTGAAAATTATTTACTCAATCGAATGTTTTTGGAGAATCCACAGATTTATAAGATATTCATACAGAAGTACCTCAAAGTAGTGTACTGGAGCCAGTGTGGTACTTGATCTATACAGCAGACTTCAAATTGCGTGGAAGTCTCTAAATCTCGATACTGTTAGCCTAGCTGTCCATCAAAATCCCGCGATAGCAACAAGAATTCTACAAGCTATGAAGAATTCTACAAGCTATGAAAGAATTCTACAAGAAAAATTGCTAACAAAATGGAGAATTAAGGCCAATGAGAGTAAATCTGCGAACATCATAAAGCCCTGTTCCACAACATGAAAGTTTTAACTATCTTGGACTACATTTAGAAAGAACACTCACGTGGAAAAAAACATTGAAGCTAAAGGTTCACAAATCAAATTAAAATGCGTCAAACTAAATTATGGTTAATTGGAAAACACTCAAAGTTAAGCCTAGACTGTAAGGTCATGCTGTAAAAATACTTAAGCCCATCTGGGTATATGATATTCAGCTGTAGGACTCCGCGTGTGCTTCCAACATAATACAACTGGAATGCTCCCTGTGAATTAAATCATGATTTACTCATCGAAAATGTAACCGATACAATTCATCAGTACAGCTAAAAATACCAGTTAAAACTAGATTGACACGTATTAGCCAGGGAACTATTAAATATAAGACCAAAAAAATGGTTTAGCTAGCTAGGTAATTCAGAGTGTACCGAGTGCACGTTAATAATAAGAACTAACATAGGTTAACTATTATTAAATGAATTTTTATTAGCCTTTTAAGATTTGATTACATCTTGTAAGTTTCCTATTTAGGCAAGATTCAAGAATAAAAGCCATTAATTTGTTTTCAAAATTTTACCTGTGAACAGCTTCTAATCATCTCATTAAATTACTGAAATCAACCGCCCAGATGGAGGTACATGGAGGTACCGGGTTCGAATTCCGATTTTTCACCATTAGTAGTGTGAATGGCCAGATCTGTGACCACCCTGTTGAGTTTAGAATCCCTTCTTCCATGTCAGTACTATAGCCTGGCATGAAGCTATGCAATGTGCAAATGGTTTGGTTTCTACGTTAAATCGGACTTGTAGCCAAAAAACGTCAAGCTAAAAGAGGGATGTCATAAAGGGCCAACTGAGCCTGAGTGACGGATGGCAAAAAAAATCACTGAAATCAAAATACTAAAATCTTACCAATCCTATTGATCTGTATCTTACACAACATACTTATGGCACAAATATAAGATCTTGGTCCAAGTTTGGCATTAACAATATTATCATATTTCATATATATCGCCCAGCATTTTTGGAGCTCTTATTTAGCTTAAGTTTCAGCTTATGCTGATAGTGATAAGTGAGGTGTACGTAAGTTTCACAAGGTCCTTATAGGTAATAAATTCTATAGAAATTGCCCGACTCAAGAACTATATATAGGTTCAGGTATAATATCGCTTTGACTTCAAGTAATTATGTGAATTCTGCCCCTCTCTCCAAATATCAGGGCATTTAAGTATGGCTCTGTATTCTGTAAGCTACATTTAAAGCTTAATAATTCTAAACTAATACTTAACAAGAAATACTTATACTGTTTACATTTATACAGCTTGACTACTTACATGTATGCACCAGATACGTATGTACGATTTTAAGATTAAACTAATCTATCTCTCCACGATTTGATAATGGCAGTGATATTTAAATTATACGAGTACAATTCATTCAATAAATATATGTAGGAGTATGAAAACCACAGTCATCATTACGAATAGCCGTGTGTGTTTATAAAATTACGAAGGTAGTATGCGTTAGATTTGAGAACCCTAAATTAGCGTAAGATAAAAGATGATTAGAAAATTTAAATCAGTTTAGTTGGTTGGCATTGTTGGATTAGTTGATATAGTTATCGTTGTTCATATCATAATTTTATATTATTTGTGATTGTGAAATAGTTTTGGGATTGTATTGTAACTTTGTGATAACTTCGGAAGTCTAATTCGGTGAAAATGGAAAATATCGATAATGTGATTGCAAAATTGGCCCGATTTTCACTACCGGACTATTTAGTTTTTGTTTTTATGCTCCTGCTATGTGTGCTTATTGGAATATACTTTGGATTTATGAAAACATCGAAAACTGAAGCGGACTATTTGATGGGTGGCCGAACAATGATGATATTCCCAATATCGTTATCGCTGATTGCAAGGTAATTTTATATTATTTGAAAGAAATTAATAACTTAAATTGTGTTTATTTTTTTGATTGATGTTAACGTCATCTAATTTAAAGATTAATGTAATATTAAGTAATAAATTCAATGCTAAAAAAATTATTTCAATCAGAATAAAATCGCTATGCATTCGTTTGATTTATATTGTGTCAAAGTCGGTGTGTGAGTTGTAGTTGTATACAAATCAAGGTATAAAAATCAAGCCAAGAGTTTCTGGCCGTCATTTTCTATACATGATTAGAATCACCCGTTTATATGCCTGGGCATAAGTAACGTTTTTTATGGTGATTGGTTATGGCCAAGAAGTATAAAACTATTGTTATAACGTTGCTCAGATATTCTAAACTGGACCAGGACTGAGCTGTAAAAACTTTACGTCTCGTTTTAAAATTTACAAAGTTGTGCTGGTCATTAAGTGTTCAGTGCTCAGATATAGTATGTGTAGCAGTTCTGTTTTATTTTTCTTGTAAGTTCCAATTTTTTGCTTGTTTGATAAGAGAATAATACAAATTGCGAGTTGTAGCCTAGGCTCTAGGAAACATTAGTCTTACAAAAATTAGGACACACACCATCCTGCTCTCTTCAGAATTTAAGTATATGATTAGATCGAAAAATTACCTGGCAAAAACACATTAAAGAGAAATGCAATAAAGCATGTAAAATTTACTGGAAATACAGTCATTTGTAAATCACGAGTCTTGAAGTTTAGACTCGTGTACTGGCTTTACGGTTATCAGACCCATATAATCTCGTTTGCCGCTACTTAATTAGTGGCCTAGAACATTGAGTAGGGCTGGAGGGTAACCTCTAAACTGCCATCAAAGACATGTTTGTCTCGGTATTATGGGAACTATGAAGATCACATGCATTGCTACTCTTCAAAAAGCTCTGCTGCCACTTGCTCTTTGAATCAGAAGGTGCACAGCGTAAAGAGCCTCTCGACTTTTATCAATTTAGCACTAAATTTGGAGAGAGGTGGGCCGACAAATAACTACCTATACATGGTCTCGGACACTATAGCGTCGAAGCTATATGAATTATTTCATAGAATCATTACCGAAAATCACAAATTTAACTACAACAGCCAATCCTACCTCTACAGTGATGATATATTAATCTTTACTAATGGATCAGTACACTTTTATCCGGGTTATACGTGCTAAATCCTGGGGTAAAATTATCTATCCTCCTTAATGCAATTTTGAGAGCAACACTCTATTCATGCGCCTTTTCTGACAGTCAGGTTCTATAAAGTTGATTTACTCTAATACTGTTTCATCGAATCTTGTTTAGGAGACGGTAATTGTCTGGATTCGACTAGGCAGTCTGAATGAAGTTAGACTATCCAAAATCTTCGTTTGGACAGTAAGTCAGCAAAAATCCCACTCCTCCTTTAATTATTCATCGGCATTCTCATGGGACATTGTTCCCTTGTTCCGAATGAAA
This sequence comes from Tipula lateralis, assembly GCA_963932295.1. Classification (NCBI taxonomy): domain Eukaryota; kingdom Metazoa; phylum Arthropoda; class Insecta; order Diptera; family Tipulidae; genus Tipula; species Tipula lateralis. The sequence goes on along the minus strand of OZ010737.1, from coordinate 174,745,877 downwards.
CTACTAAAACAGAGAAAAGTGTGCGAGGGGAGTGTTGTACTTCTGTCATTCATGCTCTTCCCATCGACTGCAATGCTTTTAGATTACGATTCCTATTTGGGGATATGATGACCTTGTGGATATCGAAGCGGCTTGATTCGAAGAAATTGATTTCGGACAAATAAAGTGTTCGTCTGGGAGCGGATGTCACAATGGACCAATCGAGCCTGAGTGACGGAAAAAGCAAATTGACGATTAATAAAAGGAAAATCTAACCAAAGATCAGGATTATAATGTCTAACACTTCCTCTCGATGCTCAATCCTGCAAGATAAGTCCAATTCTGTTGAATATAATATGACTCTGACATTTAAATCTTTCAGTATAGGTTCAATCGATTAAAGATCTTGCGTAGATCATACCACTCGTTGTCTTTTCAGAAAAGTCATATGCACATCTGGGTAAACCCTCATCGCCAAAGTCATTCATAATATATCTGCCTTTAAATAAAACCCTGCTTCGATCCGGAATTCTGTTAAATGTTGGATTATGAATTGATCAGAATCACTCTCGAACTATACAGTATGTCGATCATAGATTCATTTTGTCCTAGAGGTTATAATGAATTGAATTTCGGTCAAGTTGAGATTGGGCGCAATCATCGACACAGTTCCCATATACATACACTAAATTATATGTCAACTTGATTTTATACGAGATAATGTCTCATTATATGACCTATATATTTCATAGATTAGTATTAATGCAGTTTATTTAATACACATACATCGACATTATTACAATAGTAAGTTGACTAGAAATGAGTCACGCTTTAAATCTAATTGTTTAATGCACGCTGTACACTAATTGAATAAATACATCAAACATTACTCATTGACAATAATAAATATTTTGATTTAATATACGAGTTCTATGAGATTCTTTTTTCCAGCCTCACTCAACCTTGCTACGGAGTATAATGTGGATATAATATTTATTCCTATTTCTATTCTCAGCTTCATATCGGGAATTACGTTGCTGGGCCTGCCAACCGAAGTTTACTCGTTCGGTACACAATATCTGTATGTTATTGGGGGTGTCATACCTGTTGGCTTTATAATGGGATATGTATACTTGCCAATATTTCACGATCTTCAAGTCACTTCAACATATGAGGTTTTTAGTCGAGTGTATGGATTTACTTTGCATGCTAATTGTTTATTTGTACATAAGTATGTTATGCAACTGCCCATTTTAAGTTAGTTAAGATCTTCATTATTATTGTATCCAGTATATTCTATTTATTATTGCATTACGTTTTACAAAATTATACAGACTTTTCTTACATTATTAGAGAAACAAACAATCAACGTAATATTCATTTACATTTAATTTGATTAAATTTATTAATAATTACAATTGTTATGTACATATTTGGTCGTTACACTGATCGAGCTTTTATGCCTATATTTGAAATCATGGTAATCATGGAAATCACGTTTAGGTCAAATGTATAATTAGAAGTTTGCATGTAAGATTACTAAAGGTATGTGTTTACTTTATCCAATCGAGCATGAACACATTCTTACAGTTTTACTTATTTAATTTCAATTGATAAGAATTTATTAATTTATTTTTTTAAAGTATTTAGAAATCAGATTTGATTCCCGACTACGATTATTCGGATCCATAATGTTTGTTATAATGAATGTAAGTATACTTGATCTAACCAAACTTTCAGCTTTCTTCATTGGATTTTCCAACCGCTGGTTCCCGCCAGTAGTTCGGTTCTGATCTTTGCTAAATAAACCATAGTCAATTTAACAAAGACAAGAACCAACTACTAGGTGTGCACTAACGGCTAAAATAGCAACTAATATTTTCGGCCGATTAAAATTTGGCGCCGATTCATCAGTATTAATCCACTGTTTAGACTGAAGGGTCTCCGGTGTATAGTGATGGATCCATTTTTCATCCTCAGTTATGAAACGATGCAGAAACTTCTTTTTATTTCACTTGAACATCACCAAACCTGCCTCTGATGTTGTCACACGATTAATATATTGCGTGCACTTTCATCTGAGATGCCTACTATGTCAGTTATCTCAGTGACTTCATTTGGTCGTCCTGAACATTCAAATCAGTTGTGCTTGTATAACCACAACGAAAATCAGTAAACCACTTGTGAATTATTTTATTCGATGAAGAAGAGCATTGATAAGCTTTGTTTTGTGTTGCATAATGGTTTTACCTGATTTCCCTCTGCCCTCGTACATGCTATACTGAAGTACTTTCTGGTTCAAAATGTTACAATAATTTTCAGAGTTAATTTTTTTAAAGTAGTTGCCATAAACTTCCCTGCTCGTTGAACCATTTTTACTTTCTTTGGGGCACTTTCATTTGAGAAGCCATCTTCCATGTCAGTACTACAATATATGCACTGTCACATCGGACCTGTATAGCCGTACGTCCTCGATTTGAGTAGGCAAAATAGACGACCGTTAATAAGAATTAATAAAGGAAGACTCACACTCTCAAATAGATACTTCAGATAATAGACACAATCACAATAATAGACACAAACACAACCTAAGTGAACATTTAACGACAGTATGTGCTTAATTTTCAGAATTGGATCAATGGATGTAACTTTAATTATTATACTAACTTAGATATATTAGAAATGTCAAGAACACCGTAAACAGTGACCATTAGATCGGGCCATTGCAAAGGTATATGGTGGTAATTATTACATAAGTCAGGGAGAAAAGAGAACACACGGTTCGATTGTCTTTTATAAGGGTCTGATAAATAAAGTAACTAAACAAAAATGTCAAGTTCTTGTAAGTACAGTGGAAAAAAATGATAAGTTTGATAGTGGTGGAAAAATCTAGGTGACCGACTGAGGTCTTAGAAGTAAGACCTACATACGTACAATTTCGATCAACAGCCATTCGGGATCAGGATGCAAACCTTTGTTTTAACTTTGAAGCGACACGTTTCGTAAGGATGTTGCTTTTTCAAAAAACGAGAACACTTAAATTCAAAAGTTATCGTGGTATAACTCTCCTTTGCACATAGCATACAAATTATTGTCTTACTTCATTTTGTCTTACTTTATTCGAGACTCGAGTAGTAAAAGAAATTACCGGTGATTACTAACGAGGTTTCTGGACAAATCAGTCAGTTACTAGTTAAGTTTTTTAGCTGCAGATGATGCTCTCCATAAACTGTCTGTGAGGAACACCAAAGTTGAGAACAATCTATCGAGAATTTTTGAAATTAACTCTAGGAAATTCAATACGCTGTCCCTGAGAATTTTGAATCACATTTCGCAATATATCCTTCGTAAAAATGATAATCCATAAAACATGCAGATCCTATCTGTGTGATTTGATTAAGGGACAAGTGATTCTTGATCCATGGGATATAGTATTCAGAAGTGGTTACCACATGTGTGCCGCCTTTTTGTAGAGGTTACTGTCAGCATGAAGGCTTCACGGTGTAGATAACGATCTGACATCTTCTGTTGTTTATCGAATTCGATTTATAAAAGCCAGCAATAGCTTGTAAAAGCCGTTATTAGTATGCTGAACGGATATTCATACATTTCTGCAAACCTAAATATCTTTAATTTTAGATAAAGTAGATCTTAGAGATACCAGCTTCTCTATATTGATATATATTTTCAGTTTATCTAATTATACGAGTAATTCTTGTTTCTATTGTTGAATAACAACCCGTTTTTCCTTATTATAGCTGGGATACCTACCAATTGTGATTTATGTACCAGCTTTAGCATTCAACCAAGGTAATAATCCAGAACTAATTCTCTTTCACTATCCTATTTCAATTTTATTTTATTTATAGTCACCGGTGTTAATATACACATCATAACACCCCTAGTATGCTGCATATGTGTATTTTACACATGCGTTGGAGGTTTAAAAGCCGTTGTATGGACTGATGTTGTTCAAACATTTTCCATGTTTGGTGCATTAATTCTGGTCGCCGTAAAAGGCACCATTGATTTAGGCGGTTCCGATTTAGTATTCAAAAGTGCATGGGACACAAATCGTATTGAGGCACCAATGTATGTATACAAATTAAAATGGCAATTAAGGAATTAATTAAAATATATAATTTTTCAGTTTTAACATAAATCCAACCATTCGACATTCGCTTTGGTCCCAAATTATAGGCGGTTTTGTTTATTGGCTGCAAACCAATGCAGTTAGTCAGAATATGATTCAACGTTATTTATCGTTGCCGAGTATACGGGCTGGTCGTAAAGCACTTTGGATTTTTATTTGTGGTGTTATTTCATTAATGTTGTTGTGTGCCTACAACGGACTATTGATTTATGCTACGTATAAGGATTGTGATCCGTTGACGACTAAATTGGCTCGTGCTAAAGATCAATTATTGCCTCTTTTCGTAATGGATACATTGGGTAGTTTACCAGGACTATCGGGATTATTTACAGCAGGCGTTTTTAGTGCAGCACTTAGTTCACAATCAACGTGTTTGAATTCGATGTCGGCCGTGGTTTTAGAAGATTTTTTCAAGAGATTTGCGAAGAAGCCACTAACCGATCGACAAATTGATTGGATTATGCGATTGGTGGTCGTAATTGTTGGGATTATAAGTTTGTGCTTAGTATTTGTGGTGGAAAAAATGGGTACAGTTCTACAGTTGACGATGAGCTTGGAAGCGATTACAAATGGGCCGTTATTGGGGATATTTACAATTGGAATATTAATTCCATGGATTAATGGTTCGAGTGCATTGACCGGTGGAATAACTGGTGTAATCGTCATGTCATGGGTTAGTTTAAACGCTCAGTGGGCGATTGCATCGGGAGCATTAAAATTCGAGCACAAAGAAATGTCCGTTGAAGGTTGTTCTTATAGTTTTGATCATTCAACATCAAATTCAACGTTACCTCACCAAATTGCAGAGTATGTAATAATATGCTAGCTGTATTGTGTATATTCTATATATCTAAGTTTTTTTTTTTAAATTTAGCGACATATTCCCACTCTATAGAATTTCCTATATGTGGTACACAGCATTGGGAGCGTCAGTCACAATAATTGTGGCTCTTATTTGTTCAATATTTATGGGCCGCAATGATCTGAAATCAATTCAACCCGCACTAGTGGCGCCATTTTTACGCAACTTTTTGTTCGGCAAAGATCATAAAACAAATTCAATTGGTAAAGATCAAGTCGAATCGGCCATGTAATGATAAAAACAAAATTAAATAAAAATTAGAAATAAGATGAGTTATTTATTTTTATTTTAGTGAACGTAATTTATTAATTAACGTTGTCAGATCGATCTATCGTCTTGTTCGTGATCTCGATCGTGGCTTCTTGCTTTTCTTGGTTTTTTTCTTATGATGATATTTTTGATCGTCTGACGACTCTTCAGACGAGTACCTGTTATAACGTTCGCGTGATTCACTTCTACTACGATTATGTCGGTCATGTGATGATTTTTTTGATTTCGATGATTTTTTATTTTTGTCCCTACCTCGTCGATCGTCATCCCGATCCGCATCACTATCGTCAGACGAATCAGTTGATGCACGCCTAGATTTATGTTGATAATATTTGCTACTACTAGTGCTTCGGCTACTACTTTGTTTGCGCTTATCATAACTACTACTTGTTTTAACATTATTTTCATCGTTATCACTATAATTACGTCTACTACTCGAGTTATCATTTTGACTAGTAGTACTTTTTGAAGTGCGGCTATTCTTTGATTGATCATATTCAGACGATTTATTGTTCGACAATGAAGATGACGGTGCCTCCAATTTCTCCATCTTCTCTTTCTTTATATCAGTCTTAACATCTTTATTCTTGTAATCGTCGTATTGGGCCGAATCTGAAAAATAGAAATTACTATCGTTGTGTTTATTCCATGTTTCATAACTTACTTAATATTTTGCCATATTTAATCCATTCTTCTTTTGTGACCACTTGAAGAGTGAATTCGTTTAACGATATTTTTGAGCCTCCAATGGAAAGAGTGACATTTATACGGCCAGAATCGTCATCGAACCCTTCGATCTGTAATGTATACAATTAAAAATTAAAATCCTCGTAATATTAAACTAATTACAGTGATGTACAAAGTATTGAATTTGTAATCGCGATCTTTACAATTTGATTAAGAATAAATTGTTAATCTATGAGTTGGACGTGTATTGTGATAAGACAAAAATATATCGTGATTACACAATCAATTATTACAATGACTAAAATAAAGTTATTGTTTCGGTAGCCTTATTCTCATACACCTCCAAGTCTTATCCGAAATAGTTTATCGTTTTGATCGCCATGCATTTACCTTGCGCGACTTATTTCGAACTCAGTATTCACGTTTTATGATAATTTGGACAAATCGGTCTTAAATTACATAATTATGAATATTTTTTGCGTGTGAAACTAAACTAAAAACGAAAAAAAAAATTATCGCGATAAGATAAAAGCTGGGTACGAAAAAATTTCTATAATCAATACACAATAGTTGAGTTCGAGTATTGTTCGCACAAAACAACCACTTTTGATAGAGTGTTTTAAAAATGGCTCAAGTGAATGGAGGTGAGAAAATATATAATTTTCAAAATGTTTATTCAAATATACTAAATACTATACAATATTTCAGATATTGATGTATTCCCGGAATACTTAATCCCTGTGATTGAGGATATAGCACGAAAAGAAAATTTTGTTAACTTTTCGATACGCACTGAAACTGGATCAGATGTCGGAAGTGGTTTGGTTGGAATAATTTATCGTGTCGTTGTGAACGGAGCCGATTCCCGATCACTATCGTTGATCGCTAAAATTCCGCCAGCTAATAAAGTTCGTCGCACACAATTGGGTGCCATTAAGCTATTCCAACGGGAAGTGTATATGTATAATGAAGTGCTTCCAGCTTTCGTTGCATTGCAACACGAGTATGGTATAAAAGATATGGATGTTGGATTTTATGGGTTTCCAAAATGTTACTATGCCCATTACGATGAAAAACGCGAAGAGGCAGCTATTATATTGGAAGATTTATCATTGGCTGGATTTAAATCGTTGGATAAAACTGAAATTCCCGATTTTCAGCATACTCGACGATTATTTATTGAATTGGGCCGTTTCCATGCCACATCAATTGCGTTTAAGCACAGAAAGGCCGATGTATTCGAAAAATTCCGTAAGCTTCATGATATCACGAAAGATATATCAGCCGAATCTGTTATAAGTCCAATGATCCAGTATAATTTGGAAAGGGCCATGGAAACGTTGTTGCCTCACGAAGACTATAAGAAAGGCAAATTGATTGGATTGAAAGAGAATATGATACGAACATTGTTCGAGTGTACATTGGGTGAGGCGGCTGAACCACTTTCTGTGATAAATCATGGCGACTGCTGGATAAGTAATATTATGTATCAGTATGAGGTAAGTAACACTCATATGACTTAATATTGTCGGGTGATTACTAATATGTTATCAGCAATATAGGTGGTACTTGAGTAATTTTAATTGATATATTTATGTGTCAGATTGGAGATTAATTGAAAAATATGATAGTATAGTGCAAATCGACCAATTGTATGTTACTCTATATTTCCAGAATGGAACACCAGTAAAAGTAGCGCTTATTGATTGGCAAGTAAGTCGATACTCGTCACCAGCTCTGGATCTACTCCATTACATATTTACCAGCACTGATCGGGAATTCCGTAAGCAACACTATGACACCATTTTACAAATATACTACAAATCATTTCGTGAACAAATCGAACGTTTCAATTTGGATCCCGTTAATCTATTTCCATTCACCAGTTTATTGCGTCAATTGAAGCAGTACGGCAAATATGGATTTCTAATGGCCTTATTTATTGTACCTATGTTATGTACGGACAACGTAGCACTACCAGATTTAAATAAAATTGCCGTTGAGTTTGCACAGCAACCAAATGTTGTACCCAAATTAAATATTGATAATACCAATGTGAAATATAACAAGCGTATGGGTGACGTCATTCGTGATACTATTAGATTGGGATACTTATAAATCTTATAAATTTGAAATGTATTTACCTGGCCATAAAGGTTTTTATGTTTGCCGGTTATAATTTTAACATAAGCGTTTTTTTTAATCTCTAATACTTCATTAGGGGCTGGTTGAACTAAAAGTTCCTTTGGTTTTGCAAGCTTATCTGCACCAAGTCCCATACCCTTCGGTCGCAAAGGTGGCAATTTTAATTCATTTGCTTTTTTCTCCTCATCCTTCCAACCCATTCCGCGTAACATAGCCAAACCAAAATCACGAATTGGGATGTTTTCATAATCATCGATCGTTGATTCGGACGCTCCTTCCAAAGGTAATTCGTCTGCATTTATCGGTAGAGAATATATTTTTGTTTCGTCAGCAACTTCAATTTGTGTTATACTAGCAATGATTTCTCGAGCCGCTTTTTGGTCTAGTGTTTCAGTATTAGGCACAACCGAATTAGGGATATCGACTGGCTTAGCTACATCATCTTCGACTGTCTCAATCCCCTGCTCCTCTTTAATTATTTTTAATGCCGTATTAGCTATTCGTTTAGTTGCATTATTATCACTTTTTAAAGGGATCACTAGTAATTTAGGTTTTTCTTCTTTTTTCCTGTAAGAACATTAAATTAATTAACTACGTGTGTTCGTAAATATATCTCGTGCATCATACCCAATTATTTTGATGGACGATCCCTCCAGACATTCAATCAATTCATGATCCGGTTTCTTTACTATGGGAACACTTATCAAATTTCCAGGTTTCAGTTTTGGTTTAAATCCGAATGAAATCTTTTTCCCGTCCATAGTTAGCGGGCATTTAATTCAGAAAATGATAAAAACTCATAAAATTTTATATTTACAATCGTTTGAGTTGCATGTCAATGTCAAAAGTAGATACTATAATATTGAGCTAATTGTAAAGTGAAGCAAATATATGCTATAAATTTGGGCAATATTAAAATAAATACGTTATTTGCTCAAAACGTAATTACAATATAGGGAGAAAATATTGAAGTGATTACGAATTCAAAATGATTTCATGAACCATCCTCTGTAACAATTACTGTTAGCAAATTTTGAACTCAAAGGCAATCCCATTATCTTTGTCAAAACTATATATAGGGTAGTACGGTGCTATGTGATGGGCAGTAACGCGAATTCAGTAATTTTAGCCGTTCGATCTCATTGTACTTACTTTTTTGCTCACAAAAGTAGGTAGTGCTTGCTACAAATCAGTACATCTATTACTATCATTTTATATACTAAGAAAATATATACATAATATAAAACGCAAATAATTTTATTTTATAAAGTGAAGTTCACTTTCAGCTTTTTATTAATGGGAATTTGATACAGATTTATTCCTCAGCGGCTGCGCGAGCTGCTTCTGCTGCTGCACTACCTTTTTGGGTTTGGGCCAAGAAGTTGGCAAATTGTTGGTATGGGGTTTGTCCTAGAGGCATATCCTTCCATAAATCTGGTGTCAAGTAGGCGTAGGTCTTTGCAATAGCTGCATAAGTAGCTTTGGCGAAATTACCTAGTGTACCAGTTGAACCACGAGCTGATGTATAACAATCTTCAATACCAGCCATCATAAGTAGTTTTTTGGGAACTGGAGCAGATACGATACCGGTACCACGGGGTGCTGGAATCAAACGTACAGATACGGAACCGCACTTTCCTGTTACCTGAAATATTAAGAAAACGTGAGATTAGAATGAAATCTTTGACAGAATCATTAAAATTGTAAGAAATTTAAAAATTCAGACGTGTAAGGCCATCAACGAGATTAATCTCTCTGGTGGAAACCGCAAAAGTTTATAAATTTTATCATCATTATTAAATAAGTAATAAATTGAAAAGTGGTAAGTACTAACCTTACATGGTACTGTATGAGGTTTACCGATTTTATTACCCCAGTAACCACGACGAACTGGAACTACCGACAATTTAGCCAATATGATTGCACCGCGGATAGCTGTTGCTACTTCCTTGCTGCACTTAACACCAAGACCAATATGACCATTTGAATCACCAATTGCAACGAATGCCTTGAAACGAGTACGTTGACCGGCACGGGTTTGTTTCTGTACAGGCATAATTTTCAATACCTCATCGCGGAGTGCGGATCCCAAAAAGAAATCGATGACCTCAAACTCTTTGATTGGGAGCGAGTATAAGTAGATTTCCTCCAATGTACGAATTTGTCCATTACGAACTAATCGTCCCAACTTAGTTACTGGAACCCATTCTTTTTGGTCTTCCTTTCCACGTCCTCTACCGCGACCACGACCGCGTCCTCTTCCACCTCTACCTCCTCGTCCACCACGTGAACCAAAACCGCCACGGAATCCACCACGGGCTGGAGCTGCGTCCGCCATATTGTCTATGAAATTGTAACAAAATTCAATCTTTAATAATTATCACTAAAAAATTAAGAGTAAATTAATAAGTAAAAGTTAATCAGACATCTTTTTAGCCATCTTAGGATATATAATATCCTCTGTGGAAACCGCAAAAGAAAAATATCTTTTTTTCATCATTAAATTAATAGAACAAAAATGGAGACACCACGTGTCGCGTCATAAAAATTATTTTATTTATAAACAACTCATAATACGAAACTATTATTTTCACTAATATTTAGGTTTCAATAGTAACACAATGGTATTACATTTAACTTGAATTTTAATAAAATAAAATATGAATAATTTACTTACATCTTTAAAATTGATGTGATTTCTTTCAAAATGGAAACCCAAATGAAAGAGCATGTCACAAAATTTTTCCTACTACGACAAAATTTCAACATTCGTTAAGTTTCCTCTTTAAAATGTTCGTCACAAGATATCGCTGCATATTTCGTTTAATCATGAATTTCCAACCATATGTAAACATAAATTTTGGAAACGTCAGATTTGAGTTTAAAATGAAAATATTTACATGAAATTTGCGAACAAATTCAAGGTTAATTATTTTGGTAATATTTTATATAAATATATGATATTTTTTTTCCACTCGCCATTATGCATTATGTTTTAATCACGAATCGCTTTAATACTTTTCAGTCTAACGGTGACACGTCTTTATTTTAGCTCGATTTTATCGCTCCAGTTAAAGTGCTATTTAAATAATAATATAATAAAATTTAAAGTATTGGTTTTCATTAATAACATTATTTTACAGTAAGTATTGGATTGTGTTACATCAGATATATCTATGTACATGTTAAAATTTGTTTTTAAAATTTAAAATATTACTGATAATTTGAATATTGCTGATTTCGTATCGATAATGCAGATTTGGATGAATTACATATTAATATAAGGATGTTATAATGATACTATAGCGATAGTCGATAGGAGATCTATACGAATATTATTGCGTTTGGCCATCCATAATGTTGTTGTACCTTTTAATCATTTTGTAAATAATTGTTTATGAATTTAACCAATGATGGTTTGATTAAGTTCCTAGAACATACGTGATAATTTGTGATGACAATTTAGCAAGTTATTAGTGTTGTTTGTTTAAAAGCTATATTATTGAACTTGCATTATAGAAGTAACCATCGTAAGTAAATCGCCGAATTGGTTAAAACCTAATATTGAAGTATCATAATTTTTGTTAAGGTTATCTTACTATATTTTTCCTGGAGTACCTTAGTCTTACTGAATTATTCAGTTAAGGCTTTTCTATTCAATTCTAAAGACTGAATTTCTAGCTATAAATCTACCATCGCTTTAGTTTGAATTGCGCACAACCTCTTTCATGAAAAAGCGTTTATCCGCCTTTTCGTATAGCGCACACTGTTCTTAGAAAACAAGTGTATTTAGAAATTTACTCTGGTGTTAACGTGGAGTTACCCTCGTATATTTAAAAATAATGCTGAATCGAATAGGTTCTTATACGTGTCGATTTTGAATTGAATCTCTACAGGTCAGTACTATTTTTATGATACTAGTAAATTGACGGTTACAGGAAACTAATTCTTATTATTGCTAATAAGTATAATTTACTTGTTTATTTCTAATCTCTCCAATCTGATACTCAAGGCACTCCCAACTCTTCGCGGTTCGCTTATTTATGTCCTTCCTTAAATTATATTGCCATTATAGCCAAATCATTACTGGGCCGGCCCATTAATTCTGCACAACAATAGATGTGCTGATTCAAACCACCGAGTACCCCAGCTCCAACTACCGCATCTTTATTCACTGCGCCATTTCACCTCCGGCTACCCTCAGTCAACATTCTTACTAAAGTCAAAATACATCGGTATTCGACTAAAATTTGTATTTGTAAACTAGTTTTATGAGTAATTTTGATAAACTATTATGGTGATATCAAACATTTCCGATTGTTATTACATATAACTTTCTTTATTCGGAAAGGTAATAAACTGTCTATTTAAATTAAATATTTATAAATCAATTATAGAACTGATCTGGTCAAACGATATTCATTTAGTTCTTCACACAACGATTCCCACAGCGAGCTTATAATACTGACATTGATTGCAGATTTCATGGACCCGGTCCGTTTATTAAATTTGCACTCCGACAAGTGGGACATAGATGTGCTTATTTGCACCATCCATCGTAATCATATGGTGCAAATCCGGTACATGATTTCCCGCTCCAACTGTTGCACCTTTGGTCACTACGCCATTTGCACATATGTAGTTAAAACATATATTATAGTTTGATCAATAAAATCTTGAATATAACTTTATCTGATGTTGTGCAACTATAATGAAGTGATAACGGTTAATATAGTTTAGACAGAGTAGTTCTTAAATTTCCATTGATTCTTAAGACACGTTTCTACCTCTTCACATACTCCGGAATTATATAACTTAAAATTTAATTAGCATGCACTTAATGTCTTCCTTCACAACACACATCACAATATAAAAATGTACAGAAATACAAATCAAGTATGTGTATATATGTGTGTACGTTGATAAGACACAGAACAAATTTTCTTTTATTGATTTTTCAATTTATTTTTTATCTCGTTATATATATTGTGTATATACATGGAAAAATATATACATATTTGTGTTATCTTGGTTCTATATGTAATCGTAATGTTACACATAAACAAATATCTTAAACATAATGTTTTAATATCAGATCATAAAGTTAAATATTTTTGTGTTCGAAAAATACTCTGTAAATGTAAATTTTCTATAATGACTTTCTTATTATTATTATTCTTAGTATGTTAGTTCTTTGGCAAACGATCAGCATCTCAGTCATCATCATCATAATCATCGTCATCACTTCAGTATCTTTATACTTATGTATATATGTATGTACGAGAATGATTCAAGTATTTAGATAAATTCCACTTCTTTCAATATATAACATATAACATAATGACATAAAGTGTTCTTAACAACAGTTACAACAACAAATAAAAATAAATTTTCTTTAAGGTAAGAAATTGTTCAAATAGGAAAACCAAACGAAAATTTATCTTTTAAAAAAATAACACACAAACAATACACACATACAGGTAAATTCAAGATAGAGCATAAAAATTTATTTGAACCAAACCAAAAATGTTATATATGTTTCTCAATCTTCTCAAGCTACTCGAACATACGAGTTTAATATAATATATACATATATAAATATAGAAAATGTTTCTCAAATTTTCTTGCATCCATTTTGATTTTTCTTTTGGTTTATCGCCTTAGATCACAATATTGGAAAGATAACAGATCAATACAAGTTCATATAAGTATATTTCTGTTCAAATAACGAACTTGGGTTAAATATGCTGTACAGCATGAGCTTATTTTAACTCAAGCTTTAAGTGATACCTTTTCTCGATAGTTTGGTTTTTTATCGTAATGTTCTTGGTTTGAATCTTATATGTGAGTATAAGCACAAATGTTGTTTACTATAATTTTCATTATTCTCTCTCGGTCATCTTGTAGTACAATACAACCGATCGATAAATATAAATTGTCATAAAAATATTTGACCTTATTGAAATTTTTGGGAATATCGTATTTTTGGTGCGAACGACCCCAAATTTAATAGTTTTTCATAAATTTCCAACTATCATTATGTAATATAAAATTGTTGGAACGTTCGGTCCAAGAAATCCATCGATGTATAAATTCATTGGGTCATGTTTTAGCAATAATCGACTTAAACCTCCACGCGTTCTAAAAGACATTTTAAACAGTTTAGTATTAATCTTTACAAGGACATCTTTATCATTAAATTTATACGTATAATTGACGTGGTGTCATATCATATATAATACATATTTGACCGATACTTACCATCTACTTACCATCACTTATCAGACGTTGACCAAAACAAATTTATACCAGTTCCATTCGTTGCTTCCTCAAAATCATGGATTTTGAGCACTCAAAAAAAAAAAAAACAAGAAGGATTTATTGCAAGAAGGCCGCAATCAACTAGAAGTTGCTCGTCAGCTAAACATGAAGCTAGTACCTTCAATCTGACACCACATATGAGTCGGACATCTGACAGGAACGGTCAATTTATCGTTCTAAAATTAGGAAAATATCGTCATCTCACTGGCGTCGATGTGCCACAGAAGCTAAGGCAAGTTCGAAATATATTGCTTTTAGTTAATGGATAGTAAGAAGACGCTTGAAGCTCATTTCAAGACGAACCACTAGACTCCAAAACTGACCTGACAGTATACGCTACCGCAAAGAGCGACTCGAATTAGCTCGCGAGCACAGTAACCGGAGTATCGAGCAATGAAGAGCCGTTCTATTCACTGACGGGTTAATATCTCCATGGTAGTGATAGGAGGCTTCGGGTCAACTAGAGTGCGATTTTCGCAGTGATGTTTTGCTGAAACAGCCACACACTCTTCGATCATGTAGTATATGCAGAATATATAGAGGAAGCTTTCATATTGATGCATAACAATGCCAGGTGTCACACAGCTCGAACTATTTTGCAGTTCATAGATGAGGTTGAACTAGAGACGAAGTGACCAGCCATAAGTCCAGACATGAATTCAGTTCAATTAGGCGATTAAAGGACCAAATACAATATTGGGGATGTTTAAATTTGAAAATTTCAAACAAAACAAACATAATTTTACTGGCTAATACTTAGTATTGACAAAATCACGCTCACC
The DNA here is from genome assembly GCA_963932295.1 of Tipula lateralis. NCBI lineage: Eukaryota > Metazoa > Arthropoda > Insecta > Diptera > Tipulidae > Tipula > Tipula lateralis. The sequence continues at coordinate 174,730,678 of OZ010737.1, read as the reverse complement.
AGCTTTTTGTCTCCCAACAATTCGGAAGAGGTTCCCCATTGCTCTTTTTAAGGTTTTGATAATGAATTGAGACAACCCTACTCCTCATCCAAAGCAGTGTTGAGGTCACTAATGTTAAATAGTACCACCGATGTTTTGGATTCGACCCTCCGTTTTATCATCGGGTTTTTTCAACTACATATGTTCGTTCGTAACATACAATATAAATCTGTTTTGCAGCCGAAGCAGTCTTAACTCTTTAGAAGTTAGTTCCATTGGTAGCGAAAGGTTCAGTATAGTACAAAGTCAAAGCACAAACAGTTACCACAGCTCTAGATACATTAATATTATTAATAAATTATTAATTACGTAGCTATGGCTATAAATAATTTATTGTGTAGTTGCTCTATCTTGTTAACACTGTATAACATACCCGAAAGTTAATTTAAATGTGATGACCGATCATAAGCATCGAAAACACTCCATATAAATCAATAAATTTCCATGATGATAAAAATTCTTTACGTATTTATCAAGCTTATATACATGTTGGCTAGCTATATATTTATGTATACGAGTATGTATATACATATGTAGAATATAATCGAATAAAATATAGATAAATAATATTCGTATAATTTGTCACAATTCTTCATCAATATACACACATGCATAGTAACCGGGGTATACACATATTATATTGGAAATATATAAAGTGATATATGGGATATGTTTAGCAATTTTCCACCGTCACTATACCGTAGAATTCGATGTATCGTACATAGTATACTATAGCTATAGATAAACATATTATGTATATACTCGTATACATAAAATTAAAGGTCAATTTATTACATACAATTTGTTTATAGAAAATTTATTGACTGATAATACATATTTATAAAAATATATAATATCCATAAATCGAATGCTGTGTATGTACCGAGTTTTCATGCTATGCGCTTTTTTCAAATTTTGTGTATTTGAAATCCGTAAGCATATTTCTTCGTTAGGCATCGGAAAATAGTTTTACTAGATACTTGAGGCATATGTATACGTTTGGTCGTTGGTATATTATAGATCTGAAAATCAACATAAAATATACCGAGAGATTTCTTTTAAGCACTATTGGTCTGAGGTAATGTATATGTTTATCAATCGGTGATTGTATTATTGTGTGGCTTCAACCCTGTTAAAGTGTAGAATTCATGGCTCGATCATGTCAGTACTATAAACTGGTACCGATCTATGTGCAGATGTGTAAAGTAGGACATAAATAGCTACCGTTTTGAATAGCAGAACGATTAAACTTTCCAAAAAATTCAATAAGTAGGCACAAGTGACAGCACCATTCGCAGTGCCATCTGTTTTAAAATATCAAAAATCTACCGACATTCGATTTCGTCATTGACGATTGGAAAACCTAAAATGCGATACCTATCGGAGAAAAAAATAACTGTGACACCCAGATAAAAATATTTAGTAAACGTCAAATTCCATAGGTTTATGCATTAAAAAGTTGTATAAAAATTTTCAATATTGTTTTACAAATATATTTTAGCTAAATATGTTTATTATTCAATTTAATTTGAAATATGTTCTGTATGTTTTATAGGATAACAAAAGAATTTTGTTTTATTTAGTGTGTTATATATGTTTAATTTATAATTCAAAAAGTTCATTTTTTTATTTTAACAATATGTCAAAATTAAATGTCTCTTAATATTTTATTTTATCATCTAATTAGACTCGAGTATATCTGAAAATATTTTATTTATGTTTTTAATGATCCGTCTTATGTTTTTAAATAAGTTATAGCTATTTGCATTTTAGGAATTACACAAATATTGACATTTATCTGGGTGCGACAGTTACATTTTATTCCGCTAGAGAACCCATTCCAATCGTCAATTAACGTCATATATAAATATAAATGCGTATTATCAAAATCAATTAGTTCAGGTCCACGTTTTAGTTGGAAAGAGATTTTTTATGTTTATCCTAGCCAGTTAAGGTGATTTTTAACGGAATTAATCTGTTAATAATTCCAATCTAATCAAATTATTGTAACATTCAGTATATCGTCGAGAAAAATTGTACACAGTTTATTCTATTTAAGAAGATTTTTTAAGAGTTAGTGTTTTATACGATCTAAGTGTGCGATATCAGACACAATAACCTAACCTAACGTAGTGTTTTATAGGTTTGATAAGAGATGGCGCGTCGAGAGTTAAAAATAACCTTATGTAAATTACACGTTTTTAACATGCAAATAACCATGTAAATTACGACGTGTAAATTACACGCTCTACTGTATGTGTAGGAAAAATTATTTTGGGGTCTGTCAAAAGCTTTTTGATAGTACATACATAGGTGCATGGACGCCAAAGATAGTTCATTGACGCCAAAGATATTGTACTTCTTGATATGGTGGTCAATAAATTATAAAGCATAGCTTGCCTTTGTGTTACTGGATTAAGGTGAACATATTAAAGCTGCTCCCACTGCATTTGCTTGTCAAAAAGTTCACTTCCTTGAGTGTGAGAACTTCCTTCCACTGTTGATTCAATCTGAGAAGGAAAACTAAAAACAAGCAACTTGGTGCGTTATCTAAAAAATTTTTACTTACCCACTGGAATTCCTTCCGACTACATGCCGACTTAAATAGAATTCTACAAATCTTTTAATGAGATATTTCCGATTCGGAATATTTGTCATGATTTTCGTATACGGATGGATCTATCGTTTGAAAAAATAGACCGTGGGTCAGGGATAGAAATCTTTTAGACACGACCACGCCATATCCGATTGGTAGTAAACGCCACCGTATTTTAAGCAGAAGTGGATGTGATAGAGGTCTGCTAATATATCCAAAGGTTTAAATAGTACAATGATTAATATTGGGGCTATTTAAACTTGATAAAGCAACTATTAATCAAGAATAAGGTAACTGTTATGTGGGTGTCGAGGCATGCTGGATTTGAAGGAAATGAGGCTGAAAATATCCCACATATTGGCAAACTATTCCAACTTGCTTTTGAACCAAATCAACATTATTTTTTAGACTGTAAATTTCATCATACCATGTACACAATTTCATGTGAATGAGTGAAATCGTAGTGTAAAAAGCTGCGAAATATTGTTTTGATCCTGGTTATTCATTCTTTCGAATATCGAGTGTAATTCAATTTGGTTAGATAATGTTAAATGTTTACGTCTCTTTAAATACTTTTTAATTTGTTTATTATATTTGTTATCAGTTATGTAATTGATAAAATTATCAGTTATACTTAAATTTAAATTATAACTTTAGTAACTCCCAGTTTACAAATTTTGATGAAAGATTTTATAAAAACACCCGTGCCCAATACAAATTTTCGGATAGTTAAAAATTATTGGATTGAAAGATCCTGCTTTATCAAGTTATTTATCGGAATTAGTAATCAATTCATATAAGGTATAACGTTTTAATCAAACTGTTATCATAAAATATCAGCTAAATGTATTCAAACTTGTCAAAACATTTAGATAATTAAATATCACGACTGTAGTCAAGAACTTGATGAAGTATGTATGCATTTAAAAAAAAATGCAATTTTTTAGTATCTTCAGTAATTTACTATATCACAGCTTATCACAAACTTCGTAAATAAGAGAACGTTTTGCCTAATCAAATTTTATGTTTGACAGAAATTATATCATTAACTAAACGATTTGTGGAAAATTCCAAATTAATTAAATTCTAATCAAAATATAAAATCAACAAACCGGGTCGGATAAATTTATTAATTTGTTCATATCTGAATGACAGACTTAAACTAGCAAAAACTGGTGTGATGGATGCAATAAACCACTTAAAATTTACAAATGGAGGTAAATGTAGTGTAAACGGACCAAATAATTTTTTATATTTGGGCAATAATTTTGTTATCCTTATAAAAACGTTATTGATAATATATTATGTAATAAACGTTTAATACGAAACAAAAAGTATCTTCAGATTTTCTGATAATAACAGCTTCCGAAATAATAGAAAAAGCTTTTTAGAAAACATTTTTTTTACACTTTTTTAACTGAACACAATCAACACCAATTTAAGATTTTCTACAATGTTGAAAATTTGTCATTTTATTGGTAAAATTTCGAATCATTAAATTATATATATTTTATTATATATACTGTCTATGTATAGTAAATGTCTTAAGTAAAAATTCCCTATTGGGGTTTTCATTCGAATGTGTACATACCCATTTGCATTATATTTCCATCGTATACTAAGTACTCGTATGTATATACGAGTATGTATAGATTAGATTAAGGCTTCATATATACTCGTAACATACTTCCTTTTATGTGTATGTATATATAGCAACTAAATAAATCACATTACATGACAATCCACATTTATGTATACCATACGGAAGTAATGGAGGAAAATTGCGCCAACAACAACGGCAGCAAACAAATGGAATTAAAATATATTAACTTAGATTTTAAAATGGAGATTGGAATACGAGTATATCGTATATTATGTAACAACTTTTCGTACATTTTATATCCTATAAAAGCACTAACATTTTTTTACTTCATTTTTTATCATACAGAAATATGTTGGATTGGATAGCCATGGCTACCATAAGTGTATACACAAATATTTCGGAAAATTTAATTTTTAATTCTATAAAAAAAATTCTATACGTAAGTTTGAATGGATACTTATATACCTTGCAAAGGTTAAGACAGTTTATATGAACCGTTAAAACATGTCTCAAATTATATGACAATCTTATTTTCGTATATTAAAAGATTTTTTATTGGCCATTCGAATATTTTCCGTAGCGTGTCTAGACGTAAAAGCCATTTAAATTTCTACTTTTAAATCGAGTAACTATATATAAACTGACACATAAAGGTTATCGATTAATAATACATATACATATAATGTTTAACAAGACGTTGACCAATTCATCAGACGTTTCCATCCTTTTCTTAAGCTTTTGTGAGATGCCTTGTATTTATTTAATATGTATATTTCTTAACCTGCCGTGTTTTTGAACATACATATAGAATAAGTTAGTTAAATTATAGTCAACATCATTATTGAGTAATAATCGTCCCAATGACTTCATGTAACGTTTTGTCACCATTCAGTCATATCAATCAAATAAATAAGTGTTTTGAAGTGAAAACGATGTGACTATAGTCACCTCATGTTAAGAGATGACTGCGGAATTTGAGGTGAATGAGTCTACGATCGGCCTAGAAAAAGAAGTAACTAATGACGCACTCGGCTGTGTCACAGGAATTATTTTCCTTTTCACAGGAATTATTTTTCGAAACTAATGAAATGGATATTTTAACTCAGTTCATAACAATATATTTCTGGTGAAACTGGAATTTTCAATATCAGGGAAATCGTGTCAATTTTCATAGTAAATGCCAACGACAGCATGATTTCGTTAAATACAAGTTTCGGAGAAGATATCTAGATGGCATTCCAATACGTTTTAACGAGAACAATAGATTAAAAAATTTTGTTTTATTTATTTATTATTATTTATAAATAAGCCCATTTACTTCAAAAATTTCCAATTTCCATTATAAAATAAATTTTTTTATTAAATTTTAAATTTTGGTTTCGTTAATAATTTGTTGAATATAAAAAACTGCAGTTAATATATGTAAACATTTCGTTCAACTACTACTAGTGCCATCTTTTAATCTTCTCCGGAATTATATCATGTTGGCACATAATATCGACGCGATTTCCCTTATAGTTATTATAAGTTATTTGGGAATTTCTTAAAGAAGCAATAATGAAAAGTGATGAGACATAAATTCCTATATCATCATATTATATTCCATTACACTCTTAACTGTAAGGTGATGGTTTTATGTATGACAGTTTTATCGTTAAGCCTTGGGTTTGGTTTCTTACCTTAACGCCTAGACCAAATCGAAGAGATACGTTTATAATTTCGGTTTACACAGGTCATCTATTCGCATATTGGACTGCTTCATATCAGCTTACATAGAACTAACAGGGGGTCGGGATTCGAGGATTTTCCGTTTTAAATGCTGCAGCTTCTAACAACTAAGACATTGACAACCCTTTTTCATCTACAAAATTATATAATATTAATTATACTGATGAAACCCGTATTGATTACGCGAGATTGACAACCAGCATCATTGGTTTATTAATTTGGTGTGGTATAAGTGAGAATAAACTAATCTGTCCTTACTTCATTCACAAGACGATTTGGTTTGGTGTAACCCTACGTTATGATTAGTCTAATGGTACCAGTTTCTTGAAACTGTTTGAAATGACTTAACATTTCTATAGCGTCAACACAAAAATATATTCACCTTCCCTATAAAAGTATGTACATACAGTTGTCAATTTGTTGAAAAAAGGTTACATAGAGAAATAACCCTTCAGCTTACTTAACTTATCGACAGGATGCTGGGAACTAGTAGAAAATCGTAATCAAATAATGAAAACTCTTGTGATAATCCTTTGTCCGTCTAGTGCGTATTTATACACCAGGTCGAGTACCTAGAAATAATGACACGATTGACCATATTGGTTTGATTGAACGTTTTAGAGTTCCACATTTTTATACAGCTGGGTATTTTTTATAGCTGAATTTTTGGGCAGTTGTACATTTAAACGCGAATTACTAAAGGGTGTTTTTTTAGGAGGTTTGTTTTTCCGATAGATGTCGTTTTATTTTATGACAGTTGTTTTGACAGCTCAAAGTGGCATTTCTACTCAGTATTGTTTGGCAAATCATTATGAATAGGTTAACTCCAGAACAACGTTTTCAAATCGTGGAAGTTTATTTTCAAAATCAGTGCTCAATTAAAAATGTTTATAGAGCACTTCGTGAATTTTATGGTGCACATAATCGTCCGTCAGAGACCACCATAAAGAACGTAATTACCAAATTTCGGTCTACATTCACTCTTTTGGATGCCAAGCCACCGACAAGAATGAGAAGAGTTCGTACAGAAGAAAATATGGCTGTCGTTGAGGCCAGTGTCGAAGAAAACGACAATTTATCGATTCGTCGTCGTGCTCAGCAAATTGGACTTTGTCCATCGACTTTATGGAAAATTTTACGTAAAGATTTGGGTTTGGTGCCATACAAAATTCAATTGGTGCAAGAATTAAAGCCACACGACCATCGTTTGCGCCGTGAATTCAGTGATTGGTCGTTAAATCAATTGAACGAAGATCCATTTTTTTACCGTAAAATTCTCTTCAGTGATGAGGCGCATTTTTGGTTAAATGGATACGTCAACAAACAAAATTGTCGCATTTGGAGCAAAGATAATCCACACGCCGTTCAAGAATTACCAATGCATCCTGATAAATGTACTGTTTGGTGCGGTCTATGGGCTGGTGGGATCATCGGTCCATATTTCTTTAAAAATGAGGAAGGACGACGCGTTACCGTGAATGGAAATCGATACAGAACCATGTTAAATGAGTTTTTGTTGTCAAATCTTGAAGATATGGATATGGATGAAATGTGGTTTCAACAAGATGGTGCCACTTGCCATACAGCACGTGAAACAATCGACTTATTGAAAGAAACTTTCAACGACAACATTATTTCGAGAAATGGTCCGGTGAATTGGCCTCCGCGTTCGTGCGATTTGACGCCACTCGATTACTTTTTGTGGGGATACGTGAAGTCATTGGTTTATGTGGATAAACCTCAATCGATTGACGCTTTGGAAACCAATATTCAACGTGTCATTGCTGACATACGCCCTCAAATGCTTGAAAAAGTGCTGGAAAATTGGACCTCCAGAATGACATTTGTGAAAAATAGTCGTGGTAGCCATATGCCAGAAATTATGTTTAAATGTTAAATGCCAAAAAATTATCTACCAAATAAAAAAAAATTTTGGTCATTTCATAATTTTATATGTGTTTTATTCAAAAAAAAAAAATCGGCAACCTCTTAAAAAAACACCCTTTATAAAGTTAGGGTTGAGCATTTTGATGTTGTTAAGCATTTGACGAGGTTATTAAAGTTGAATTTTATATTTTGTTAAAAATACAATCCGATCTGACTAGAAAGTCAAAACCAAAGACATGCATGTTTTCAGATAATTTAAATATAGGAATTCGATAGATTGTTTGATGACTTATCTAAGATAGATACTTGGCAATTACGTTGGTATGGCAAATAAATTTTTTTGCCACATTGGTGAATTTGTGGTTAAACATGGTATCTTTAAAGGTGAGCTCGGCTGGATGCTATTGATATTTGATTTTGATTCAGAGGAGATTGGTTTTAAAGTATATGAAGTTTGGTAGTTTGATATAATCTTTCACCGATTTCCAAGACTTAATTTTGGTTGGAGTATACAATTGCTTAAAATTTATGTTAAATTTAAAATTCGCTAGAGTACTGTTGATAACACGACTTATATACAAATTGACCAATAACAGGTCATTCAATAAGTCCGTAGAATAAGTAATACAAAAACAACATTGATAGAACTAATAAGACAAAAACAACCTTGACAGTTTGACAAAACTGATTTTATTATTCAACATAGTTGCCTTTGAGGGCGATACAACGTGTATAGCGATTATCCTAGTTTTCGATACCACTTTTATAGTACGATTTCTCTTTTTCCTTCAAAATAGGCCTAAGTTTCAACGGTTACTTCATCATTGGACTTAAATTACTTTCCAGCAAGCATTCTTTTGAGATCTGAAAACAGGAAAAACTCGCTGGGGGCCCAATCTGGAGAATATGGGGTTGGGTACGCAAATCAAATCCCAATTCATTCAATTTTGCCATCGTTTCCATCGAACTGTGACACGGTGTATTGTCTTGGTGGAACAACATTTATTCTCTTGCAAATGTAGCCGTTTCTTTGCGATTTCAGCCTTCAACTGATCAAAAAGTGTAAAGTAATAGTTGCTGTTGATGGTGGTTCCTTTTTGGAGATAGTCACCGAATATTATTCTGTTCGCATCCCAAAATACAGACGCCATCACCTTACCGGCCGACTGTTGCGTCTTTGCTCGCTTTGGATTCAGTTCGTCGACTGCTGTCCACTCAGCTGACTGTTTCTTCGATTCTGGTGTGTAATTGTGAAAGCAAGTCTCATCCATTATCACATATCGGCGATATAGTTCCTTTTTATTGCGGTTTAACAGTGCCAAACACTCATATCTGAAGCATCGATTTGTTGTTGTTTTGATCGGCTGTGAGCTTACGCGACCTCACTTTGCACAGAGCTTTCGCATTCCCAAATGTTCGTGTAAAATGGTAAAAACACTACAATCTGATATCTTTACAATATCAGATAGCTCGTACACTTTCATTTTGCGATCGTTCATAAGCAACGTGTGGATTTTTTTTTTATGTTTTCTGGAATAACAGTCTCATTTGTGCGTCCACTTCGCTCTGCATCATTTGTACTGATACGACCACATTTAAATTCAGCTATCCACTTTTCTACCATTTGTTTCGATGGAGCAGAGTTCGGATCAATGTTTATCAAACCATAGTTTTTTATTATTAAAGTTGGTTCGAACCCTATAAGGTTCCGCACTCAATGCCACAAAGGGCCCATGGTGCATACCTAGGATTTCATCAAAGCGCACAGACGGGTTCTGCAACCTTAGCAAACTGAAGCAGTTTGAACCAGGACAGAGAAGACAGTAGATTTACAGGAATATATACCTGCAGCTAAACACAAGAGATCTCATTTGTTTGACCGTGCCATGGCCATGGCCAGTAAGTATATATACTAAAATTCTCAAGTTGTCTTTTTTCAATGAAAGAAAGTAATTTATCAGGTTAGAGTTAATCCCTCTGACTCAGGACCTACGAAATATAGGCGAGAACCAGTTTTAGCCAAACAGTCTGCAATTTTGTTGCTCTCAATGTCCCAATGGGCAGGAACCCACATGACCGTTACCTTGTTGTTACGACCAAGGAGATTCAGAAATTTCTTACAATCCAGTACCAGTTTAGAGCTGGATAGAGGGTTGTTCAAGGAGTTAATGACAGTTTTACTATCCGTACAAAATATAATCTCTTTGTTGTCGGCAACGAGATTAAAAGCTGACATCACGCAGTGAGTAATCGCAATTAATTCCGCTTGATCAATAGTACAGTAGATCCCCAGACTTCCAGAGATTCTCAGATCATGCGAAGGACAGTAGTTACCACAGCCCGTACCCTGTTCAGTGACAGAGCCATCTGAAAAGAATACAAGCGATTCGGATATCTGTTTGAGAAAATCTGTTGAGAACCACATATCCTTGGATGGATGAAACACCTCAAATGATCTATAGAAATTAAAAACAGGCAGAAGCCTATCATTAACAATGTCAAGTTCTGGCATAGCCAGTTTGAATTTATTAAGAATAAATCTATGGCCTGAAATAGTGCCGAAAACATTGCACGTCCCAGCACTCCTCAAGCGAAAGGCAGCCGAACAAGCTGTACCTAAAATGAAGGATTGTAACTGGGGTAGGGAGAGAATTAGCTCCACAGCTAGGAGCGGAGTTGAAGTAATGGCTCCAGTAACAGCCTGACAAGCGAAGTTTTGCAAACAATTCAGTTTAACAATTGAAGATTTAACTTTAACCACTGGCCACCAAACAACAAATGCATAGTTAGCATTGAGAGAACCAGTGATTTGTAGATAAAATATAACATTTTGGGAGATAACCCCCAAGAACTACCAAAAACTCTACGGCATTATTTAAAAAATTGCAGTGGATTTTTGTAGTTTAAAGTCAAGATGATACTTCCAAGAAAATTTGTCATCCAATCAAACTGAAAGGTGTTTGACGTAGATTGAGCTATTAACCTTACAATCGAAAAGTGATGGTACAAAAAAAACTGCAGTGTTCCTACGCCTTGTAAATATAACCAAGTCGGTCTTAGATGGGTTCACATGTAAACCTTTATCTAGGCACCACTGTTCTACGATGAGAAGAGCGTGTTGAGTTAAATCTGATAAGACATTCAGATGATTCAAGCATACATTTAATCCACCTGATAATGTAGGGTTCGATACCAAATTTAGTACATGCATTCGTAATCGAGACGAATGAAGTATTATCAAACGCTCCTTCAATATCCAAAAAATTGCCCACAAGAAACTCGTTGTTGTTCATAGATCTCTCAATCCTAGTTACGAGTTTATGTAAGACAGTCTCACGGGATTTGCCAACTCTCTAAGCATGTTGCCTACAGGATTTGCCAACTCTGTAAGCATGTAGCCATAGTTTGGTTTCCACTGTATTTTTTTCATCAAAGAGCAATGCTTTGTTAAAACTCGAAATTCACTTTTTTTCATTTTTTTTTCAAAAACAAAAGTTGCTTCACACAAAATGCTATAACTCACGAATCAATAGTCAGATTGCTGTCAAACTTATACAGGTATCGTTTGAAGGTTAATAATAAATAAAAACTGTAGTAGCTCCATCTATGTGTTATTCTACGGACTTATTGAATCACCCTGGTACTTACATCAGTCTATTTAAAATATTCTTCCTGAAATTATATTGAATTTTTCTATCAACAGGTCGTTTAACAAGACAATTACGTCACTAACAACAATAAATAATGCAAAGATAGATGTCCTCTAATAAATCTATCAACAAGTTGGTCAATGGGACAATGACGTCACTAACCACAATACAGAATACAAAGGTGTCCTAATAAATAATAATAAAAATACAATCTTCGACCAAAGTTTTACTCAAAAGTTGTTGTTCAATTTTACACGAACATAGCCGATTATTCCAATTTTCACGAATAATTAAACAACATTAAAATAAATATTTCACTCTTATATTGTGCCATTAATCACCTTTTTAGATGTAAATAATTCACACATTTTAAGCGTGACTTTTTTAACTCACGTTACGATGAAAATTTACTACAATAATTGAAGGAAACAAACCTACCTACAATTATTGTAGTTAATTTCAACAAAATTTTTTTAGAGTGATAGTTCCACGTCGTATGAATTTCCAGAATACGCATTATTTAGTATAAGCTTTCGTCCATATTCTACAGTTTTTTATTTTTTAAAACGCTTGCGCAACTTTCACGAGACCAACCATGTGATATAATTTCGCTGTGTAGTCTGTTGCGTTGCTATAAGCTAAACTGTGCTTTAGTTGGTGCGAACAAAATATTTTGATAATTGGTTCAGACATAATTGACTTTCCAATTTTAAAAGTCTCGGTTACTATACCGTAACTCGTCTAACTACACTTGATCTATGTACTAGGCGAATATAATTAAACAAACAATTAATCCCTTAGTGTAAGGCAACCAAATCGTATAAATCCAATTGGTATTAATCATACCATTAATCTGACAAGTATATTTGAATTTGAAATATTTAAAATTATAATTTACCCAAAAAATAATTATAAATTTATCCAACAAAAAAAATCGGAATTATTTCTGTGGTATTGCTGCGGTAATTGATTTATAGGAATGATTATTGTGTAAACGTCAGGGATATAAAATATATGTATACAAGTATGGTATATTTATATATTTATATATAATTTATATTCGATTGAATTGAATAACAGAAAATTACATGAATTCGATGAAAAGTCCTTACGTCTTGTTGTTATTTAAGTTCTGAGAATTCATTTAGGTTTTCCTATTTTTCCTATATACGAAATATTGAAGTATATATACATATATATAGTCGTATACTAAATGAAGGTGACATGGGTCGTGGTTAAAATAGAAATACAATTTATTTAAATTCTTTGGAAAAAAGTAGCACCAAAACATATATTATTATCATAATTCAAAAATATTAATGTTGTACATATATTCATATGTTGTATTATAATGAATGTACATGATGGGATTCCAAACTATATATACAATAATTTAGTTTCTGAATATATCCTTGTACAGACCACATAATGAATTATAAATATAGTCATGATTTTTCTTAAGATGCTTAAATAATTTATGATTCATATATAGTCATAGTATATAGGTACTACAATATATCAGTACATAATGTCGAGTTCGAAAGGATAGAATATATAATGTTAAGTATATTATAGAAAACGTATGATTCATGATTTTATATTCCTAGTTTTTATCCTTTTTTATGACATTTTTCTATTGTTCTTTCCATATTATATTTCATTTATACATAGATTTTCCGTACGAGGACGAGAAGAACAAGTGCATTGTCCTTTTTGTCTCTCGGTGAGTGTATCACATAGTAAATATATCCTAACGTTTTATATTGTCCTAGTTTTTAGTTTTCTTTTATTTAAATAATGATAATAATAATAATAACTTTTCATTGTTGATAAGTTGATAAATTTTTTATAGATCAATAATAATGGCAAATAGGAATTAGTCAGTTTTCTTAATGTACTTCATTCAGTATAGTATACTGACTATAAAATTAATTCTTTTGATGATACCAACAACGTCCTTATGTAAAATTGTATTAACAAAAGATTTTCTCTATGGAACGTTTTGGTATATATGTAACGATAGATACTATATATTATGGATATTGGATGAAAAATTATCAATTTGGATTATTGTTTGAAAAAATCCTCTAGAATGAAAAGAGAATTAATAAAATCGGTAAATTCTGAGATTCATTGGCGTCTTATGATTATTATTCAACGTTTACGGATGACCGAAATTTTGTTGTGTATTTGGTATATATGTCTAATTCAAGCAGTCTATTGCCAACACAATTAGACTGGTTTTAATATAGGCATCATCTTTTATAAATAAGCAAAAGAATGCATCGATGTTTGAGTTTCTTAAACTGATTGGTTCATGATTTAATGTGTTTCAATTTAATTTTAGAACAATATAAGACAACGTTTTTGAAAACACTCACTTCGTCGTCATATTTACTGTTTATTAATTCTTGCTAAATACACGTAAAGAGAAACAAACTAGCAACAGATTTTTAATTTTTATTCACAAAAAAGAGATGTAACAATGGGCCAATTGGCCTGAGTGACAGAAGACACAACAAAAAATCGTTGAGATGACAAAACAGATCATAATACTAAGACTTTTTAACTAACTAGAATTGCTGGAACTGTTGCAAAACGGCTCACAACATCTATATACGAACACAATGAAATAATTATCAAGCCCAGTCGCATATGTCTGATGCAATGGGATTGATTTTCTCGATCGCTCAATTATTCAGTGACGTCATCAGATTGAAGCTGGTCTAGTGAAACCACATAACAGAAGCACAGATGTACAATACTTCACTCTCAACTTGAAACACTCTACTACATCACCTATGGAGTTCCCGCATAACTCCCACGTACAGCATAGCATCTGATATCCGATATTGGTGACCCCGACGCTGTATACGGCATAACACAGTCGGAGAAGAAAATCACTTTCACTCACAAAATACAAATTTATCATTCACAAATACAATCACGCGACAGTATAGAAATTAACAAAAATCGAAATTATTTCGAATCAACTATCTATAATTCGCTAGACTCACAGCATATATACGAACACAATGTAACAAATATCAAGACCAGTCGCATAAGCCTGATTAAATGGGATTGATCCTTTCGATTACTCAATCATAATGATTTCATTAAATTGAATCTGGCTTAGCGAAATAACATTATCTGCCGTTGAAGACTTTCATATAAGTCTTCGACGGCTGGTTGAATCAGCTTATCAATCAATGCTACACAAAACTCCCAAAACTTCCGTGTACAGCTAGCAGCATAGGATGAATATAATATCCTACATTGGTAATGTCGGATATTATATTAATCCTCCAATTCTCTTTAGGACATAACAGGAGAAAAATCTTCTGATATTATCTTCGTTCGCCTGTTGCAAAAATACACGATTTTGGTTAAACCCCTCTCCTGCCAACACGGACTCAACTTTGAAAATATTATTATGTAGCATATATGTATTCCATCAACTAACAATAAAAATCAAAGAGGAAAATCACTTTTCAGGCGGGAGATAAATTATGAGGCGTTCAACAATCGAAACATTTCAAATCAACTATTTGTAATTCGCTAGAGTGGTTGCAACGCGACTCATCACATATACCGGGTGTTTCTTTTAAACTGAGACGATCAAATATCTCGAAAAAGAGCCACTCTAAAAAAAATAGTCCCCCACCCTCCGGTTTGTAGGTGTGGCGGGAGTATTTTTAAACTAAGATAGGAAGCCATATATGTATGATTTGAATGAAATATTTTGTTCGGTTCATGATAGATGGCGTTGTAATCGACGAAATTCAATTTTTTCAATTTCTTCTTCTTAGAACACACGCATTCGATTCTGCAATACGTTTGAAATAAAATTTATCATCAAAACAATTTATTCAGTTTTGTAAATCACATTTAACGTTTGTGTTATTTCTTATCTTCATGTTTATCGTAATTGCAAAATAAACGATAAAATACTTTAGAATGGAGCATTTAACTGTGGCAGAGAAAATTAAAATGGTTCTGGTTTATGTAGAAGCTGGCAGAAATCTTAAAAATGCTGTTGCTATTTACGCTCAACGTTTTCCGGATAGGATTCGTTCACGTGCTTCATTTGGCCGTACTATCAAACAATTTATTACTGATGGAAATGTTCAACCGAAAAAGAGGACCCGTAGAGCAACAATCACTGGAGAGAATAATGAAATTACTGTATTGGCAGCAGTAGCTCATAATCCTCATGTTAGTACACGAGAAATAGTTCACGATTCCGGATTGTCCCTCACCAGTGTTTGGAGAATTAAAACGGCATAAGTATCATCCATATCATGTGTCCTTACACCAAGATCATCATGGCGCTGATTTCCAAAAACCGGATAACTTTTTGTCAATGGGCACGTGAATAAATACAATAAAACCCCAATTTTTTTCGTTGCGTAATGTTCTCTGACGAATCGTCTTTTACAAACCATGGAACGGTTAATCGCCATAACAAGCATTATTGGAGTGTTACAATTCCGCACTGGTTTCGTCAAGTTGTTCATCAGCGTCCTTGGACTGTCAACGTGTGGTGTGGAATAATTGGCAACAAACTCATAGGCTACCACATTATTGAAGGTAATTTGAATGGTCAAATGTACCGAAACTTTTTGGAAAATGAACTGCCAATATTACTTGAAAATTTGAGTTCAAAAGTGAGACGGAACATGTGGTTTCAACATGATGGTTGTCCTGCATATTATTCGGTGGTTGTACGTGAAATACTTGATCGTGATTTCAATGGTCGCTGGATGGGTAGAGCTGGTCCGATAAATTGGCCCGCGAGATCACCAGATCTTACTGCGCCAGATTTCTGTTTGTGGGGCTATTCCAAAGACAAAGTTTACAAACAAGAACCAACAACCCATGTGAGAACATGATTGAGCGAATCAGAAATGCGTGTGCTGAAATTCAATCAAACACACTTCTCAGGTGTGTACAATCATTTGAAATGCGTATTAATAAGTGCATCGGACATCATTTTGAACACTTATTTTAAGCTAAATTTATTTTATTCACCTGCCATTTACATGAATAAATTGTTTTGATGACGAATTTCGAGTATTTCCAATGAAAACGTGATGTTTTTTATTTCAAACGAATTGCAGAATCGAATGTGTGTGTTCTGAGAAGAAGAAATTGAAAATATTGAATTTCGTCAATTACAACGCCATCTATCATGAACCGAATAAAATATTTCCTTCAAATCATACGTACTTTTAGTCGTAAATTCCGTATCTGCAATCAAAAATATGGCTTTTTATCCTAGTTTAAAAGATACCCCCGCCCCACCTACAAAGCGGGGGGTGGAGCACTATTTGTTTGCCCTAATGTATTTCCCCGCGGTATGATTAAATTTTCATTATGGACATTATTTCCGTATAATAGAGTGGCTATTTTTCGAGATATTTCATCGTCTCAGTTTAAAAGAAACACCCGGTATATACATATTGAAACACAGTGCAACAAATATCAATTCCAGTCGCATATGCCTGATGATTGATGAAACTGAACTTTTTAGTCACTACTCAATTATACAATGACGTCATCAGGTGCCTAACCGAAATAACATTACAGAGATGCCGCGACTTGGAAAGATTCTTGTCTTGTCTAATTTATTTAAGCGCATTAACTGTCAATCAATGGTACCTCGAGCTCACGCATAACTCCGAACATGATTGCGCTCAAGCGGCTTTTGAATTATGCCTAGATATATTCATTCAAACCATATCAATCGATATCAGATGGTGATCAATTCCTTTAACATCCTCCCACTCCATATAGACACAGTTTTAACCACTGATCCATCTGGTCGATACTACTCCAAATTGCATATAAATTTATCTTATCATGTAAGGTAGCTTTTGCCAAACGTCTAAGTTCTTCTTAAACTTAAAGCGGATTTAAAAGTTGCAAGTCATGTCAAGCAAATATAAAATTAAAAAGTGAATTATGAAATGTTTACAAATGTATGAAATTTGTGCATTCAACTAACAAAAAAAAAACGTCTTACACTTATGATAACTTCATAATCGCGAATCGCGATGTCAAGCACTAACTTTATCAAATCACTATGATTGAAATGTTCGATGATTAGTTTACTAATACGTCATTAATATATATTATTTTTTGTTCTTGTCTTACAGACTTTCATTTGTTTTGAAGCGGAAAAAAATAACTACACAAACATGAGGTTCAGTAGTTTAATACGAAACACCTTGAGAGGTTGTACAGTGGCGACTAATAAAATATATTTTCCTAAAATCGCGTTCTATTCAACCGCAATGTTAGGACAACGAATACCGTTTTCGGAGGATTTTTTCTTTAGACAGGTAAGCTATTTAACCTATTACGAACTTATATAAAATTTATATGCTGTGTGATTTCTTAAAACTTCTTTTGTATAATTTTATATGGTAAGAAGAAGGTGACATAACGACATTACATACAAATACGAAATTGTGTTATGTTTTGATGATGTATTAAATTAAAATAATATTTTTTTTCACTTTTTGGAAAAAAGAAAATTCATTTTTCATATGACTTGGCAAAAAAAAAAAAGTGGAAATTTTGAAAATCAGTTTTTCATCTTACACTTTGTACATATACATAAAGTGTGCGATATTTGGAATTTTAATGATATAAACTGATGGATTTTATTTGTTCATTTTGGTATTTATTCCACGTTGGGTTGGCTTTGTGAATTTATGTATGCTACGAATTTGCGATAACTAAAGAATTTTTGACTTTTTGTCAAAGTGATAACAACGTTCGTTTGCAATATTGATAGTGACTTTAGTTGAAATCATATTATAATGTGTATGCATATATTGTCTTAATGAGGTATTATGTTAAGGTTATATCAGTTAAAGTTAATTCGACGTCGTTGAGCAAAAGCTTAAATGAAGCAAATTATGATATGATCTAAAGTGACAGACCTTCAGTTGTTTTTGTATTAACAAATATATGTTTGATATGATATTTTAATTTTATTTTGATAAAGATAAGAAACATATCCAGAGCTTATCATTAAGTAGCTTATCTATATCTGAATTATTTTACTTATAAACTGATATTATTATCAGGTTAAACTTGAGTTATCAATTACTCGGTTGCTGTATATTTGATTTGAATGACTTTAAGTGTGTCACCACGTATATGTTTAGCAGCTATATTTCAGCTGTCTCATATCAAGGTCAACAAACAATAAAGTTGATTTTAGTTGGCCACTTATAGATTCCATGTCTGCAGACTTTAACATTAAGGAAATTAACTTTACCTTCGCTATATACGATATTCTCTTTAGTCGAATTGTTAAAAGTGAGTTACCAAGAAATATAGTATCTTTTCAATTTGATGAGTATGGGAGCTTTCGCTTGTTATTTGCTTTTGAACTTTCTCTGAGTTTTAGGAAATTTAATTTCTTTGAATCGTAGTTGTTCGTAACTGGCCTCTTGGAATTTGAACGCGGTAGTTCCCGCTGAAACAGCTTTAACCACTTCGCCAATTCGTTGGCTTGATCAAACTTGCACACCTATAAATATATCAAATGAATGAAACAGTGGTTGCAACTTTGTACTGTTTAAGTGAGTATATTGTATAGTTGAGAGTCGCAAAGATTATTTGTGTTATTGTTTATTGAATCTAAAAAAGGAGATAGAGTCAAGTAGAATCCAGTAGTACTATCAAAATAGTTGAAATAATTAGGAAGGTCTAACTGCTTTATGGGCGAACAAATATGGTCAAATACTTTTAGCACATAGATTTGAAGACACTATATGAATGCAGTTTGTAGGTATTAGAAAAATTACCGCCATCTCCTAGTTATCATCACTAGATTAATAGGGTAACATCAATTTTGCCGCGATACTTTCTTACCATAGGTCCTTCCAATGATTCTTTTCAGATTTATGTAACCAGCAATTTCCAAACATAATGATAGTGAATGATGGGTGGTTTCTCAAACACAGTTCGTAGTATTTCTGTTTTAGATTCTACGTAAGATCGTTAAGATTATTCGTTAGTATTCCCAAACGGTGATACTGGCTGGCATGTCAATATGGCGTCTTATTTTACAATAAGTTCAAACAAAGCTACTATTGTTCAATATGCGTCTAACCAACTCGCAATTGTGATGGGTTTAGCCTTTTGCATCATTCGTGAAAATTATTTCTGTAAATGAACACATCTATGACCCCCTGTTGGAGTGCAGAATTCATGGGCCAACCCATCTTCCATGTCAGTACTATAGGCTGTCATAGAGCTATGCAATGTGCAGATGGTTCTACGTAAGTCCTCGATTTGGCTGTAATGGCGTAAGGTAGGGACGTAAATAAGCGAACCGCGAAAGAGTTGGAAGTGCCTCGAGGCCCGAAACAAGATTGTAGAGATAAAAAACAAACAAACAAAACAAACAAAATTATTTCTGGAATGGGTAGTTGATATATATGTACGGATTGAAGGCACAAGGTTACGTTTTTTAGTAAAAATTTTACTGATTTTTTAAATAATTGTCCAAATTGCTGTAGACTAAAAAAGACATTTTACCATCATCTTTATTGCTTCTCATTGCAATATGTGCCAAATTATTTGATTGTAAAGTCAATCGTACAACATTTCGGCTAATCTTTATTATTTATAGCTATGACATGCAACCCACAATGGCCAGAAATGATTGAAGTCCTTGAGCAACTTGTAGTGAAAAGTTTTGTCCTGATATTGTCGTTTGTGGGGCTATTTTGATCACTTTGGATAGAGTTGATAGTAATAATCTTTGGTTTAGAGATCGTAAACGGCTCTTACCGCGTCTCATCTGAGACCTTAGGAATGATTTTAACGATTGGAGCACATTGTAGGTGGTCAGCCCAACGAATGGCCCGGTTACGAATTTAAAAATGCACCGAGTGACATAAAATGCGGTTGATGTAAAAACCAACCGCATTTTATGTCACTCGGTGCATTTTTAAATTGTTGGTCATGGGCAAGAATCGTAGTTGAGACTGCGGTGTGATGATAAACTTTACCATTAGGCTACACCCGGCGACAACCGTCTATCGGATGATAAAATACCTGATATTTAAGCACATCCACAACTATAAAATTGTTAAGTGTCTTATGATTCATGGATCATGCCAGTCTATTTAATGAGACGGATGTTGGTAGTCGTGGGCATCCTGTTGATAATCGAATATCATTTCATACAATACATATTTTTTAGACAAATTCAATTGTCACTTAAATGTAGAAGTGTGTACGACCGGCATCAAAGTTAAATACATTTACAAGTACCTGTATCCAAAAGGTGTATTGTAATGTAATAATGAATTTAATAGTAAAAATCAGGAAGATGAGATACATATCTTCTTAAATGGGTGTATGTTGGTTCCACTGACGCTTCATGGCGTATATTTCA
This sequence comes from Tipula lateralis, assembly GCA_963932295.1. Taxonomy (NCBI): domain Eukaryota; kingdom Metazoa; phylum Arthropoda; class Insecta; order Diptera; family Tipulidae; genus Tipula; species Tipula lateralis. The sequence goes on along the minus strand of OZ010737.1, from coordinate 174,709,751 downwards.
GTATCACTGCTCAGTGGCATACTAGTATTCGCCTTGATTTTCACTTGCCCATTCGTCAGGCGAAGCTCACACATTCGATTATCGTCTGCTTGAAACTCCAACACAGCTTTTTTTAACTATAGCTCAGTGGGAAATCCTAGATTTCCTAGGTCATCTCCACTTATATCATATGTATACTCCACTTATTATTTATTTATAGCCTTGGAACACATGGTCTCCACTTTAAGGCAATCGAGTTTCTTGGAGAGCTACGAGGTCCAGCCGATACTCTTTTAAACATGGTTTACAACACGTTCCACCTGCCGATTTTTGGTTTATTTTAACAGATGCTTATGATTCTATAGATTATTTTGGTTTTCGTCACACCAGCGAGAAACTATGCTAGAGGAATGAGCGTATATAAAGTGAAATTCAAGCTCATTTCTGTATTTTTTCTTGTATGTGGTGTTTATTTAATGTACTGTGATTATAAAGCTTATAATTTGCCCCAGTTGTGTATTCTTTCTTATAGTTTAGCTTATGGGCTGATTTTTAAAATATTGGCCTAGAAGCCAATATTGGAAGCTTCAGTCGAGCTTATGGCTTTACACATACTATTGGAAGGATGGCTTGATACATTACAAAACTGATTGATTGATTGGAATATAGGACCAAGTGCTGGGCAAGATTCCCAGATAACGCCGGGCCTATTTCTACAGCCGTTTACATAAAACAATAGGTAAGAATAGGAAAGTATGTTATTTAGGATAGAACCACCCGGTTACAGTCATTTGACAAATTGTTTCTAAACCACTGTAAATACAAGAAAATAACAATTCTTATCTACTAATCTGCAATCGCCAATCCGCAATCCCAGGTCTGCCACACAATAGATGTACTCATCCTTTTAGGTTAAAATTAAAATATTAAAATTCAAAATTCTGAAATACTGGAAGGAATCAGTAACAATTAATTTAATTAATTAATTTTATTTTTTATTTAAGCTAAATAAAATTAAAGTAAGACTTAACTTTATAACCCCACGAATTATAATCTACTAAACTGCAAACCCAAAATTTAAACTTAAATCTGAATGCAGTATTTCCTGACTAGCTATGGTGTATCTCAAGCTAGATCTAACTCTGCTTAAAAACCACCAAAGTCATGCAGAGCACATCTATTCAGAAAACATATGGTTCGACACATACATTGAACATAAATATGATGCCGAAAGTGTCATCCTCATCGAGCAAAAGATATCTCGAGTGGCGAACTCGCACCCCACTCACCCCAGCTATGCATTCAAAACGAATACATACAAACAGATGGCATCCACACACAATTCTAGCAATTGTAGAGTAAAAGTAACATGCAACAAATTGTTTCATTGTTGGAAAATCCCATATAAATTTAACCTAGTGAACCACCACCTTGATTAATAAATGTAAATATACACTAACCAGATAATTATGTAATCAATAATGTGATGTTTTAGAATACCCGTATTTTCCAATCAGTTGTAAGAACTCACCTGTGAAATATAAAGTGTGAAAACGCAAGTTTACAAACTTGTGGCAATTTCCACACTTTACCTTGAGCTTGATACATACAAATATAACAAGATGTCACTCTGTACGTTGTAATTTAAAGAATGAACTAATAAGGGTTTTACCACCAGATTTACCGTAGATCGTAAACTACTTTTAGGTTAATGTTGCTTTTGCGCAATGGTCTGTTGCTTTTTTCAGTTATAACGTGTTTTAAGTGTTTGATTTTGTCTCTTGAAAGCTGTTGAAGAAATCCAGGAAATTATCAATTCAGTGGTTTGGTATCAAAGCTTGTGAGCTCGAATTGTGCTAATTAATGAAAGTAGCATATAATAAAAATTTACTTAAGCTTTTGTTTTTATTTAAGATTAATATTTCTCCATTTTAAACTTTCTTCAAAATGAGAGTCAAATGTCTAACCAAATTCATTACTTTTTCTTTATACAAATTTGCCCATATAAGTTTTTTTAAGGAAGATTTGATATATAAAACTTTATTTTATATATATATATATATATATATATATATATATATATATATATATTTATATATATATATATATATATATATATATATATATATATATATATATATATATTTATATATATATATATATATATATATATATATATATATATATATATATATATATATATATATATATATATATATATATATATATTTATATATATATATATATATATATATATATAATATAAATATATATATATATATATATATATATATATATATATATATATATATAATATATATATATATATATTATATATATATATATATATATATATATATATATATATATATATATATATATATATATATATATATATATATATTATATATATATATATATCTGTATGTATATATGCAAAAAATTTGCAAATCATTTTAAACGAAAGCTTCCATCTCATATATAGCTTTTTAATTAGTTTTCTAAAATCCTAAACATTTTCTTTTTGGACGTTTTAATTCAAGTTGAATAAACAAATCCGTTTCATACCAAAATTATACATAATTTTAGTACACAAACTTGTATAGTTCACAAATTATATTTTATTTTATAAATTACATACAAAAAAGCTTTATACTCATATAACATATTCATTTGGTATATATTATGTATATCGTACCATAATAGTACATAATTTCGGATAAAAATTTGTTTTTTTTTATGTGTGTATATGCACATATTTCCGAATTTATGTACAGTACAAAAATTCATCAAAATTTAATTAATGTAATATATTAAAGAAGCTTTAATGTGGCTTTAATATATACATACATGTACACAATCATATTGAGAGCTTTAATTAAAAATGGAAATTTTTTTCCCAAACGCAGTATATAAAAAACTTTGGTCTGGGAGAGGGGTTCCGAAGAGAATTTTTATTTTTATTATTATTATTATTTTTATTTTTTAACATAATGTGTTTCTGACGTTACCTTTCCGGCTACCAATCAATCAAACATAATTAGTTTGAAAAAGGATTAACTTAAATAAAAAAAAAATTAATTTTCGTAAATTGAGATTAAAAAAATAATTTGTTGTTGTTTATGGTACACAGGGTTTGTATGTAGGCCTTGCTGATTGAATCAAAATAAATTTGTGTTATTTTTTTATTTATTTTATTTGTTGGTTAATAAAATTTGAAAATTAACAAATTTGTAAAAGTTTCAAGGATGAAATCCTTTATATTGTTTGCTTAAAGAATTTACTTTCTATAACGATAGAACGACATTTTATTGAGTGTGCCGTATTGGAACTGCAAAGCTCATTGTAAATTATAAGATGTATGTATTGTAGGGAACTCCTATTTGAAATGAAAGCAAAACAATTCGATTCAATGACTTGAAAAAAAAATTAGAAAATTGTTAGTAATTTTCAACTTTGTGGTTAATAGTTTTCACAATCGTTTGTTTGACTGAAAACCGTCTTCTCACATTATATTTGTGTTTGAAATATAAGTTCAAAAGGCACAATATTATTTGACTTACAGAGAGACTTCAAGGCTTAAGTAAATACAGCCGTTATATTTAACCACTCCGTGTTAGATCGGATGGGTTAAAACAACATAAAAATAAAAAATCTTTTGGTATAGATATTTCCAGGAAGTTTGTCACATGCTCTGCAACACAGTCAAATATCACTAAAATGGGCGAATGATGGGCAACCACAAAATCATTCCAGCCAGTGAGGTTCGTTTGATACCACAACAAGCCACCAAGCGGGCAAAATCAAGGTCACTCCCTCCCGAACATTAAGAATTTATGGCAATTAATTAATAAATAGGATTTACACATACGCTTAATCAATAAACGGAGGGAAAATTCATTTGACACGAGGATTAAACTAATATTAAAGTTTAGTTTTCAGAATAAAAGTACCACATCATTATATTCGTCGTACAATTAACGTTAAAATCAAATACATCGAAAATGTTCAGTTAAGTTCTTGTAATTCGCTAGAACTGTTGCGAAACGGTTAAACGCTACATATATGGATCGCACAGAAAGAGCCAGATCAGGACAGAGAGTAACGTGTAAACACATTAAGTCCGTCAGCATATACCTGATGAAATCGATTTTTTAAACTTTTCGATATCTTATCGAAAACTGACCTAGCAAATTACAACAACAACAAACATACATACAAACAACAACTCTAATTCCAATAAGAGGGTGTTATTCCTATTACAATACAATAAAAGCAAAAGTGGTAAAACTCTTGTACGTTGGTGGCTTGAGAATTTGGTATTTTTTGATGCGCAATATGTAACCAAACAAAAGGATCGTGATTTTTTTTTTTTAATAAAAAGTTCCAAGCTTATGACTCGGCGCCATCCCATAAAGTCTGAAAAAACCAACATACTAAGAAAAAGCTCTCTGCTTTATTTCGTCACATAATTAGCTACTATATTCCCTAGACTTTTTGTTTTGTTCGGTGGCTGCTACCGCACACTTGGATATGCGATGGTCCGTTGTGATACCACATTATATACGGCTAAAGGTTCGACATACTTAGAACCATCTGCGCATTTCATAGCTCGATGTCAGTCTATAGTACTGACATGGACGATGGGACGGCCCATGGTTTCTAAACTCAACAAGGGGACCCAGATGTGTTCACTCACACTACCGATCGCACCGCCCAAACGATCGATGGTGAAAAATCTCTTTTTGCATCCTGCCCCTATCGGGATCGCAGCTTTAACCACTGCGCCACCTGGGCAGTTTTCCTCGGACTTAAGTTCAATGGATATTTCTATATGGACAATACCGAATCAATAATATGATTTCCTTGGATTCGTTCAAGAGGAAGTTCAATTTTTTTTTGTAAAGAACCAGAGGGTATCCCTGCTTCAAGATCTCGCAGCACCATTCTTTCGGATCATCACGCTGAACTTATCCGAGTAATTTATAGACTAATCTTATTTCTCCCACAAACGTGTGATTATCACTATAGTGAAATATTTATTATGGTTGGTAAAATATATGAATAGTTTTTATTGAGCTTTTAAAGCTCTATATATTTCTTTATACAGGAGTCGGCACTCAAAGTGCTACCCAAATCACACAAATTCAAACGCAACAGTGTTATGTGTTTGTATTTGACTGGAAAATCACAACCAATTATATTTAGTAATCTACAACATGTTACAGTGAAAATGGAAGCATCAGAAAACCCCATGAGATGAACATTAAAAAACAGCAACATCGCCAGGAACGGGTCAAACGTCGAAGGCTATAATTATTCATTATTTACAACAAATCGCATTTCAATTTGTAAAAAATCTCAAGGTGTCTGCTCGTGTACAAAAGGTAGGTCACCTTTTGTGAACAAGAGTTAAGGTAAAACACTTGCACGTTGGTACCGGGCTTGAGTAATTGGGTTTTTCTTATGAAAAATTGTTTACAGTTTACCAATATGTAAACAAAAAAAATTGTCATGTTTGGTGAGAAGGCAACTCTAAAGATAATTAAGACCATCGAATTCCTCTGTGAAACCAAGAGGACATCAGTGAGTGATGTTTTGTGTCGCGGGTTCCACAGGACGCTTACCACTCGTTTACATTAAAGAAGGAATACATAATGCACGTGAAGCCTAACATTTTTTACAAGAATGGGCCACCATATTCCCCGGACTTGCTGGGCCATACCTTATCAACAATTTGACTTCGTCGGATTCATTGAAAATGAAGTTCTATATTTAATTTTGTAAGCAACCGCAGGCTTTTCTTGTTCAAGATCTCGCAGCACTATCTCTTAGATCAGCACGAAAATCGCGACCGAGCCATCTGTAACTAATTCGTATTACTATCTAAAATGTGTGACATGTTATGGTTCCTTAAAGTAGAATTTTTCTCGTCTTGGTTTCTTAAACCAAGTATCTCTTTCTCTCGTTCCTGTTCAACTAGAAGTGTTTGGTTTTCCTAGTATAGCCTTTATTTATTGCTGAATTCGACTGTCTGAAATTTAGTAATGGCTCTTGGAAAGTTTCAGCCTTGACCAAATTTGATCATTGGCTGACAAATTTATTCCAAATGGTTTTCCGGTAGTTCCCGATAATTCCCTCCGTCAGAGAGGATTTAGTGACTGTTCTCAAAATAATCTAGTACGGATAAATTGTACAGTTTGATAAAGTTATTTCTTCTAACTTCCTAAAAGTTTTAAAGTAGTGGAAGCTCATGTGAATGATTCATTGTAAGCGTGAATTGATGGGCACAGCTAAACGCGAAATCGTTTAATTTATTACGAACTAGTCATTTTGGTAACGGGTCCCACGAGATCTAATCCCTCATGTTAATAAATTATAAACTTTAAAACTATCACAAAATGAGGCGCGGAGCTAGTGTGTGGTGACCAGTTCTTGAGAAATCAACTTATGGGTAAATTTTAAAGTAGGGAAAAAGTAAATATAATCGGACCTTTGAACACTATACATACTTTCGCTTCAGGGGTTATGTTCCATCTGCTACCCAGTTGGTATTTTCGCCAAGGAGATGAGGGCTAGCGAAATAATGTATGTGGACAAGGCATTGCAATTTTTGTGAATTGTCGAATGGGAATTAAATCATTGGAATCCTTACGGTTAGAGTTGGTATTGGCTTGCCCCTCATGGAGTAAGAAGATAGATTAAAATGAACGTATTGGAAATCTGCTGGGTGGACAAACCAGATTTAGCTGCATTTCGACAAAAATCTGATGGATAAACGTTATAATTAGGTTTGAGTGTTCTTGGATATTCATTTAACTACGAAGGGTGACGTGCATTGGAGGAAATTATACTTGGCCAATTTCTTTGCTTTTGTCCAGGACTAGGCACCTGAAATCATATATACTTAGGAAGTTATAAAACCAAGATCTGTGCTATCACTATAATCAATATTGGCCTGAGTGTGCCTAAGTATTCACTATACAACCTAACTAAACCTCATCTCTCCCTAGTCGATATTCTTATAAACTAATATCTACAATAGTATTATAGTTAAATTGACACTAAAAAGTTTGAAAGATAAAACATTATGTTTCAAAGTTCTAGTATTATAACGATATAAAGTGTCCCAACCAAATACAATTGTTAAAAAGCTCTATCAAAATAGATTTGTTTTTATTTCTAGTAAAGCTTTCGTCGTTTTCAATTTCAAATCAAAAATATACGAAATCTAATTTCAAATATTAAAAAAAAAAAACTAAGCATAGATAAATATTTGCTGTTTCATTCCCAAATCGAATAAAAATCTATCTAACGACCGAGTACGTTATTGTACGTACATCGAAGACCGATTATAATCTTTATGTACAACATGAGACATCAACATTATACTGGCATTTGTATTGTTTTCAATTTTCAATACACGACACGAAACGCCAGTAGTTCACAAAAATAGTTAACAACAACGCGAAATATTTTATAGTATAGACGATTTTTTTAACTTTGTGTATACGTATTTCCCACACTGTACACATACATACAGGATTTCTACATGCAGCTCTAAAAATAAAAATTTATCGTATTATATTGTACATATGTATAGTCTATATAGATACGATATACGTTTGAAATTTAACTTGTGTCTTCTATACATATCCATACGGCATATAAAAGTACTTGTTCAACAACAGACGACATACGACAAGAAGCACATTTATTTCTTGTTTTGTATAGTTTTGTTGCTCAAGACAAAAGTTTAAGAAATTTTCTATAAAGAAACGAACAGTTCGTAATATTTATAAAACAAAAAGATGTTGATGTAATTTTGCTCCTGCCATAATGAATCGTTTTTGGGTGCAAACAATTTTTCCCCAAAACATGGAAAACAAAGAAAATTTTTCTAAACTTTGAACTACAAAAAAACTACAAACTTTTATTATTAGAACTATAACTGTACATCATCTACTTTCAACATGAAACATTGAAGATCGATATCATCTGTCTGACTTGTTAGTGAAGCCCTCGGTTTTTTATGTCATTGACAGCAAAGTTGAACCTGAATAAGTAATGAAAAGGTTACGTAATACCATGGTGTGGTAGAGTAACAAACGAAGAGGCAGATGTAACAATTCTTTGATGTACCACCAAGGTTCTATTGCTATTTGATAACTCCTCGACTTCATGTAATAAGACGAAAATAAATTTTTTAAGCTGCCAACCTGTAAAAACATAGGGAATTAAATTCCAGATGATGCCATCTTAAGTCAACAATAAAGAAATCTCAGGTTTTATGTTTCTGTGTTCAGCTTGATGTATGAGAGTCAAGTGACGATTGGATCCGACAAGTTCGTAGGACAAAAATTGTATAGGTTTTGGATATGACACAGAAAATACCACCCGAAGTACCACCACGAGTTTGTCGCTGTTTGATTGATATAGGGCCAACATAATCTACACAGCTTTGTTGAAAATGTCTCGAGCGGTTGTAATGAGTAAAAATAATAACGTTCGACTAAATCTAATGTTTTGATCCGATTGACTTGAGAAATAAAGAATAAGCAACTCGTAGTTTGCCATCATTATCGACCAACGAGAGCTTTTGTTTCGAAGGTATTTTTCCGACAGACATCGTTATATAATATCAGCGAAATGAGTGCTTTGAACTTACATGATTCAGAACGCAAAGAACTAGTTGAGTTCTTGTACGCAACCTTTCAATCGCGTTGAAGTGCTGAGATGGCTATATTTGGTGGAGGATCGAAGTAATATTCCAACCGACCACTATTGATCGAGAAAATTGTATGTATCGTAGTGCCTTCAGCATATCTTTCGACCATTGACTGTATCTTCAGTTCTTTAATGCTCGTGTAAGCATCACAAGTACTATGAAGTGGCTGGAGTCTTCTCGCATAGCCAAATAGGACCTGTCGATCACAATAGATTATTCTGTATTCTACTAAAAGGACTCAACTTTGTGGGGTTGTGCTTGGTGTCAACATAGTTTAATGTATTAGGCTGTAAATAGTTTAGAATCAATTGGTTCGGTGAGCTACGTAACCAACTTACGACCATTTGTGAATTGTGGTTCATTTAATGATGGAATGATGATATAAAACGCTGAATACAAGAAAAAATCTTTCGAAGAGAATAATGTCAGATGTTTTAAACTAAAATTAGTAAATTTTGTCAAACAGGGTAGTTGACTAACAGATTACACGTGTTCAATATAATTTGATACAGATAACACATTTGAGGATATCGTACAAGCTCTTAATACGTTTTTATGTTAAGACATATCTTCAAGGTTGAGGCATGAGCTGACATATATGTGATGGTGCCGAGGAATATCATGCTTTAATTTCTGATTAGTGATGGGACACAGTTATCACAATTATACCCCGCTAACTATTAACCCAATATGGTATTTTCAAAAAGATCTGCCCTTCACCGATGAGTTTACTATTAGTAAAGTAAGACCCTATTTACACTGAGCTTTCACAGATATAACTTGATCAACCATAAAGGTAGCACAAAGCTTGTTAGTTAACGTTCTGGAGCATACCACAAAGCTCTCCCTATACCATAAGGCCACTTGCACCTAATCTGCTATCCTATATTGACTGTCTTGGCCATGTTGTAAAGAAAAACCACACGATCTACAAATCTTTAAATCGGTTTTCTTGGGGCTCATTTAATTTTTTCTTCTAGTAGCTCTTCGCCAAGCTCTACCCTTAGCCATTGGAATAACTCCGCTAGAGGGAGCACATACTAAACATATGTTGTGCCAATACGGGCATAAAGCAGATGTATACAGTCGCAAAGTTCTGTAATGGTGTCTACAGTAGAGCAGGCATTTTTATTGGTAACAGCTTGCTGTTACACCTTGCCTTGGCAAAACTTGCAACTGCTATCTACTTCTGCGTACAATGACTCACTTTATATTGTTCCAAAAATCTCGTGACATATTCCATCCAGGATCACAGTAACTATGGTATGTGGGGAGATTAGCCTCATATTAACCGAATGACTAAACACTTGAATGGAGAAAGTCCATTATTTTATTATTTGGAACAATGTGGAACAAATTGACTGACGGATTCGGATACATACATCACGATCACGTGTAATTCTAACATTATCAAGAGAGCTCTGGTAATACTCATAAGTATATGCAATTCACAATTATAGGCCAATGTAGATGATGATGAAGAGATTACTAAAAAAATTTTGAGGTTGAATCATATTTTCGAATCATGATTTATGTAAGTCCTGCTATTAAGAAATTGTTCACAGCAAAATAACTCTTTAAGGTGCGTCCGGCTGTCTCTTTGTCTAATGCGTCTAGTTTACGTACTATACATTTTTGTAAAACGTACAACGTACATGTTTCCATGTCGACTCTATAAAGAATGAACCACATATCTTCTCGTGTATCGTGGTTAGTGGTTTTCGTTAAGATTTTGTGATTGTAAAATTGATTTTCGATGTGTGGCTTTATTCGTATTAGTTGTTGATACAATGAGGTTTTGTTATTTTCAGCTTAAATATTTTATACGAAAGATGAAGTAGTAGATGAATAGAATTCATTGATTTAGAGGTAAAGGAAATTGTGGAGTTGTGGTTTTAGTAAGCAATTTGACCCCTCGGGCAGAGAAAGTAGCGTGCTTGCTCTGTCATCATGAAGTTCTCGGGTTCGATTCCCGATGGTGAAAAAAATCACGATTGGGTGTTTCTAACGTGTTAGTGTATGCCGGTTGAACCGTGGGCCCTGGTGGCATTGAGTTCTGATATTATTTCCGCCTTCTTTAATTTTTAAGCAATTTCTAGCTTATTTAGTTGCTTATGTAGTGGACCTATAATATATGCCTGCCATTCACTTGTCTCTTGCAATCAAACCTATTTTCATTTAGTATTATCGTTCTTCTGATTGACCCGACATTGCATTACTCATTCACAATCTTCAATCAAATATATTATTTATCAGTCAAACCATTTCTCATGCTGAATAGCTCGTGCTATATTTTTAGAATTCAAAATCATCAAAAATATGATTAACATTGGAATTTTTTGTCCATGAGTGAATGGCAGGGTTTCTGCCACCATTGCGGGTACCACTGATAAGATTTGTAAGAAATCTGCAGCGAAAAGTATTATCCTACACCCATTGAAAATATGATTATAACTTCATCGCGTCCTCTCAAAAATTTTTAAGCTGTTTTTGCACATATGAATTTTTTCTTTTATCTGCTATTTTGGAGCTTGGAGCGTTCAGTAGACTGGACCATCTGGATCTTTTAAGGCTAGTGTTCTCAACTCTTCCCATGTTTCATCCCAATAATATTTGTATTATTTCATTCGAAATCTTTCTCAGTCTAAGGCCGATCCATCCCTATCTGCACTTTCGGATTTCGGTTTCAATGTCTGGTTGGTGAAGCTTTTCATTTATGATATTATCTGGCACGAAGAATTTATTACCACCTTTACTTTTGATCGTACTTTTTGATCTTTTGTGTGTATTATGTTTCACACATAGGCCGGATGCATTTCAAGTCTTGTGATGCCTGTCGAACGAATATTTCTGACTTTATTGATATGTTAACTGATGTATTTTTCCGTGTCGCATGTCTTTGCTACAGTAGCATCGAGATATACGAATTTCTCAACCTCTTCGATTGACGTATTAATGATAGTGGTTGGAGTACTATTGTTCGTGATAAGTCTCATGAGGTTGGTTTCACCAACTTTTTTTTGCGTGTTTTTAACAACTTCTGTACGTTCTGCTGCATGTCGGTATTTCTATGTGTATGCAGGAAAATGTCGTCTACCTAGTCTAGATCATATAGAGTCGCATTAGTGGTTCTCATTAGTTGCATTAGTGGCGCATGATGCTACTCGGGGTTATTATGAATAGTAGCTGAGATAATACAAAGACTTGGCGCATCCTTGTGAGTTGAATCATTTTTCACTTTGAACTTTGTTTTCGACATCCCGATACATCTCTTGGATTAGTTAAATTATTTTCCTCAGTGTGTCCATTGTGAAAAGTGTCTTCTAGATTATGTTTCAACTGAGCCAAATGCACGTTCAAAGTCTACGAAGAGTATAAGGAACGACGATGAACTCTTAGTGTTGGAATGATCTGTGCAGCTTTTTCCTGGACTTAAGTCAGCTTGTTTCATTCGTAGTTGTTGGTTGATTATAAGGGGTATTTGGTCAAGGATTATTATCGCCACCGCTAATATTTTTTGTGCTGTTGAGAACTGTGATATCTTTTCAGTTCTTGCTCTTTTTTAGGTCGCTTTTCTAACATTATGGGTAAAACCTCTTTCCATTGAATAATTGAATTGGTATAGAGTATAGAGTATAGATATTCTAATATATTCATATACGATATTTATTTTACTAAGGCGATGGATGTTAATTATACATTTTCATTCGTTTTACTGAAATAATAGTTGTAACCTCATTCGTACTGGGCTGCCACAGTAAATTTACTGTTGGTAGAGTGGATTCCCGATTTTTGGATGCTTTTTATTTTGGTTTTGGTAATGAACTTAGCAATGCCTAAGATATCACGACCTTGGGCTTGTTGACTATGCTGACATTTTTCTCGGGTATATAGAGTGTACAGCTTGTTTGGTAGATCCGACTTTAACATTGAAAAAATTCTTATGTTTTAATTGTAATTGTATTACACCGTAATATATGCAGTGAAAGTCCTATAAGGCGATGATTGAATGTTGGTGTCATCTCCATACATAGACATTTCATCATCAGATATCAAAATACCATTCTAGGTTTATCAGCTCATTTTCCGCGGATGTCTCCCATTCCTACAAAATCCTATGCGCAGAACCAGTTTGATATATATAAATAGCAGATTGTTTTTCACACACTTGTTCAATACTAGTATCGTAGAACATCGAAACCATATTTCTTAAAATATTTTTATACAATATCCGTTTCCAGTGCGAGTACAGCTCGTTTATTTAACCAGCATCATATAGCATTCAATACATTAACTGTTTTAGTGAGTTTCATTGCTTTTGCACTTTGGTTTTGGCCAAGCAAGATAGTATTGAGCATCAGTTTTCTATATTGTATATTTACGTTACCTCATTATTCAATGGTTGTGAAACTGAAGAAGGGGTTGGTAAAAAATATATAAGTTTCAAGAACAAAAATCTCTGGGTGTCTGTTTGGTTTCTATTTTTGTAATCTGGTTTGGGAATTAACTGTTTTGCGGTTTGCTTATTTACGTCTTTACACCATTAATGACCAATGACGCCAAATCGAAGACGTAGGCCAAAGGTCTGATTTACATTGAGTCATCTGAACATTGCATAGCTCCATGTCAGCATATAGTACTGACATGGAGATGGGTTGGCCCATGAATTCTGCACTCCAACAGGAGGTCTTAGAAGTGCTCATTAATATCACTGATCGTATTCAGATGGTGAAAAATCCCTTTACCATCCTGCCCCTATCGGAATTCAACCTCCCACTCCAATTCAACCTCCCACTCCCTCACAACTTCATCAGTTGGTCGTTTATATCAGGTTATTGTAATCCTCGCTATTCAAGTTTTTAAATATTTTTGTCATCTTTGTTTTAGAATTTGCAAACCATTTTACTGGCAAAGCTTTTATGTTGATGTTTTTGACACATCTCGGCTTATAATTTGCCCTCATCATATAGCTGTTTCATCCTTTCATGTCAACTGATTTTTTTGGCATTCGAACTTGGCATGCCAAAAAAATCAGTTGGCAAGCTTCTCCCTCCACTGATCTACTGTTCATTGGTTAATCTCGCATGCTTCTCTTGAACAAGTATTAAACGCAATATTGTGCCTCTTTTAGAAGCAGCACAATGAAAGATCCGATGCTCTATAGAGTCGAGATAACACCAACGTTACTGCAAGATCTCTAGCTTTGTCTTGAAATACGAGGCCTGAGACCGCTCTATAATTAAGCACAACGTTTTTCTTGTGATTTATCGAAATTCGGATTGGATTCCTTTAATCTAAAGTTAAAACATTTAGTGAAGCATATTTAAAGTTTTTGAGAGCGCTTTTTACTATATGATTTTTATAGTAGATTGTTATAAAATCTCATTAAAGTAAAAAACTTTTCAACTTTTTTAATTACAATTTTTCCCGTTACGCTTTATCTTCTTGAAATGTTTTATCGTGCATAACATAAAATATTTCAATATATGTAGCCAGTTTTTTGGAATTGAGATTTTACCTTCCCGAGATTTGAGCTTTTCAAATGATGTTAGTTAACCAACGAGTATTAAATTATATAATGCATCATTTTGTTGATTAGATCTTATATAACACAATAAATCTTGGTTAAACCTCCTATATACTCTAAGATAAAGTTACAAAGCTCTTAATATTTTCCCATCAACTTAAATTTAACACACACACACACAAAAGAAATTTCCCAAAACGAGAATTATAACACTTACGGATTTAGAAAAAAAAACAACAGAGAACGGAAACCAATATCGCATGTATAGTAAAGTAATACATTTTCATCTATTTCCCTACAACAACAAGAAAAAATCGCTCAATATATACCCAGTACCAGTATAATTTAATTTTATTTTTCCGGAATTAAAAACTGAAAAAAAAAAGTTTCTCACATAAATTTTACTTTTCCCACCGCCAACAAAAGAAACTGTCATCTCGTTATTTTCCAGCAGCAGCATACACATACAGAGATATACAAAAAAAAATTTTGTTTGTTGCTGTACACTTTTTTAATTTATTATCTAAGATTTTCCTATCCTAATGAGATTTCCTTACACTATGTACACTATATACGAGTATGTGTACTAGAGAGAGTCTCTTGAAATATGTTTTTTTTTCTTAGACATTAACACTTATTTCCGTTTAAATTTATGTCCACACTTCGGTGAGTAAAAATTTATTTTCGACATCTCTGTTTTAGTAATCGATAGATTTTTCGGTGTGAATTGAGAATTTGGCAAATATTTTGCAACATTTGCGGTTTTGAGAATCAAAAAAATTTTCTTACATAATTCACCAGTGATTAATCGGTCTTAAAAGTTTCGTAACATAAAAAAAAATATTTTATTCCCGAATTGTGGATTATCTTTAGAAGAACATGTCGGATTAACTTAACTCTTAAGCTATGAATTTATAAATTTTACTGTCATTTTGACATAATAGCTTAAAAACATTAATTTCGATTTGCTCACTTTGTACCCACGATGCCACTATTCGTCCAATTGTTTTTAATTTTTTATTTAACAGTAATAAGTGGAGCGTTTGTGGGCTTAAAAGCAATCAATATTGTGCTTCCAATAATTATCCTTTATTTATAAGATGACTAGCTCATGCGGGTTTATTCTTTATAGGAGGCTCTGTTCTGCGTTATGTCAAGAAGTAGTTTGGGTTCACTGTTAATATTTTTGTTGGTAAATTCCTGGAGTACTTTATCAATTTATTTACCATTAAGGTCGTTGTGTAATTCCTCGTTGGTTACTTAGCGGAAAGCATTCGTTGTTACGCGTAGAATTTTACTTTGGCAGCGTTGAATAATTAAACGATTGTTTAGTGCAGCCTCAGAGTTGGATACCATACGTCCAAAAGATGCTATCCAAGATATCTTGCAGATTCAGCTTGAAGGAATTTATATGTTACATGTACTCGTTAAGCTTTATTTTCCAATATCTTGTCCATTGACTGATTATAATCGAGTGCCTGCTGTAAGCATTCAACTGCTTCATTCTGTGTTTCGCTTGATACTAATATATGAGCAAAAGTTCCGATGAAGGTTGTTTCCGTTGTCGGTATATCGGAAGTGCAAAGTAGATATATGATGTGCCCTAATACGCTAACTTGGTGCACCCCTGCTATGGCTGGGTAAAAATTGCAGTATGTTTCTTCATTAGATATTCTAAATTTTCGTTTGGATAGATACGACTCGAGCAATTGGCAGCGATTTTGTGGCACTATTTTACTTATTTTGTAGTGTGTGATCCATGTAGCAATACGCCAGAATAATATTTGTTCTCTTCAAATATTATCTTTGCAGTCACACGATGAAGTTGATCAATTGTCGAAACACTCAAGCACGTAGTGTATCTAGGTCGAAAGTATAATCATTAAATATATGTTAATATATTGACTGCTTCCTCTGATAACTTTTTAAACCACCTTGGTGAAATTTTAGGTGACTTTTTGGGATTCAAATTCATATCTAACACTTCTGATATTTGATGAAAATCTATTGACTGGTTTAGGATTACTCGCAGATTGTACGTCGTATGGTTGAAATACTGATGCCAGATATTGTGCAAACAGTTCTGCTTTGTCTTCATTACGTCGCACCTATTCTCCATTTATGTTCTTTATATAGGTGGCACTTGAATTATTGGCCTCTTGTACCCGTCCAATGATGTCTATAATAATCGTTTGCTTTTAGTCCGTTTTAAAAGCCTACGAACATAATTTTTTTCCAGATCCGTGAAAGTAGGAGAAATTAACTCCTGTATGTTTCGTGTAACGTCTGGTCTACCGCAGGGAGTGAAAGAGATACTAGAACAAATATTGTGCTTTCGTAGGTCTCGAAATCAATGAGTCGAAAACTATATATCTGATCTCTGGTCGATATCAATATATCTTGCAAATGCGGATAAACTAACATCATATACAAAGTGTTGGTTAGACCCGCTGTCATTTATTGATGTGAGAGTTGGATCTTGACTAATCATTACGAGAGATGGGTTATTTATTATAATAATAACATTTTGAGAAGGCTCGATGCGTGTTCTTTTCACCAGATTACGAGATAATTCGAATTTCTGATGTCATGCAGGAAATCACAGAGCATCGGACTATTAAATGGAGAATCACTTTTCCCCAGGCGAAAATGAAATTGTCGGTGACGATGGTGATCCAGCTTCTTGTCATTGTATACATAACAAAATTACGAGTTAGCTTGTAGCCGAAACCGATGAAAATCAGATTGCTGATACAGTACGAGTCATCAATGGCCTGTGAAAGCTATTTATAACACAATTATACATTATGTTGGGGCGAAACTGTAAAGTTTTTCAAACTATTATCTATGCTACATATAGGTTCATTCACTCAGTTTGCACAGTTTCCCCTTCGTCAACTTTCTTCTATAAGTTTAGTGTCACGTATTGATTGTACCGGGTTACTAGCTCGTGTTGGTTTTTTATACACACTGAGAGAGTGTCTACGAATTAAGGCCTCGCTTTTTGTAAAATATTCTTTTTGGTTATCATACATCAGAATTAAATCAATTCATCCATCCTATCTATCGAAATTATCCGACATTTTTAACACTTCCTGCAAAATATATAAATAAAAACAACAGAACTTTATAATTTTATTAAAATTAACAAACATCTTCATTAAAATTAATCAAATTAATAACAAGGAATGACTTTTTTTTTGCTTGTTTCACCCGATTCGATCCATTTCGAAAACGAAAAATAAGAAAAGTTTTTGTTTAATCAATGTTATGTTTATATATGAGTATATTTTATGTACCCCCGACCAACCAATTAACATTCATCAGGAACACTCATACACTGGTTGAAATAGGGCCAGCACATGACTTGTATTTAAATAGTTCAGTATGCCAGCTGTTAGATTTATTTTTGCAATATTTTTTGAGGCTCAAGGCTCTCCCAACTCGCTTATAAGGTCCTACTTTACGCCATTACAGCCAAATCGAGGATGTACGACTATAATTGCGATATGCGTAGCACCATCTGCACATTGCATAGCTCCAAGCCAGTCTATATAGTACTGACATAAAAGATGGGTTGACCTATGAATTTTGCACTTTAATAGCGGCTCATCGATGAGTTTATTCACACCACTAATCGTAATGAGATGGTGAAAATCTCTTTTGCATCCTGTCCCTATCGGGATTCCAACCCGGTACCTCCCGCACTCACGTAAAAATTGTAATTAAAACGTTTTTCAAATTCTAAATTTGTATTCGCGAAGAGTAAGAAATAGTAACTTCCAAAGTATTTGCTTTGCACTGGTCCTCGTCTGGCATAATTTTGTTTTGGGCGTCTCTCCTGAACAATTTGACCGATTTCAGAGATGTTGTATGGCTCAAAATAAATTCGATGAGTAAAACCGGTTTTACTGTGGTATTTCTAAGGAAACCACTATTTGTCTTTGTTCTCGGCACAACCATCCTAACCTAATCTACTCACATATATCTAATACAAGAATTTTTGATGATAAAATTATAACTAAACCACAAGAAGTATGCAATCACTGTTTCAGAAAAATCTACTTCACATTGCCAAAGTTGGAATAGAAGTTTTTTTTTTTTAAATTTCATCAGGCTTGAGCCGATTGTGACATCCTATCGAATTTCATTATTCTTGTCTGAACATTGCATATAACCATACCAATTTCTTATTCGATTTAGTTGCGTTCATAATTCGTCACTGATTTCAATAAGAAGGTGAAAGCACACTATCACTATATCCTAGACCCACTATCAAATCAAATGTATCATCATAGTACATTCAATTTAATCTTTTCCTCTATGAATACTTCGCATAAATACCTAGGTTAGTAAACAGTGACCCAATAAGAGCTTCCGGAAGTTCAATTGATTAATTAAAAATTGTATTTGTGACGAAAGATCGGTTTATGACATTTAATGTTTAATAATAATTTTATTTTGTATTTTTCTTTTATTTTATTACTATGCAATCTGTTTTGGGGCTCAAGGCACTCTTGTTTTTCCAATTCTTTGGCGGTTCGATTATTTACGTCCTTAACTTACGCTTTGCAGCCACATCGAGGACGTATGGCTATAGGTCCGATTTACCTTACCATCTGCACATTGCAAAGCTCCATGCCAGCCTACTGACATGGAAGAACCATGGGTTCTGCACTCCAACAGGAGGACATAGTTGTGTTTATTCACACCACTGATTGTAATCAAGTGGTGAAAAATCCCTTTTGTGTCCTGCCCTTATCGGGCTTCGAACCCGGTATCTTCCGCTCCAACTGCCGCAGCTTTAACCACTGCGCCACCTGGGTGGTGGTTAAAGCTGTAATTTCTTTTGAATGTAATTTTTCTTAAAATAATTTCTTTTAAATGTTGTCCGTGACTGGGTTTTAGGTGATCCATTCTGTGGTCCAATCTATTGTGGTTTATCGATATAAACAAGTGATCATAAAACGTAATCTAAGGGCGTCAGATCACAAGATCTTGGGGGCCAACTCTGGGGTCCCTTTCTTGATAGGATGTTCTTATTAAAATTTTTTTTCAATTAATCGATGGTTTGGCCTGCTGTGTGGCACGTTGCAACATACTGTTGAAACCACAAGTCGGCTTTATCACTATCTTGAATTTTTGGTGCTAAAAATTCTTTGATCATTGCACTGTAATTTGTACCATTAATGTTTACACGCTCTCATTCTGCATTTTAAAGAAATACGGTCCGATGATGCCATCTGTCCATAAACCGCACCAAATAGTGCACTTTTCAGGATGCATTGGAAGCTTTTGGATCTCTACTGGCTGTTCATCAGTTCAAATATAACTATTTTGTTACGTATTCATTCAACCAAAAGATGAGCTTCATTGCTGAACACATTTTTTCGATGACGCATGGAAGGTTAACCAGCTTCAATTTTTGAACAAGCTGTATTTTGTAACCAAGATCTGTCTTCAAAATACGCCTCAATGTGCCGCATATGAGACACCCAGAGCTTGAGAACAGCGACAAATTGATTGATTTTCGTCTTCATGTACACTTCATGTACATTCTAGTCGGTTGATGAGTATCCAATAATGGAAAAGTGGTCGAAATTTATTGATTGTTTCGCGAATAGTGCATTCAGTTGGACGATTATGGTGTTCATAATGGACACTGATTTTTGATATAAATTTTCATAATTTATGTAAACGTTTTTCTCGTTTAAGTCTATTCATTGTGAAATGTCAATGAATACTGAACACAAATGTGATATAAACATGACAGTTGTCACGAATAAATTCCTTTATGGTAATCCCAATTGGGAGCACTCTATATAAATGTTATAGTTAATATGTGCGCTTAAGAAAGGCTTTAATTCTGGTGAAAAACTTAAAGCTCGGTATTGTAATTTTACACTTTTTGATATATTTTATGCAGTACTGATATTCACTCGAGACACAGAACGAAGGATGTCGTGTCCCGATATGTTTACACGTCCTGAGAGTAATGAAGCTTTATTCTGTTCTTGTGTCATTTGTTTGCTTCTGTTCCATACATAATATTACAGGAACCACAGTACAGTGGTTTTGTGCAGGGCTTGCATACTTTATTTTACTCTTTGTGAAATTGTACTAAAATTTGGTTCGATATATGTTTTCGGAATTCGAAAAGGCAACATAATACTTAAACAACAACTTAAGAAGTTTTCTTCATATCTGTAATATGTATACATGAGTATATCGTATACATTAAAAGAAAAGTTGATTGAATTCATCAAATTAATAATTAAACAAAGACAGACAGAAGAACGTATAAAGGAAAATCTGTTCGCATTCGTATACTATATACGACAAAATCGAAATAAGAACAAGAAAAGTATAACATGAACATGGTTTGTATTTTTAATTTGCAAACGTTCCATATACTCGAATATATATATACTCGTACAGTGAAAGTAGTTAGTATATATATATACTCGTAGTATGTAGTTCTCGCCTCAACGCTATATCAAATTACATCAATCAATTTGACAGACGAACGTGATTAGTATACCAGATTGAATGGCATGACCTCATAACAATGTATGTATGTAAGAATGTACATAAGAAACTTAAAACGTGAGATAGACAAGTGGACCGAAACTTGATTAAGGTTATACCTTTAAAACAAACGAAATATGGTAATCCCACGTGAAAAGTTTGTTTTGTATATTCCAAGAAGTGCCATCAGCCGGAAAACACATTACTATTAAAACAATGGATGAGACTAAAGGTATATACTGAACAAAAGATGATTGTGTTTCTTATCCGCACCAAAATCGTCCTTCTGATTAGGTTATGTTTTTTATATTAACAATATTATATATAGGATAATAAAGTGATAGCGGAAAATGAACTGCATTAATTTTCTTTTTGGTACATCGACGAGGTTCGAACTGTTGTTGTATTAAAGTATCTGGTTTCTGAATGACTTTAAGGATGTATTGGTATGATCTTATATCATGTTAAAGAAGTTGTCTGTTCTGAAATGATGTAAAATTTATCGCGTTATATTTTCATGGAAGACTAGGTTCTGGTCATAGCTCCAATGGGTTTTATTAATGGCCGTGATCCCTAAGTCAAATATTTGTTCTTACTTTAAGTCAGTCTGCGTTTGTTGATGTTCGGCTTCCATAGAGTGATAAGCTAACTTGTAGATATTTTCCACTTCAACTTCGGATTACAAAAGTGATATATAAGTTGCTTTCCAATCGACCAACCGCTAGTACCCGCTAGTAATTCGTTGCTTGTCTTTACTAAATTATCTTTAGTAAATTTAGCAAATACACGCAAAGGAAGTACTAGCGGTTCACTAGCGGGTACTATCGGTTGGTCGATTGGAAAACAACTATAAGTAAGTTTCACATCGATAACCGAATCCTCTAATTATTGCTATAATATTATAATCGAGAATTTGTGTATTCGACAATGTACGTTGCGTTGCTATGTGAAGTTCCTTGTGCTGGTTATTGACTCTTGTATAATCAGTTTACATTGATTGTTTTGGAATCCAACTTTTTGTGTTGTTATATGAGATATTTTGTGGGTGTCATTGAATTTCCCACTTAGTGCTTATACATGACGGATTTTGGAATTTGACAACTTTGAACTTTCACTGTAACACCACCCTTAATAAATAATCAAACTGTGAGTGTCAACATATTCAGTAAAGACAGCATTTACATCATGCTGAAGTTAATTCGAATGGTCGTAATTATCGTCCTAGTAAACAAGCATTCATAGTCAAGAAAAAATTAGAGTTGCAATATTGGCTGCTGGATGTTCTCACGTCAATGAGACAAAATGTTGGTCGAAGTGCGAAAAATATGTTGTAGCCGTACAAGCATTCTCCAGGATTAGGCATCACTTAGACCACAGTTTGATGAATTTTTCGAAAGGATCGTGGCTTGTACCCTTATAAGATCCAGTTAACACAAGAACTAAAGCCGTTCTCCGTACGTTCTCGGATTGGGCTCTGAAAATGCTGGAAGAAGAAAACCAATTTCATTGTAAAATTATATATTAAGTGATGAAGCAATTTTGGCTAAACGGCTTCGTCAATAAACAGAATATGCTCAAGTGGAAACCCTCTAGTCCTTGAAGAAACTCCACTTCATGCTGGTGGTGTAATTGGATCGTTTTGTCGTGGATGAAGGTGACCGTCACCGTACAATCAGTGGGAATCGCTACAGAGACATGCAACTTTTGTTTATCTTTATTTGGTCAATTGTACGAGCTAAACCTAATGATGTATGGTTTCAACGCAAGATGGTGTGACATGCCACACAGCGACTCTAGTCGATTGACCGTCTAGATCGTGTGGTTTAACACGTCTAGACTTTTTTAACAGATAGCAACCGCGTTTCCGTCGAAATGTGTGGCCAAGTCATCGGCAATTGTGTTCAACGAATCGACACCTTCAAACGTGCCCGTGGTACCATACATAAATGTTATGATTGTACTTAAAGTCGTTTTATTCTTTTGAGTCTTGTTGTGATACCCTCTTGATGAAGTAGTTGCACAGCTTCAATGTCAGGATGATAATGGAGCATATACCGATATTTTAAAGCACACTTCTTTATTTTCCCTGCGACTGTGTCAATTCCGAGATCTCTATGATGGTAACTATTACGAGTATGCTAAGGGCTGAAAACTTTATTTTGAAATCGTTGAACTATCTGTTGATTGCTGGTTTTGGTGGATCTCCAGAATTGAACACCATATATCTAGACCGGGTTTGAGCACTTACCTGGTTTAGGTATCATTTGTGGCTAACCTGGTTTAGGTATCATTATTATTTCCGAAAATTTTCACGAAAAAGGGACATAACAGAATCTAAAGGATATATTTATTATGTCCGATAATATAAATATATCCTTTAGATTCTGTTATGTCCCTTTTTCGTCCGAATTTCTCCAGTTATGAACAGTCATATCCTGGTGGTTTTTTAGGTACTATATGGTTCTTAATTTCTTCTTGTCTCGAGAAAGTTGTATGGTTTTTGATCAATATATCTTGTTGATTAAGTGTTGCCTAATTTAAGGCTGAAAGCAATCGAGATGATCCGCAAAACTTTTCGCTTCTTCTTCTTCTTCTTTGGTTTTTACCAGGTGACCATTATTTCTTCTTACTGGTGGGATGCGCGTAACTGGTTCTTCTCAAACATTTGGATGCTTTATAAAATGAGTAATCGCTATCTTTTTTGTAGATTAAAGATTGTAGGCATGAATTCATTGATTTATTTTTAAATTGCGAAAAAGGAGTGGTCAGACGTGGAGTCATATCCTTCCTGCATTTGTATATAATCAACCGGGACTTTTCTTGTTATAAAAAAGACGATTCGGTCTGGTGATTTATTTTGTTCGTTGGACCAGTAATTTGGTTTACCTGTAGAGTGCCAGTCGGTGTTGCATTTAATTATTGCTTTTACGTATGTTTAGGTCTACATTAGGTTTCCAAAGCAGTACTTTCGACTCAGTTATTTAATGATTCTGTTTTATGAAGCGTTTTTGTTTGATAGTTTATCCGTACGTCTGGATAAGAGATATAGGATTTTTTAGTGTATTTTTTTAAAATCAAATCCATTACCTCGTGTACGTTGATATTCATTCCAGTCTATAAAATTGAGTTAACGTTGAATCTCCGCATTGATGATTTACATTTTAGCTATAGAGCTTAAAATATTAAATCAAGTTTTAAATAAAGCATAAATTACTTAAAAATAAATAGTTTAAACTAAACTAGCGTGAAAGTAAATATCGCAATAAATTAAAACTTGGAAAAGCGACAAGCAGAGCATTTAAATAATTGTACATATATATAAAAAAAAATAAAAATAAATGAAAGCTCGAGAAAAATCCAACAATAACAAATAGAAGAGTGGAAAATAAAATAAAATGAAAGTGTAGATCCTGTTCAGTGTGTTCGTACTCGTATATGTATACCATAGACTAATTCATTATAAATCCTTAAAAAAAAATTATTTAAATTAAGATTTTTTTTTGCTCGCTTTTAGTTACGAATACAATTAAAAAATAAAAGGATTTAAGATGCATAAACATTTATTTTTTTTTGTTTGAAATAATTTTTATTCTAGTTTTGTATTTGGCTGTAAAATTTATATGGAATTTTTACGAGTGGATAGGTGTGCTCCGTTTAATGTCCTCTCATTGTTCTGCGTAACGTTTTCCACCTTTTGAAAAATATTTTTCTTGTTTTATGTTTATTTTTCTTGAAAGTGGAAGATCTGTATAGAAGGATTATAGAGAAAATTTAATTTTTTTAATTGGTTGCATAGAACAGATTTAGTATAATTCTTCATATCTTATGCATTGGTACGATATAATCAGGGTGTAATTATTCTCAATAGAGTTGATTGATTTTTTTATTTCTCAGGATGGTTTTCAAAATCAAGCTTAAGACGGTATATAGCTAATGAATATTCTGCTTCTCCCTTTTGTCTTTAATGATTCGACAGTCGTTATGAAATAACAGATGAGACAGTGTCTCGGTAATAAAACACACTATTTTAGACCAGCTTATATAGTTTAGTGTTTTGATAGAGGCCATACAATTTAACCAACTGTTATTTGATTGATTGGGCTGTAGGGCCAAGCGTTACTCAAAATTCCCATAACGTAACCAAAATTCATAACGTGGAGCCTATTTCTACAGCTATTTACATAAAACAATAGGTAATGATAGGAATATATGTTAGTTAGAAAAGAACGACCGGGTTACAGACACCTGGTTTAGTAATGATTTGCCGGGTGTCTTACACAAGACAGTTAAATTTAAAATCTACCAGTCTTTAATTGCACTCAGTTTTTTTGATTAAATTTCAAAGGTGAATACAAATCGCAATCGTTTTTGATTAAACTGGAAACCCTAATTTTTTATGTAGTCTGCGGTCACCTATATGCCATCAATTTATCAATAATGATTGTCATTATCTTAATTAAAAATTGTTATTTCCTCCACCTCTCAAATGTTTCTTACTGGGCAATCACATTTGTATGTATATCTAATCTACTATACCACCACTTTGATTTATTTACATTTTCCATTTCCACTCCAAAACTCATTATTTAATCCAAGCCGCGAATGCCTTTGATAGACATCAACCAGATAATTATTTAATCCAGATTATTTCAATATGAATTCGCGAATTCGATACAGTGAAGTAACTGCTAATTGAAAACGAAACACACCTTCCAAGCAAGACCGCCACGGTCCAGCAACCATCATCGAACCTAAAGTATATCACACTGGCATATACTCGTATTAATGAAACAAAACCACTCCTATATATATTGCCACTTAACTGGTAAGCCAATCAAGAACAGTATAAATCGATTTCGTTAACAAACAGAACCACCATGTAATAATCAAAAGAAAATTCAATTAGGTCAGATTTACATATTTCTAATGTATCAATCAAAACATGCCAAATCGTACTCCCAACACACCAGTGGCCCTCTTCTGGTGATTCCCCAGGAAAAGGGAATTGGGAAATGATTTTATATGTAATTTGACTTTAAATATTTTTTTCTGGCATATTAAGGTAAAAAGCTAGTGTTAAATTGGGAATAATTTTCCCTTATGCAATCTGTTTTGGGGCTCAAGGCACTCCCAACTCTTTCGCGGTTCGCTTATTTAAGTCCTTACCTTACGCTTTGCACCCAATCGAGGACGTACGGCTATAAGTTCGATTTACCTAACTATCTACACATTGCATAGCTCCAGGCCAGCCTACTATAGGCTGACATGGAAGATGGGTCGGCCCATGGATTCTGCACTCCAACAGAGGGTCATAGTTGTGTTCATTCACACCACCGATCGTTATCAGGTGGTGAAAAATCCCTTTTGCATCCTGCCCCTGTTGGGATTTAAACCCGGTACCTTCCGCTCCAACTGCCGCAGGTTTAGCCACTGCGCCACCTGAGCGGTTGGAAAAATTATTGCCAATTTATAAATATTTACATTGAACTGTTTTCGTCAGTAGGCCGGAAAAAATATATTTGAACAGAAATTACATATAAAATCTTTCCTTAATTCTATATTTCCAGGGAATTACCAGAATAGGGCCCCAATCAGTTACAATATAACAAGAGCTGATTGATTTTTTATTTAAGTCTTCGGGTTAGGTTAAAAATCATGTTTTTGCTACGGATCTTCGTAGCTGAACCACAAGTTTAACTTTCTCAGTGCTATCATAACCGAATCGTCTAAATAAGTGTGCACCAAAAAACTTCAGTCTATTTTGTGCCAGACTAGGAAGGTGTATAGCTAATAGAGTATATTGTGCTTCTCCCTTTTGGCTTCATATTAAAAAATGAAATACGATTGAAGCCCTATAAAATACAACAAGTGCCAGATTTAATACATGCATAAAAAGCAGTTCGAATAGCAAGAGCATTTTACTTACCATCTTTGGTTTTTTGTTGGTGGCGAGCTTGAGAATTTTATGATGAAAATATTTTTACGGCTCAGTAATCAAATGATAATTGATGTCACTCATCAACTAAATAAAATAATAATTTAAATCATCGAACTGCTTTAAGAAAGCAAGCGAGAAAATAATTGCCATCGGATGCTCAGCACTTACTTTCACTTAAGAGGGTGTAAAGGCAATCTACAAATTTACTGTGAAAATATTTTAAACGATGCTTTGTTATCTTGGGCATTCAACTAATTATGAATAAACTATTGGACGTTTTAACAAGACTCGGCACCAATCCATAAAGCCCGTGAAGCTCAATTGCAGAACAAAGTATTTTTTTTTAAAAATATGCAAAGTTACGCCTTAAAGTATGCTCTTAGTCTAGAGTAATGTAAGATATCGTATTCTTGCAGCGTGTTAATCGTTTATGGATATACTTTATGAAGTTTTGAAATAAAAATTGTCAATTTACAGCATTTTTAATGTGTAACACTTCGAGTGCCGACCCGTGTATGCATAGCGATATATCTGAGTTCTAATGTTTCTCACCATATCGTTTAGATATAAAAACAGTTCAGAGGTACGTCAGTCTTATTGTGCGTAAAGATGCTAATATTCTCAGATATTATATGGTCTTCTTCCAAGTATGATTTTATTTTTGGCTAAGAGTTAAGCCTAAAAGAGATTACAGTGATTCCTGGCCGAAAGTCAGGTTAACAATTAGTTCCTTACAGGTAACACTATATACATATATACTCGGCCTTATCAGTAATTTTTGGAAACATCCGTATAAGAGTTTATAAAGCCTGAATGATGTCGGAATGGTATATCTTGTTGTTTAAAATAGATTATGTTATTAATTATTAAAAATCTACCGAAAAAGCTTTTGAGTGAAACACCAGAATTTTACGTTGCCAATGATATTCATTCAACTTTCGTTGAGACTGTAAGAGTTAAGCTCAGGAATTTTATGTTTAGAACAAAGAACCAGGTTCTTAATGTATTAACAAGATACTACAAATTTCTGCTATAAAATCTTTAAAAGAGTCAAATAAAGTATAGGATTGATCTCTTTTATAAGAGTAGGAGTTTCACGAGTTTAGAGCATGCAACTAAACCAGCACATCATGAGGGCCAGAATGTGATCGGTTTCCTTTATTTGTTAGACGTAAACTTTCCATTTATATATTTACGTCCATTGGTTGTGAAATAGTTCAAGACTGATATTAAAAATCATCTCCAGCTAGAGTTGTAGAACTTCTGGAATTTTTAAGCAAAAAACTGAACTAAATTATTTTTACAGGGCTCGTTCGTAAACCATTAAGTGAATAGTGTAGAGATAGAAAGTAATTGCTGTAGCATAGTCTATTGATTAATTTGTGACAGACCGAGAGAGTACAATCAATGGTCTACCTAGGTTGGATCAGCTCAGTATGTATACCCTGATATGATAAATTACCAAAGTTAAGCGTCTCCAAAGCCATCTATTGGAAAAAACTCTAAATTTTTTTCTTGACCCATATATGGGTACTTAATTATTATCCCAGGAGCACGTATGCTACATGTTAATATATCAGTCGTCACCCATTACTGATTTAGATCGATATTGTTAATTATTAACTATTTTAATATGCTTATAAGTCTATTAAATAATTAAATTCCAGTTCAAAATAATTTACAGAATTATATGTAGATTGTTTTAAATATACATAATTAAAATTATTTTTATGCAAAAAATAATAATTACCAAATAAATAAAATCATATATTGCAATTATAATAATTTGTCATCCTCATAACAGTCAACAAGGTAATTAAAAATATATTTTGTTTTTATGCATAATTTAATAAGCTTCATTAGTAATTACTAATTACACGTTAATTATCCTCAAAAAATTGGTTTCTACCACGTACATTTGGTACATACCATTACCATCCCTCCCGTTTTGGTCTAAGGTGGCCAAACTCAAAGATAATATGTAATTGCATTGGAGTTTTGTAGTGGTCGAATCAGCAACATTTAAACAAATAAATTACTGACCAAAAAAATTATTTTTGGTCACAAATTTACATTTTTATCACAAGTTTTTTGTAGACTCGTATTATATATGTGCTATCGTAAAAGGACATCTTCAGTTAAAAGTTTGGCTAATATTTTAGTTTATCACATTATTATTGGCTTAGTTCCAGTGTTTCTCGAATATAAAGCCGTACACAAATGGTCTAGAACAATAACAATTATTTTGTTTTACAAATATGCAAATTATGTAGGCCTTTTGAGAATAATATTCATGGGTGTCGTTTATGACAATAAATTCCAATTCAATTGCTTACCTCTGGTGGTCATTGTCTCGATGACCCCGTTTCCACTGATAGTGATATGTGAAACACAACCTATTGGTCTTAATAAAGCTAGAAAATATTTATAACGGACTGGTGACCCCATATATTTACATAAACGGATCATGAATATGTATCAGAGGGCGCAACAATCGCATTCTCAGATGTCATGTGTCAATACCATTGACCCATTGTTTTTCTCCATCCGTTGTTTTATTGCAGACATGGAAACAAGGGAATTCGGTAGATATCGAAAAATTAGGAAACACGTTGGACTAAGTGTATCGAGCTAAAAGGCGACTACGTTGAAAATATTTTAAGTTTTGACAGATTGTTGAAAACTTTTGGTACTACGAATTAAATAAAGGCCAGAATCTGAAAATTTCAATTCGTTCCCTTATGCAACAATTCGAGCACTACTCATTTAGTTAAGAAAAGCCTACGATTACAAGAAAATTCACTTAGCATAGAAACTGAAGCTTAGAGATCATGGCAGTGACGAATTTATTAATGATGGGCTTGAAAACAAGATGTTTCATATATCTAAACAGGATATCGTAAATTACCACTTGACGCCCTCCCAACTCCTAACAAATTTTATAGTAAGTAATTTTGTTTTATGGCACCGGCCTAGAGTTAAAAGCCTTGATTTTTTTCAAAATCTTATCGCTTATATCCATAACGAGGCACTGTTTAATTTGTGCTAGTAGAGTCACGAAGGATTTATTTACTTGCCTCGCACAGAGCACGAATTTTGTTATCATAACGGCATTGTTGGAACGCAATGTCTAGAACGCATTACTTAGACTTATTCCATTGAGGTTACAAAAAAACAAAGTTTATATGCTGATGTAAGCACGAGACGTTGGTTCGGGGCTGTGTTGTAAATAGTATTTTTCGTGGATTTCCTTTACAATTTATTAATTGAATAAGTTAATTCCCTCCATTATCGAGTGGTAATGAATTTTTTATTTGCCATTTTACTTAAGAGTCTGTTCATCAAATGGATCAAACCGTCAAAAATATTAGACAAATTTTAAAAAATTTCCCTTTCGATGCTCTGGAATGTTAAAACGTGATCATAAACTTGTTAGAGTGAATAGTGCGGGTAAAATTTTCGTGTTAATATTGATGCAGAGGACCAAAAAATTGTGACTGTGCAATCAAGAAATGAAGACGTTTTTGTGAGTCATTAAACCGTGTGGAGGCATTTATTAAAACTAATAAAAAATCAACCACCATGGAATTAATCACTGTATGATTGAGTTTCGTAAAAATGAAGACAACATTATGTCGTATCCAGGATAAATCTCAGTTTGCAAGAAATCAATCACAAGACAAATTTAACCAGCTAATGTAAGATTATCAGAAATATCCATTCCACTGATTGGTGGAAGATATGAATAGTTTCCGGCATTTAAGGAATTATTTGAAACAATGCATGTGAAGTTAGACCTAACTAGAGTAGAACTATATTTAGGATTACTGTAGGTCTAACTTCACACGCCTGTATACACGCTTGAAGTTAGAACTAAAATAATCTTAAACAAATAAAATATCATAAAAGTTTGAATGTATTGCTAAATATAGGAAAACAATGACATTTAGGAGAATAAATTATTGCCATTATAAATACTCAAAAATATACCATAAATGTTTGTTTAAATGTTCATTAAAAAAAATACAAAAATAACAAAATATTGTTAAAGAATCAAATAAGTGTGTCATTTCTGAAAGGTCACGATCAGGACTATTTACATTCCAAACCATTTGAAAAGCTAATTATTTTTACGGCGTCAATTCAATTTCTAGGAAGCTTTACTATAGTAAGAAGTTAGGATTCTCTTAAGAAATTGAATATCTCGAGAGCTTTTCAAATGGTTTGGAATGTAAGTAGTCTTGATCGTGACCTTTCAGAAAATGATAAACACATTTTTGATAAGCATATTAGTTCTCGAGATATTCAATTTCTTAAGAAAATCCTACGATACTTCTTACGATAGTGAGAAAATCCTAAATTCTTAGGTCAGTTAATATTTTATTGAATTTGGGAATCTTTTTGTTTTAAAAATTTATTTTTGATTAATTATAATTATTATTTTATATATTTTATTTATAATTATTTATTAATAATTGATATGTTATGTTTTTTCTAAAATTCAATATTTCGCCTGAATGTCGTTGTTTTTAAACTTTAACCCATACATACAAATTTTTGTTTGTTTTTGTTTGTTAGGATTAAGTTAGGTCTAACTTCAAACGCGTTTTGAAACATCGATTTATGATAGCAATTCAAGAAGCAAAGTTCATAAGTTTCAGTTAAACATTGTTCCAATGGGAAAGTCAAATATTATATAAATATTTAAAATACAAATCCATGAGCCATAGTCTTTGTTTCAGTTGTTTTATGATCGGACATTTGATCGTCAGTGTCCCGACTATTATCCAGATTATTATCTAGAAAAAATTGGACAAAAACAACCAATCAAAAGAAAAATAGCATGCATTCATAGCAGAGTCCTATCTCTGAATCATATGCAGACAGTTTTAGATGGTCTAATAAATATCATCATTCCATCGGTTCATATTCAATATCATCTGAAGTATCATTAAATCAAAAGTTGCTTGTTGGACCAACACTTCAAGAGGATCTCACTGTAATTATGATGATATTCCAAATCCATAATATAGTTTTCTGTGAGAGAACGAATAGCTTGGCGATTTCTAAAGAGCCGAGATCGAACACTAGAGGCACCTATGGAACTATTAATTTTGCAACAAATAATAAAAAGCAGACGTGTCCACTGGCATCATGCATCATCTCTACATATCCTTACATCTCTGTAAATTCTTGTATAAACTAGATTAATTTCTGTGGGAAGCCCAGTTCTCAAAGTGTCCTCTATATTGCGTTCCTGTGTAATTTGTTGACTTCTAGGAATTGTGGTAAATTCTGTATGTTGCACTGCCCAATGAAAAAGAGCAGTGAAAAAGCTGAATCGGTCTCTCTTGAACCCTCAGTGGAGGTAGTGAGTTAGTACAAAGACAAAAATCCGGTTGAGTAGTCCCTAAATAAAAATTAAACTACCCAAATTGTTTTTGTGTGTTTATAGTTTGTGTAAATTAACTATAAACTACTTTTTGGTGTGCTATAAAATGAAAAAAAAAAAAATTCTGAAAAACACAATTTTTTTTGTGAAATTTAATTTATTTTTATTTTTATTTATGGTTCATTTGATAATATTTATTCAT
The DNA here is from genome assembly GCA_963932295.1 of Tipula lateralis. Taxonomy (NCBI): domain Eukaryota; kingdom Metazoa; phylum Arthropoda; class Insecta; order Diptera; family Tipulidae; genus Tipula; species Tipula lateralis. The sequence goes on along the minus strand of OZ010737.1, from coordinate 174,677,457 downwards.
CCAGTTAATTCAAAAATAATTTTTTTTATTCGTTTTTATTTTTATTTAATCAATAATCACATTCCAAATTGTACTACAACAATTTTTTTTTGCGAAATAATATAAATTCTTCCTTGTTCATTTCATTGAATGAGAAGTGAACAACAAAACAAAAAGTGGAGAGTATTGATAATAAGAAGACAGAAATAAGGAATATAATACACACATATATATACAAAAAAGATAATAGAATTTGTATTATAGAGAATAGAGAAGAAAAAAATTAATTTAATCTTTAAGAATTTTTTAAATTGAATTACAATTTTTTTTCACCCAACAAACAACGAAAATTGTTGGAATTTCTTAACAAACAGTCATCTATCTATACTCGAAAAAACGACTTGTAACGGCTATTACATATACATACTAATACGACTATTTATTTATATATAGGTTATGTTACTGTAAGTCTAATGAAAACGTAGTTATGTATACTGTTGATCAGCGTTAATTAAGGAAATTCTATGTATACAGGGTAACTCAAAGCTTTTACTAATATATTGTCAACGGGCCTAACTGTGCCTCAACTGAGAGCTTACGAACCATTAATATGTATGTGTTGGTGGACATTGTAGGTGGTCAACCCAAGGAATACTTTTACGCGAGAACCGAACTCGAGATCGCGGTTTGATGAGAAACTCTTTAATCCTGACTTACGATAAATCCTTACCCGTCTGACAGCTTTAAGGCTGAAGTGACTTGTTACCTTCTGTATTCATTCAAAACTGTTTCGTAATGAATCCACGTAATAAATCCATTGAAGTTATCTGAGTATCCACTGTCTTTCAAAAATGAACAAATGAGTATTTTACTGGCCATTCGTACTTGTCATGATCGCTCTAAAGGTTCCATCACATGAGAATGTGCTCAATTCTAAGTAAATCAACCTAATGCCATATCGTTTCTGCCTTGGTCTAGACATGTCCAGTTTTTTGAGAGAGTATTTGTGAAATTGAATATAATCCTCGGTTGTTACTTTGGTGTTCTTATGGTGTCTTTTTGAGTTCCAGTTAATAAGGCCTTTAAATAACGAATTGTGTGTACTTATATGATATGGTAACGTTATATCTGGAATCTTGATTTATTTTAGTTAATACCTGCATCCGTTCTTCGATTTTTGTTATATAATTAAAATAAATGTGGCAACTTTACAAATTTAAGGGTAATTTTTTCTAATTAGACGATATTTGGTGAGTCGAGCTGGAACGTTAATTATCGAAATTCCATATAAACAGGGTAACTTGAAGCTTTTACTCTTTCGCTAAATCTAACTCACGACTAGGTTTGATTAATCCTGACATTAATCGTCTGACAGCTTTAGGGTTTAAGTGGCTTGTTACTAGTGTTTTTAAAAAATAATCCAATGAGTATTTTGTTGACGATTCTTACTTGATATGGTTGCTGTAAAGGTCAAGATGATATTATAAGCGAGGACCGTCTTAAGGCGGAAATGAGCGCATCCATTTCGTTTTTAGCTGTTCGTCTTTAACACTATCCAGGTAAATTAACCTTATAGGCCAGTTAACGTACCTGCCTTTTTCTGACATGCCCAGTTATGTTAGAGAGTATTTACGAAATAGAATGAAAGCCTCGGGTGTAACTATGGATTGTCTTATTTCTTCTTGAGTTTCAGTTAGTAAGACTTTTAAATCAATTTACTCCTGTACACTTTTTTTTAACGTTTAGTTTTAATTGGGGGCAGGGCCGACTTTTAGACTGACCTAGCTCCTTGTAATTGTCAGAGCTCCTGCACCCACGCGCGATCTCTTAAGTAAAGGTTGATAGCTGCCTTTAACTTGTGCATTTTATATTCCAACGGAAACTGAAAACCAGCCAACGAATTCCACTTCTTAAGTGTTCGATAAATAAATTCGCGCTTTGCATCTTCAGTTCGAGGTTTCGGCAGCTTCACCGTAAACCTATGCGCGTTAACCGTAACCCGTCCTGGCGTAACATATGGTGGTATTTTCTCCTTTAATTTATTAATCTATAGAACACGTAGAGTTCAAGACTTTACCAAAGCTCTCTAGATTAGGCTTTGATTTATCCTGGCATTAATCGTCTGATAGCTTTAAGGCTTTAGTGGTTCTTATCTTCTGTATTCTGTCAAACCCGTTTTGCAATGAATCCACCTTCAGTTATCTAAGTATCCACTGTTTTACAAAATGATCCAATGAGTATTTTGTTTACAACACGTATTTTTCATGGTTGCTTTAAAGGTCTCCTCCATCACATCAGAATGTTATAAACGAGGACCATCTTCATGTGGACATGACTGCATCCATTATTCCTTAGTGCTCAATTCTAGGTAAATCAACCTTAGGCCAGTTATTGTGCTTGTCTTGGTCTAGACATGTCAAGTTTGTTAGAGAGTATTTGCAAAATGGAATGTAATCCTCGGCTAGAACTATGACCTCTTTTGTGTCTTCTTGGGTTCTGTAAAGGTTTAATAAGGCTTTTAAATAACAAATTTTGTGTGCTTATGTGATATCGTAAAAGCACATCTTTATTTCTGTGATCTCGATTTAATTGAGTTATAACCGTGCCTCGGGTTTTGTTATATAATCAAAAAAAATCATAAATAATATTTGAGACAGACTAGAGATTAGCTAAGCGCGATTTGTTTAAAGCTAATACTAGCTTTATTGTTTAGCTTATTGCTTAGTTATTCTCTAGCCTGTCTGAGGTATAACGGTGAATCCTTTATTTTCTTATAAAGTGAACTGATTTTTGTTGTAATCCTCACCAATCCATATTTTGTTCGGATAAGTGGTGCAGTTTTGGGTCTGTATTGGGTCATTTCAATTCTATATAGTTGTATTAAATTCAAACAATTTATGACGCATGATGCATGTTGAACATGCTTGAATATTGTTGTTATTCTTCGTGTAATCTTACGTCTAGTCGTGCTGCAAAAATACTGTAGCGAATTACACCAAACGTGCCTCTAAAGTTGTCACACGTGTGTGTCAAGGCGTGAATATCTTTTTCATATCAAAATGTTTGTGTGATATATTGCACCCACGTGCATCTTAGGCATATCTCAGCTTTTTCGCGACCATTCTGTGGTCTTGCAATACCGTATCATGGATATTGCCAACCATTTTTGGTGTGCTGAATACATTTGGACGTGAATTTATTTGTGAAGAGTCCCGATAATATTTATCAAATCTTTTCACCATCATTTAATGGGTTTCCCCAAAAAATAATGTTTAATTAACACACCATTGTAAGAACACTCATTCTTTTGCATGTTTGGAAAAAACAATGGGTCTGTTTTCAATGGCTGTCAAAACTGAATTAAATGATAGATCTATCTGAAAATGTTAATTTGGTCTAGTGGCAGATGGTATTGATACATTGCATCTGGAATTTGCGATTGTGGCACCCTCTTTTTACAAGACTTCTCATTTCGTTCTCGTGCTTTGATTTTCTTAAATGTTCAGCTTTAAAAAAATCCTTGTTTTTGGAAATAATGACTTTCTGGAAGGTGCTTAAAATATTTTGCTATACCGTGTCTTTATTTCATGAAAAATGTTTTTCACGAAAATATTTTTTAAGATTTGTTGGCCGGTGGAAGTTAGAACGAGCCAAATTCGATTAATACAGAGTGGAAAGCGTAACAACTCATTCATTGTACTACCATCAAAACACTTTCTTGTGGGCAGATGCATTGTCTTAATTAAAATTTTAGTTTTTGTTTCATTTACAAACATTGCTCAAAAATATTTATTTGAATTACTTTGGAACCACTTGATAGCAAATACGGCGGCTTGCAGACAGCTTTTTCATACCCATATTCAGTTTGGATGCCTATATAATAAACTCTAGTTACCATTAAATTAAAAAATGTGTTTTGACGAAACTTTTGAGGCCCTTAGACAACCATTCGGATAAAGAAGAATTTAAAATTTTGAACAAACATTTTAATGCTAGAAAATATCCTTCGGATGAAGGATCCAAAAGTTGCATCAATCAATTAATTTAACAATTAAAAATCATTACTCAACAATTCTAATAACTTTTGTGGAAGAAGGATCCTAATATTTAACTCAACATCGGTACTCCTTAAACCATTCATAATTTTTTTGTTTATATAGTATGTCTAGTAATTTTCTACCGATATTTTGAGGACAGTATTAAAAAATGTACCAAAGTTCAAATTAAAAATACTATCGTCAATAGGGGACGGGACTTGCACGGCTTTTAAAAAATGAGAAGAAATAGTCACAGCCTCAGAACAAACTATTAGAGTTCACAGAGTTCAAAAAATAAATTATTTGACTTGCTTTGATATCAAGAGCTGAGTAAGTACTGACCATCGCTTTCGTGGCAGAGAAAGTAGTGTTCTTGCTCTGTCAGTCGAGGGTCTAGGATTCGATGCCCGGAGTGGTGATCAAACATCAATCACGATTTGGTGTTTTTAATCTGTAAGTGTATGTGGGTTGAACTGTGGGCCCTGTGGGACCTTCTTTAATTTATAATTTTTTAAGGCACTAACCTATCAAATAGCGCATCGTAAACATTTTAATTTATAGAATTTATTGGAACATTGCTAAAAGCTATAAATTATATTTATCGATGCGAGCTTAATCGGATTTTTGCTTTTGTCGGTAAATGTGCGGTTGGCGTTTTTATTATTTTCTGGCTCGATTTGAAAATAATTTTCTGTCGGTTAGTTGGTGAAATTGATTGAATATTTAAACAAAACTGGGTAGATGGTTTCTAACCGGTTGCAGGGTTAATTTGACACCAGATGAGGTTTTTAACAAAATTAGTTCAAGAAAATGTATTCTTAAGCTTATAGATCTAAATGCTACTAATAGACGTAACTAAGCCTACAGAAAAAGTTTGGTTAAATATCGACTACTAGATAATTCAAAAATATATTTAAGAAGTTAAAACGTCTTTGTACCAAACGACGTTTATAGGTTTAACTATTCGCAACAAAGTAAAATAATGTCAATCATTTTCTAGTATTATTCTGGTCGACTACTCAACAACAAAAAAAACTTTGTCCTTTTTCTACGGTTCCATCTCATTTGTTCGGCATTGTATTGAGATACAAAATTCTTGAAAATACAAATGGTAAAAACTCTATTCTTTTCATAAAAAAAATGCATAAATTTCTTACAATCAAATAATTTTTATTTCCGTGATTTGTTGTCGCACAATAAATCTTATTCGAAAGCGATATAAACATACATCTATACATATAAGTATACGAACGAGCGGAGACGAAGAACAGTATTAGTCATCTTATATAGCAAGAGTATAAAATGCCTTCGAATAGATAAGATAAATTCAACCGACGACGAAGAAGAAGAAGATATGAAATTAATTTATTGATTTATTTGATAATGTTTTGTCTCTTTCTTATCGTATGTTTTCAGCTTTTCGACACTGTCAGCAGTACATACACATATCTTCTGGGTGACATCACAACAAAAGAAGCGGTTATTATCGATCCAGTTGTCGAGCATGCTAAACGTGATGCTCAGCTTGTCACTGACTTGGGATTCAAATTGAAATATGCTTGTAAGTATTACAAAGGCCTCATCCGCCATTTTGCTGGATTCAGCACGAGTATATATATATTTTTTTTCAATTATATATTATTAAGATAAAATCCTTGATTGTGCGTATACGTACTTCTGTATGTAGGCATGCACATACTCGTACACCATATATATATGTTTATCCTTGGAAGATAAAATTTGATTATAAACGCACAAAATAACCCATGCCGATATGTCATTAGCATACATATAATATATTCATATGTCAATAATTTACGCACGAAAGGGTTAATTTAATATTGAATATTTTTTTTTTCAAATTTGTTCGATTTTATTTTTTATTTTCATTCAATAAAATCAAAAAGTTCAATATAAAGTCAATCAAACATCGAACGAATAAAAATATATAATATTTTTGTAGTATAAAGGATATAACATAAGTACATCCTTTTGAATTTGTAGATTCATTTTCTTAAGCATAAAATTCATCATCGTATGTACTCACATACATATATACGTATATTATACCAAGATATGGGATGTTGGGAAAAGATGAAATAAAATATTTCTTTTTCGTTTGAGTTGAAAGCTAAACGACTAAATCAATAAATATGTCCTTTTATATTCGTATAGAAATATTTTCTAGAAAATATGAACGGGTTGTCTATGGGGAAGGGGTATACAATTTTGATATTTTATATATATCCTATACACGATGATCACTTTGTATGTACATACTCTTATGTTATATATGTGCGCCCGATTTTATTTCCTTGAGAGAAATTGAATAATTTTTGCTTGGTCTATACTTGAAACAGTTTAGTAGCCTTGTTATGGTAATCCAGTGATCATTTAACCGTATAAGGTCGTTTTAGCAATACATATATACAGTTGAAATTATAAAAGTCATATAAAAAGTCGTAAAAAGGTTTCGTGGTGTTCGCCACTAGATGGTGTTGATGGTTACATATATCGAGGAACACTCACCCGATGGTATTAAATGTACATGTGCTTCTATTATTTGATGAAAATGAGTCTCTGAAGAAATACGCTAAAACACTGAAAAAACATGGCAACAAATTTGAAAAGTGTGCGGTATGAATACTTTGAGTAAACAAATAACCCAGGAGTGTTACTTGATTTCATTCCGGAAATTTGGATGTCAAAGATGCACATCACACTGATCGGCCAGCCACTGAAAAAGTCAATGAAATTTTGCAAGTGGTCGAGCAAGCTGTCAGAAAATAGCGAAGGCATTAAACATCAAACACATACCATTTAGGAATCATTTAATGAATGTCAATTCACATCAGTGAAATTCTGCTGAAACTCAGCGAAATCATTTTTTATTATTTGGTGTAGATTCGAAGTATTTGGTGGAATTGGAAGAGAATTGTCCATTATGAGATGGTTCAACGTGGTGAATATTTTGCACTGTACTGTGCACAAGAAGCAATCAAAAAACAGCGACCAGGATTGACCAACAGAAAGGGAGTTGTGTTCCATTATGACAATGCGTGGTCATACACATCTTTGATGGCTCGGAACAAATTGACGGCACTTGTTTGGAAAATTTTGATAAATCCACCGTATAGCCAGGACGTTGCCCGGTTTGACTACTATTTGTTTCGGTCTCTGCAAAACTCTCTTAGTAGCACATTTTTTTTATTCAAAAATGTTTAAAAAAATGCGGATTCTTTTTACATACAATTTTGATATTTCATTGCCGAATTTATTTCCAAGAGAGGAATTGAATAATTTTGCCTGGTCTATAATGCTACTTGAAAAATTTTAGTACAGCCTTGTTATGGTATTCCTGTGCTCATTTAACCATATAAGGTCGTTTAACTATATGTACAGTTGAAATTCGTAATTTAAAATTGTCAAATTATTCGTGGAGGCACTTATAAATTTAATATAATGTACCATCGATTTTTTCTGGAAAATATTACAGCGTGCGAAAACAATACGCTTGTTCCAAGGAATGAATGAGTGGCCGCTCTTGTTTTCTTAAATGTTCTATGAACTTTGTTAGTAACAATATTGGCTAGAAGTGCGAAAGACAAGACTGACCTGTTTGCTGAACATCTTGAAGAAACATTTCAAGTTCTAGGTCGGCAAACCAATTACTAAAACATTGCTGATACTCCCTGAATATCTGACTTCGAAGGCATCAGGCCTGTACTTTGAATTACCTGAAAGTTGAAATCAAGCACATAAAAGCAACGAAAACTTCTGGTTACGATCTGAATGAAGTATGCATTTGTGAGTAGTTTATTGTGTCTTGCATTGTATTAGTTTCCAATATACATATATTCCCCAGTTTCACATTCGTTGTCTATTCCCAAATATATAGATTTAGATATAGATCATTTAACCATATAAGGCCGTTTTAGCAATACATATATACAGTTGAAATTATAAAAGTCATATAAAAAGTCGTAAAAAGATTTCACGGTGTTTGTCACTAGATGGTGATGGAGTACATATATCAAGGAATACTCACCACATACATTAAATGTATATGTGCTTAAAAGGTGACATTTAAGCTTTCATTATTTGTTGAAAATGAGTATGTTGAAGTGTGATAATTGATGCAGGGTGCTATAATCGTGACAGCTAATGATGAATGGTGGGAATTAAACTTTGAACTCCACAGAGTGGCATTGATTGACAGCTAGGGCGCTGAATCAATCAGCCGATGAAGACGTTTGTCTTGGAAATGTATGGCATCAATTGTATGTGGTGGTCTGTAATATTCGTTTCGCTCGGCCGGTTTCGATCTGATGACGTCATTGACTCGTTGTGTGATCGAAAAGATCAAATCCATCTCATCAGGCATATGCGACCGGACTTTGCATTTCGTTTCTATATATATTGTGAGGCTATGTTGCAACAGTTCTAGCGAATTTACAGAATTTGACTGGAAATATTTTTTCGATTATTTTGTTAATAATTCACTATTGTGGCGTGACTATTCGTCGTATTTGAAAATTCGTTTGAAAATTCGATCCCACAAACAACCGGATAGACATCAGTGAAAATCTGCTGAAACACAACGAAATTATTTTTGAAGCGAATCATTAAAAATGATGAAAAATGGGTGATAAACGAGAATGTTCAACGTAAGTGCTCATAGTCAAAGGCTGGTGAATCACCACAAACGACTTTAAAGCTTGGATTGACGGAAAGCACGATTATATTGAGAACCTGGTGGGATTGAAAAGGAATTGTCCATTGTGAGCTGGTGATAATTTTGCACTGTACTGTGAACAAGACGCAATTAAGAAACAGTGACCAGGATTGGCCAACAGAAAGGGAGTTGTGTTCCATTATGACTCGGAAAAAATTGACCGACCATGGTTGGGAAATTTTGATAAATCCACCGTAAAGCTCGGACCTTACATCGTCTGACTATTATTTGTTTCGGTCTCTTCATAACTCTCTTGGTGGCAAATTTTTTTTTTAAAATACGCGGTGACTTTTTATATGGCCTCTTATGAAGATGTATGAGAACGAGTATACAATTTTGATATTTCATATATGTATTTTCTGGCAAATATTACAGTTGGTAAAAACAATGGTTCTTCTAAGGAATAAATGAGTGTAGTTCTATAAACTTTGTTAGTAAAAATATTAATAGAAGTGCGAAAGACCAAATTTACCTGTTTGCTGAACATTTTGAAGGAACATTTCAACATCTAGGTCGGCAGACCAGTTATGGAAACACTGCTGATACACCCAGAACATCTAACATTTAAAGAACTAACAGTTGAAATTAAGAACATAAAAGTAAAGAAAGGAGCTGCATAATAAACGAGCTGCCTGAAAAAGTCACCCATAAATTATTGCATGCAGTCAATGCGATCCTCAGGAAATAATATGTTCCAGTGTAGTGGAAAGTAGCAGAAGTAATAATGATTGTAGCAGAAGTAATAATGATGGAATTTCTTTTTTACCAAAATTAGCGAAATTGTAATAGATGCTGTTGCTCAAAAAATAGAAAAGGATCTTAGAACAAAGAAAACTTATCCCAGATTATCAGTTTGGTTTGAGAAATATACTGAACTGTAGAGCAGGTTCATATAGGCTAACAAATGTCATTGAGAATACATTAGAGAGGAAAATATGGTACATAGAAAATCACCACATTCGGGGGAAATATAATGTAGAATATTCCGAGCTAAAATGATTTCGGCAGGAGTCTCGTAGGGTATAGTTTTGGGACCTATACTTTACCTGCTCTACACCTGAGATTTACCTAAATCAAATGAAGTTACCGTTACAATATTTGTCAATGTTACTGCAGTTTTCTTAGTAGGAGCCATTATTGAAGAATCGACAACGAAACTTCAAGAAGCATGTGACCATAAAATGGACAAAATTGTGGTATATCGAGCGCAATGAAGCGATATCCACGTATGTGAATTTTAAAAATCTAAATGTCAGCTACACACCTCCATTCATTAACGGTCATATTCCATATGTAAATAAGGCTTAATATCTATAGGGATGACCTTAGATACTAAGCTCAAATGGAAAGAGAACGTAAAAAACAAAAAAGATGAACTTAATTCAAGTATCGAAAAATGTATTGGCTGCTCGGGAAAAATATGGAATTATCAATCGATCAACATTACGCCTGTATGGACTTACGCAATACAGCTCTGGGGCTGCACAAAGAAAACAAACACCAAAATAATTTTAACTTTCCAAAACAAAGTGCTACGAGGTAACAAAAGACTACTTCAGTAAATAATCTATACATGGAGCTGGTCAATTGGCCTCTTCACATTCATAAGTGACTAAATTAAGAATTACAAGTGTCCCAATACTGTTCCTCTGTCGGTCTCAACTTATCGGTGCAATAATCTGTATTGAGTGAACGTTGCATTATTCTATATAGTTTGGAATCACGCAGCGAATAATATGATTGAGATTTGACTATCAAAACGAAAATAACGAACCTATATTGGAAACGAATACAGTGCATGACTCAGTAAACTGGCCACTAATGCATACTAAACTACATAGAGCCGTCCAAATTGCCATGGAAACATCAATTGTCATCAACACCGCCTCCGTCAGTAATAAATTAAGTTTATGGTTAATCCAATATCTTTGCGGCAGTAAGCAACTAGTTGATATCCCTTACTTCAACACTGGCTGGTCTAGTATAGAATCACGATAAAAGAGTGAAGTCAAGTATTCCGAACCAACGAAAATCATAGAATTATTAGATTACGAATCTCCTGCAAACGTCAAAAGTTATTGCTGAAAACTTGCCAAATGTACATTGAATTGTTAAAGATCCATACAATTAAGACCTCAACTCAAAGCGAAGACATATTTTCTTTGGCTGGTTACATGGTTTGTCATAGAAGAAACGTATTGATACGAGTATTGATATTGGTCGATTTTTGAAGACATTTTCAACTCTGGAACTACTCTTCAATAGCTCGAGCTATTTGAGCGTTGAATAAAAAAAACGGAAAAGGTTAAGCTTCATAAACACTGCTAACTATATATGTTTTCCCCTAGCAGGTATTCAAACCACTCCACGGTTCGATCACTGGATTATGAATAATTAAAACCACTTGCTTGTTTTTCACTATAACTTTATTTAATAATCACCACAATTCACTTTAACAGTACTTTTAATTCACTGTTACTTTCATAATTTTACTATTTCACTATTTATCACCTTTTCCCGATTTTAATCTGTCGCTGTTCTAATTAAAACTGAAGTTCGCGTATTTATACTCATTTTGCCCGCTTCTCGGTCATAGTAGAATTTTCTATTTATTTATTATTTCGCCTGTATACTGCGATTCATGCTGGTTTCCAAATACGAGCATTTAGTACTTCTATCCAATCAGAGATGTCACCCGCTGAAGTTCATTTTCTATTAAATCAGCCCGCACAATCGTCCGCATTGCTCCTGTATCTAGTGTTCTCATACATGCTTTTTTGTTGATTTCTTCATCTAATATTAAGCCATTACCACCTCTTGTCAACCGTGGAACGGTGATGGCTGCCATGCCGGATTTTGTTGAAGAAGTTAGGTTTTTTTCTTTATCGACCTTTTCATTTATTGTTTGCAATATTACAGGACGCTCCTTCTCTTCTGATCTCTTGTAACTTCCTTTTTCCTCTAATACAATGATGATGGTATCATTGACCGCTTACGTTTTATTTCCCAACAATCCCTTGAAATATGACCAGGTTTGTCACATATCCAACATCTAATTCTACCTTTTCCAGACCTAAACATTTTTTGGTAGCCAATCATTTCCTGGTTTGTTGTAACTCGATGAGTTATAATTTCCTGGTTCTAACCGTCGTATTTTTACATCTGAATCTATGGTAGAATTTTCCATTTCTTTATTATTTCGCCTGTATGCGTTTCATGCTGATTTCCAAATACGAGCATTAAGCACTTCTATTCAATCAGAGATGTCACACGGAACAGATGTTACCAAGACTCTCGTCAGAGAATCAATTAATATTTGATTGTATTGGTGTAACTTAATTTGTCGATACATCTTGGTAATATCGACGCTAAATGGATAGGCATGTGCGCTAAACCGATAAAACCTGTTAAAATAAGACTGTACTTCATCTGGGTAATCAATCGCTCAATTGATATTTTCAAAAACAAAACAAATGCTGGTTGTGATGTACGAAGTACCACCTCCGCTACGACTCGAAAAATCGATGCAACAATGTATACCGCAACACATCTAGACAACGTAGTCCGAGCTTAAATAGTAAAACTCACTAGGCCAGAGTCTGTTTTTATCTGAGTCTAGAATCGCACAAAATCGAGCCGTTTCGAAAAGACTTCAACAGCCATGAACATTGATTCAAAAACAATTTATGAATTTCATAACTTTCATAACATTTCTTGCCGATGTCAAACGTCCGATCATCGGCGCTGATTACCTAAGTAAATTTGAACTCTTAGTTGATTTCAAAAAACAAACGACTGGTTGATTTAGTGACACAGCTGTCAATCAATGCCACTATAATCAGAGTTGACCCAGTTACCCAGTTTCACATTCGTTGTCTTATTCCCAACTATATATATAGATTATGGCAATCTACGTTCACTCAATATACAGATTATTGCAACAAAGAGTAGAAACAGGCAGAAGGAAGAGTTTTTGGATAAAAAATGAGAAAATGTTTTTTTAAATAAGAACTTTGGCACGAACCTGCTTTTATATAAATTCTTTGAACCAATTAAAAAAATTTCGTCTGACTTGTCTCTTAGATAGTTTATACGACTTCAAAGGAATGATACGATAGTCATATGTTCAGTTCAACCTGTATATTATCATAGTTGATCTTATTTTAAAATTATGTACGTTCTTGTTCACTGCACGTACAAATATTTATTAAATAGTTTTCAAACTTTAAATTAACATCAAATGAACAAAACTATAAAATTTTTTTGCTATCTCTTCGTCTTTGCCATTTTGATCAATTTTGTGCAAAAATTAAAATAAGAGCATATAATTATATATGTTAAATTAAAATAAAAACTTTTAGTTAACTACATGATTAAAATACAAATTGGAAATTTTCTTTTTTAATAATTTATAATTTTCATCTTTTGAACCATGTACGAGGGGAGTAACAAATGTTGCCAGAAATTTTTTTCGTAATTATTCTTAATCTTGGTCTTTTGTTTTCTTCTCTACACAGTTGCGATTGATTTAAATGCATTTCTTAAACTTATACCACTGCTCAAAATAGTCTTCAAAAACGTGCTTTTTAAGCTTATCAAGTTCAGCGTTAACCGCATCAATTATCTCCCCGTTATTGTTAAGGATCTTTCTCCTCTAATTTGTATTAATTTTTGTAAATAACCAGAAATCATAAGGTCCGAGGAATAAGGTCCTTCGATGCCAGAGATCGCAATCAAGTTACTCGTTATTTCAGCAGTGTTAGCTGATGCGTTGTCATGACGTAAAAACTAGCCCCGCAAATCTTCTTTCTTCTAGTTGTCCAATAAATTTTTGAAAACTTTTGGTAAGCAGTCTTTGGTATATCATTTTGCAGCTAACGTCTGACCTTTTTCCAGGAGAATAGCAGCTACAATGAACTAATTACTAATTACTTATGTTGCTTAGCTTCTAAAGGCCGGTTTGCTCCAGTTGGGTTCCATCCTCCGTACCATTGACTGTTGTTTGGTTTTCGGATCGTACTTATAAAATCATCATCCATCACCCGTACCGATTTTACTAAAGTTGCTCAACTGCCCATTTTTAAATTTATTTGGAAAAAATTTAACAAAATTCACTCGAGCCTCTTTTTGGGCCTTATATCAAATTCATGGAACCCCCTCTAGCAAATTTCTCGTGTATTATTATATAATTATTTATTTTTGCAGTAGTGGACGATTTTGGTCGATTTTTCGGGGCCTGTCATCTACAGAAAAATGTTCCTTTGGAATCTTCGTAACGTATTGAAAATAGTCTGTAGCGACCGATCGTTCTGAATTTTTGAAAAAATTCTTATTAAACAATTGAAAAGTATTAAGTATTTTTTGTTTTTTCAAAACAATATTTAAGAGTCGCCTACTAAACGATTTTTACTCCCCTCATATGTATTCTATATGGCACATACACATTCGTATATCGATGGGGTGTATGCGGTTTTAATGTTTAGTAGTCATTATATGAAAATCTATATCAATACATACATATATTCATAAACATATACACATGTATACCATTTTATTAAGAGTGTGCTCATATCAAGTTTCAAATCGAGAAGACTTTTATGATTTTCCATCGTATCGTATAAGAAGACTTAATTACAACTCAATAAAAATGTTTAACAGTTCGCTTTATGCTCGTCATTGTTCTATCATAAAAACATTGTGTTGTAACAATTTTCCAAAATTTCCATTTGTATTTTAAATTAAGTATTTACACATATATAGAGAGAGATATTACAAAATACATAATAATAAAAGCGAGTGTGTTTATGTATATAACACTTCATATATACGTATATATGTGTGTGAGAGTACATGGATTAATTTACATAAAATTATATATTCTGAAAAGCACGTTCTAGAGTGAAAATGTCGCAATGCTGTCTGTTAATTTTAATATACTGACATGATTTTTCGGAGTGATTGAAATATTCTGTGTAATGTATTCAAGGTTCGAATAGTAATTATTTATTCGATCTGGCCCTCTGTCCCAATTTACCCTTTTGAACCACACCGGAATACACCACTGACTCTGGTCGATCAATACTCAGTCTTTAAAGCTAAAATCTTTCAATTTCTTTTCATGATCTTCTCTACACTTGTACTGTGGTTTCCAATACTGTCTTAAACTAGACTTAATAAGGAAGTTAGTTCTCATTTGAAAAACGAAAGTCCATCTCACATTGAATTTATCTGGTTCTTTTAAAACCGTTGCTCCATTTCACTTCTCAATCAAATATGTAAAGTGTTCCATAAAAAAACTCAAATCTAACGCACATTTTATTGCTTTAAGTGATCCTGTAAATCTCAAATTTTCAATGCATGCCCTAACGACACAAAATTATTTAGTTCTCTTCTTTGGTTCATTCTTACGTTATATCCTCATTAGAAATATGGTGGTAAAAAGTATTTTTCTCGCTTTTTCCATTTGAAAAAAAAATCCAACGGATTGTGCCTCGTTTTGGAATCATCATGGAGAATTTATATCAGACAAACTACTTAACACTGTTCTAATTCTATCAACAAGTGGTTATGACCTCCCTTCCCAACTACACTATTGCCGGTAATAGTTGTGCTCATTTTTATATACATATATGAAGAAAACCTAATTCCGTTGGAACTTGGTTTTCTTCATGTGACCCAATGATTGAAGCTATGTTAGCTGAAGTAGGAGGAACCAGATTTGAATCCTACGCAATAATGATTTAGCACCATTCGATTACGATCAGTGCCATGGAAAGTAATGATGAGGAAACTACATGAGACTGAATTATATTATCAACTAGCGTATTGTCTTCTGCCTTATACAACATATTGTATTGGCTGGACGATTGTTCAGTTCATTGGTTGTGTACACCATTAGGACAAAGTTGTTCTTATATTTCATTGCCCATAGTGGAACTGCCCACATATTGAAGCTATGCCAGTTGAAGTAGGAGATACTAGTTTTGAATCCTTATAAGAGATTTTTCGTCATTCGATTACGATCGGTGCCATGAAAAGTAATGTCGAGGAAACTTCTTGAGACTGATTAAATTCTAGCAACTAGCGTATACTTTCTTCCCAAGTACACTATTGCCAACTACGGTTTATTGGTTCTGCAAACCATTAAGCGGTATTCTTAGTGCTCATACGTTTACTGCCCTCAGTGAAATTGACCACAGATTAAAGTGTGTCAGTTGAAGTAGCAGGTACCGGGTTTCATTCTTGATAGAAGTGGATGCAAAAGCGAATTATCATCATTCGATTCAAAGATACCACTTGATACTGATTTAATTCTATATTGTGGTCACTCTTCTCAAGCACACTAATGGCATTTGGGTATTTCATAGTTTCATACAACAAATTGTATTGGCTGGATAATGGTTCGGTCCATTGACTCTACTCACCATTAAGCGGTAGTGCTCTTACATTATCAAATTTTTTCGTTTAATGTTAAGTATGAGGGAAATGTGGATGAATACATCTACTACCTATCTGAGTGAAAACTAATCAGCTTATCGGGTTTCGCACTTTTATCAATTTTTCATCATACATAGCTAATCGATTGTCTGGACTCAGTCTATTAGTTCTACACACCATTAATCGTTTGCAGAACCAATGGACCAATCCTGATAGAAGTTGACTGCAACACCATTTTTACTATTCGATTACGATTGGCACCAGGCTTGGATCCTGATAAAGGCTGGATGCAAATGCATTTTTTCATCATACGATTACGATCGGTGCCATGGAAAGTAACGAGTAAACTACTTGAGACTGATTTAATTATACCAACTAGCGTATTGTGACCTCCTTTCCCAAGTACACTATTGTTAACTTCGGTTCATTAATTCTGCACACCATAAAGGGAAAGGCTCTACCTTGAGTTCAGACTGATGAGCCGATCTATCCGCGCTTACCGAGTTTCTTATCATTTTTCATCATACATAGCTAATCGATTTTGGATATAACATCTTCGTTTTACAAATTTTTGCTCCTAGATAGTTTATCATTACAAGGCTAGATGGTCATAGAACTGTCACTCGATTAAGATCTGATACGATCGTAAACATTTTGGTACCCATAACTAGTATCATAAATCAGACGACATCATACATCGTTTGTATTCTATAAACACTTTCATATTTTATCGTCGCCGCATCTTATTGATTTTTCTGGAATTTAGTTGTCACCATTGCCCACTTCAACCATATCACCATCATAAAATACTTAACATTATCGTTTCTGTTTTTGGTGTGATATCGCACGCTTATCTGAATTCTAAAGTTGTTTTCGCATTATATCAGTACAACACATATATAAAAACACACACGCACACACACTGTCGTATATAAGACGAAGGAAGTGGCAGAACGAATATTATACTTGATATATTATTGTATCGATCGGTGGAGTTACGAAGCATGGATTTAAGAAACGTTCGTATATAGTTATTTGTATATATGTGTTTGGATTCTTCCGGGTGTCCCCCTCATCGAACGGAATGATTAATTTGATGCGTACATTTTTATGTATGGTACGATACACAATTCGAATGTGAGATGAATTTTGTATCCAGCGTTGTTGTCTATTACAAATTTTTTATAGTCGACTGTAAAATTGCAAAAATATATTGTTTTTGTTGCCATGTTTGCTCTCTCATATGCTGATGATATTAGGGATATATGGATATGGTTGGTGTGAGATGTCACAAAATGCTATATTATACATGAAAAAGGAGGATAACTATTTAGTCTGTGAACTATTTATGTGTTAAAAAATATATCAATTACAGAGCAATATGTAAATGTATTATCAAACCATGTAACATTTTATGTTTATTTTATACTTACAGTAAACACCCATATGCATGCTGATCATGTTACGGGCACTGGCTATTTGAAACAATTATTACCCGGAACACAGAGTGCAATTTCATGCTCGAGCGGTGCTAAAGCTGATAAATTTTTAAAACCCGATGAAACAGTCGATTTTGGACGTCATGTTTTACAAGCAGTTTCAACACCTGGGCATACCAACGGGTGCATGACTTTTATTGTACATGAACAGGTAATATATAAAATATATCCTGATTTGATATTATCCTCCTTCTCTGTAAGTTGATTTTTTGTTGTTGTATATCCTTGCCATAAAATCTAGTGTATTCATTAATCATTCTTTAATAGCACTGAAAAAATCTAGGCGAAGAGCAAAAAACATTTATCTTAACTTATAAACTATATATATATGTATCTCTATAAGTATATACAAAGATTTTCCGTTTTT